>JAEIHA010001061.1:1800000-2304793 GCA_018904595.1 Zaprionus indianus
GCTGGCTATGCAGTGGCTAGATACTGGCTAGGCACTGGCTAGACACTGGCTAGGCACAGGCTAGACACAGGCTAGACACTGGCTAGGTCCAGGCTAGACACTTGCCAGGTACTGGCTAGACACTTGCTATGCACAGGCTAGACAGTGGCTAGGCAGAGGCTAGACGCTGGATAAGCACAGGCTAGACACTTGCTAGGCATGGGCTAAATACTGGCTAGGCACAGGCTAGACACTGGCTAGGCACAGGCTAGACACTGGCTAGACACTGGCTAGGCACAGGCTAGACTCTGGCTAGGTACAGGCTAGGTACAGGCTAGGTTAGGCACAGACAAGGCACAGCATAGACATTGGCTAGGCACAGGCTAGACACTGGCTAGGCACAGGCTAGACACTGGCTAGGCACAGGCTAGACACTGGCTAGGCACAGGCTAGACACTGGCTAGGCCAAGGCTAGACAATGACTAGGCACAGGCTAGACAATGACTAGGCACAGGCTAGACACAGGCTAGGTACAGGCTAGAATTAGGCAAGACACTGGCTAGAAACTGGCAAGACACTGGCTAGACACTGGCTAGACACCGGCTAAGCACTGGCTAGACACTGGCTAGGCACAGGCTAGACACTGGCTAGGCACAGGCTAGACACTGGCTAGGCACAGGCTAGACACTGGCAAGGCACAGGCTAGACACTGGCTAGGCACAGGGTAGACACTGGTTAGGCACAGGCTAGACACTGGTTAGGCACAGGCTAGACACTGGCTATGCAGTGACTAGACACTTTCTAGACACTGGATAGGAACAGGCTGGACATAGGCTAGACACTGGCTAGGCACAGCCTAGGCACAGGCTAGACACAGGCTAGGCACAGGCTAGGCACAAGCTAGGCACAGGCTAACACTGGCTTTGCACAGGCTAGACACTGGCTATGCACAGGCTAGACACTGGCTAGCCACAGGCTAGACACTGGCTATGCACAGGCTAGACACTGGCTAGGCACAGTCTAGACACTGGCTAGGCACAGGCTAGACACTGGCTAGGCACAGGCTAGACACTGGCTAGGCACAGTCTAGACACTGGCTAGGCACAGGCTAGACACTGGCTAGGCACAAGCTAGACACTGGCTAGGCACAGGCTAGACACTGGCTAGGCACAGGCTAGATACTGGCTATGCACAGGCTAGATACTGGCTATGCACAGGCTAGACACTGGCTAGGCACAGGCTAGGCACAGGCTAGACACTGGCTAGGCACAGGATAGACACTGGCTATGCACAGGCTAGGCACTGGCTAGGCACAGGCTAAACGCTGGCTATGCAGTGGCTAGATACTGGCTAGGCACTGGCTAGACACTGGCTAGGCACAGGCTAGACACAGGCTAGACACTGGCTAGGTCCAGGCTAGACACTTGCCAGGTACTGGCTAGACACTTGCTATGCACAGGCTAGACAGTGGCTAGGCAGAGGCTAGACGCTGGATAAGCACAGGCTAGACACAGGCTAGACACTTGCTAGGCATGGGCTAAATACTGGCTAGGCACAGGCTAGACACTGGCTAAGCACAGGCTAGACACTGGCTAGGCACAGGCTAGACACTGGCTAGACACTGGCTAGGCACAGGCTAGACTCTGGCTAGGTACAGGCTAGACACTGGCTAGGCACAGGCTTGACACTGGTTAGGCACAGGCTAGACAATGGCTAGGCACAGGCTAGACACTGGCTAGGCACAGGCTAGACACTGGCTAGGCACAGGCTAGACACTGGCTAGGCACAGGCTAGACACTGGCTAGGCACAGGCTAGACAATGGCTAGACACTGGCTAGACACCGGCTAAGCACTGGCTAGACACTGGCTAGGCACAGGCTAGACACTGGCTAGGCACAGGCTAGACACTGGCTAGGCACAGGCTAAACACTGGCTAGGCACAGGCTAGACACTGGCTAGGCACAGGCTAGACACTGGCAAGGCACAGGCTAGACACTGGCTAGGCACAGGCTAGACACTGGTTATGCACAGGCTAGACACTGGTTATGCAGTGGCTAGACACTTTCTAGACACTGGCTAGGAACAGGCTGGACATAGGCTAGACACTGGCTAGGCACAGCCTAGGCACAGCCTAGGCACAGGCTAGGCACAGGCTAGGCACAAGCTAGGCACAGGCTAACACTGGCTTTGCACAGGCTAGACACTGGCTATGCACAGGCTAGACACTGGCTAGCCACAGGCTAGACACTGGCTAGGCACAGGCTAGACACTGGCTAGGCACAGGCTAGACACTGGCTAGGCACAGGCTAGACACTGGCTAGGCACAGGCTAGACACTGGCTAGGCACAGGCTAGACACTGGCTAGGCACAGGCTAGACTCTGGCTAGACACAGGCTAGACACAGGCTAGACACAGGCTAGACACTGGCTAGACTCTGGCTAGGCACAGGCTAGACACAGGCTAGACACAGGCTAGACAGTGGCTAGGCACATTCTAGGCACAGGCTAGGCAGAGGCTAGGCACAGGCTAGGCACAGGCTAGGCACAGGCTAGGCACAGGCTAGGCACAGGCTAGGCACAGGCTAGGCACAGGCTAGGCACAGGCTAGGCACAGGCTAGGCACAGGCTAGGCACAGGCACAGGCTAGGCACAGGCTAGGCACAGGCTAGGCACAGGCTAGGCACAGGCTAGGCACAGGCTAGGCACAGGCTAGGCACAGGCTAGGCACAGGCTAGGCACAGGCTAGGCACAGGCTAGGCACAGGCTAGGCTCAGGTTAGGCACAGACAAGGCACAGCATAGACACTGGCTAGGCACCGGCTAGACACTGGCTAGGCACAGGCTTGACACTGGCTAGGCACAGGCTAGACAATGGCTAGGCACAGGCTAGACACTGGCTAGGCACAGGCTAGACACTGGCTAGGCACAGGCTAGACACTGGCTAGGCACAGGCTAGACACTGGCTAGGCACAGGCTAGACACTGGCTAGGCACAGGCTAGACACTGGCTAGACACAGGCTAGGCACAGGCTAGACACAGGCTAGACACTTGCTAGGCATAGGCTAAACAGTGGCTAGGCACAGGCTAGACACTGGTTAGGCACGGGCTAGACACTGGCTGTGCAGTGGCTAGATACTGGCTAGGCACTGGCTAGACACTGGCTAGGCACTGGCTAGGCACTGGCTAGATACTGGTTAGACACTGGCTAGGCACTGGCTAGGCACTGGCTAGATACTGGCTAGACGCTGGCTAGGCACAGGCTAGTCACTGGCTAGGCACAGGCTAGACACTGGCTAGGCACGGGCTAGACACTGGCTATGCAGTGGCTAAATACTGGCTAGGCACTGGCTAGACACTGGCTAGGCACTGGCTAGATACTGGCTAGACACTGGCTAGGCACTGGCTAGGCACTGGCCAGATACTGGCCAGACGCTGGCTAGGCACAGGCTAGACGCTGGCTAGGCACAGGCTAGACACAGGCTAGGCACAGGCTAGACACAGGCTAGACACTTGCTCGGCATAGGCTAAACACTGGCTAGGCACAGGCTAGACACTGGCTAGGTTCAGGCTAGACACTGGCTAGGCACAGGCTAGGTTAGGCACAGACAAGGCACAGCATAGACACTGGCTGGGCACCGGCTAGACACTGGCTAGGCACAGGCTTGACACTGGCTAGGCTTAGGCTAGACACTGGCTAGGCACAGGCTAGACACTGGCTAGGCACAGGCTAGACACTGGCTAGGCACAGGCTAGACACTGGCTAGGCACAGGCTAGACAATGACTAGGCACAGGCTAGACAATGACTAGGCACGGGCTAGACAATGACTAGGCACAGGCTAGACAATGACTAGGCACAGGCTAGACACAGGCTAGGTACAGGCTAGAATTAGGCAAGACACTGGCTAGAAACTGGCAAGACACTGGCTAGACACTGGCTAGACACCGGCTAAGCACTGGCTAGACACCGGCTAGGCACAGGCTAGACACTGGCAAGGCACAGGCTAGACACTGGCTACGCACAGGGTAGACACTGGCTTGGCACAGGCTAGACACTGGCTATGCGCAGGCTAGACACTGGCTATGCGCAGGCTAGACACTGGCTAGGCATAGGCTAGACTCTGGCTAGGCACAGGCTAAGCACTGGCGAGGCACAGGCTAAACACTGGCTAGGCACAGGCTATGCACATGCTAATCATAGGCAAGGCACAGGCTAGGCACAGGCTGGGCACAGGCTAGACACTGGCTAGGCAAAGGCTAGACTTTGGCTAGGCAGATGCTAGACACAGGCTAGGCACAGGCTAAGCACTGGCTAGACACCGGCTAGGCACAGGCTAGATACTGGCTAGGCACTGGCTAGACTTTGGCTAGGCAGATGCTAGACACAGGCTAGGCACAGGCTAGACATAGGCTAGATACTGGCTAGGTACAGGCTAGGCACTGGCTAGACACTGGCTAGGCACAGGCTAGACAATGACTAGGCACAGGCTAGACAATGACTAGGCACGGGCTAGACAATGACTAGGCACAGGCTAGACACAGGCTAGGCACAGGCTAGACACAGGCTAGACACTTGCTAGGCATAGGCTAAACAGTGGCTAGGCACAGGCTAGACACTGGTTAGGCACGGGCTAGACACTGGCTGTGCAGTGGCTAGATACTGGCTAGGCACTGGCTAGACACTGGCTAGACACTGGCTAGGCACTGGCTAGATACTGGTTAGACACTGGCTAGGCACTGGCTAGGCACTGGCTAGATACTGGCTAGACGCTGGCTAGGCACAGGCTAGTCACTGGCTAGGCACAGGCTAGACACTGGCTAGGCACGGGCTAGACACTGGCTATGCAGTGGCTAAATACTGGCTAGGCACTGGCTAGACACTGGCTAGGCACTGGCTAGATACTGGCTAGACACTGGCTAGGCACTGGCTAGGCACTGGCTAGATACTGGCTAGACGCTGGCTAGGCACAGGCTAGACGCTGGCTAGGCACAGGCTAGACACAGGCTAGGCACAGGCTAGACACAGGCTAGACACTTGCTCGGCATAGGCTAAACACTGGCTAGGCACAGGCTAGACACTGGCTAGGTTCAGGCTAGACACTGGCTAGGCACAGGCTAGGTTAGGCACAGACAAGGCACAGCATAGACACTGGCTGGGCACCGGCTAGACACTGGCTAGGCACAGGCTTGACACTGGCTAGGCTTAGGCTAGACACTGGCTAGGCACAGGCTAGACACTGGCTAGGCACAGGCTAGACACAGGCTAGGCACAGGCTAGACACTGGCTAGGCACAGGCTAGACACTGGCTAGGCACAGGCTAGACAATGACTAGGCACAGGCTAGACAATGACTAGGCACGGGCTAGACAATGACTAGGCACAGGCTAGACAATGACTAGGCACAGGCTAGACACAGGCTAGGTACAGGCTAGAATTAGGCAAGACACTGGCTAGAAACTGGCAAGACACTGGCTAGACACTGGCTAGACACCGGCTAAGCACTGGCTAGACACCGGCTAGGCACAGGCTAGACACTGGCAAGGCACAGGCTAGACACTGGCTACGCACAGGGTAGACACTGGCTTGGCACAGGCTAGACACTGGCTATGCGCAGGCTAGACACTGGCTATGCGCAGGCTAGACACTGGCTAGGCATAGGCTAGACTCTGGCTAGGCACAGGCTAAGCACTGGCGAGGCACAGGCTAAACACTGGCTAGGCACAGGCTATGCACATGCCAATCATAGGCAAGGCACAGGCTAGGCACAGGCTGGGCACAGGCTAGACACTGGCTAGGCAAAGGCTAGACTTTGGCTAGGCAGATGCTAGACACAGGCTAGGCACAGGCTAAGCACTGGCTAGACACCGGCTAGGCACAGGCTAGATACTGGCTAGGCACTGGCTAGACTTTGGCTAGGCAGATGCTAGACACAGGCTAGGCACAGGCTAGACATAGGCTAGATACTGGCTAGGTACAGGCTAGGCACTGGCAAGAAACTGGCTAGGCACAGGCTAGGCACAGGCTAGACACTGGCTATGCACAAGCTAGACAGTGGATAGACACTGGCTAGACACTGGCTAGACACTGGCTAGACACCGGCTATATACTGGCTAGGCACAGGCTAGACACTGGCTAGGCACAGGCTAGACACTGGACAGGCACGGGCTAGACACTGGCTATGCAGTGGCTAGATACTGGCTAGGCACTGGCTAGACACTGGCTAGGCACTGGCTAGGCACTGGCTAGGCACTGGCTAGGCACTGGCTAGGCACTGGCTAGGCACTGGCTAGGCACTGGCTAGGCACTGGCTAGGCACTGGCTAGGCACTGGCTAGGCACTGGCTAGGCACTGGCTAGGCACTGGCTAGATACTGGCTAGGCACTAGCTAGACTCTGGCTAGGCATTAATTAGACACTGGCTAGGCACAGGCTAGACACTGGCTAGGCCCAAGCTAGACACTAGCTAGGCACAGGCTAGACACTCGCTATGCACAGGCTAGACGCTGGCTAGGCACAGGCAAGACGCTGGCTAGGCACAGGCTAGACACAGGCTAGGCACAGGCTAGACACAGGCTAGACACAGGCTAGGCACAGGCTAGACACAGGCTAGACACTTGCTCGACATAGGCTAAACACTGGCTAGGCACAGGCTAGACACTGGTTAGGTACAGGCTAGAATTTGGCAAGACACTGGCTAGAAACTGGCAAGACACTGGCTAGACACTGGATAGACACCGGCTAAGCACTGGCTAGACACTGGTTAGGCACAGGCTAGGCACAGGCTAGAAACAGGCTGGGCATAGGCTAGACACTGGCTATGCACAGGCTATGCACAGGCTAGGCACAGGCTAGGCATAAGCTAGGCACAGGCTGGACACTGGCTATGCACAGGCTAGACATTGGCTATGCACAGGCTAGACACTGGCTAGGCACAGGCTAGACAGTGGCAAGGCACGAGCTAGGCACAAGCTAGACACTGGCTATGCACAGCATAGACATTGGCTATGCACAGGCTAGACACTGGCTATGCACAGGCTAGACACTGGCTAGGCACAGGCTAGACACTGGCTAGGCACAGGCTAGACACTGGCTAGGCACAGGCTAGAAACTGGCTAGGCACAGGCTAGACTCTGGCTAGGCATTGGCTAGACACTGGCTAGGCATTGGCTAGACACTGGCTAGGCACAGGCTGGACACTAACTAGGCACAGGCTAGACACTGGCTATGCACTGGCTAGACACTGGCTATGCACCGGCTAGACACAGGCTGACACAGGCTAGACACTGGCTATGCACAGGCTAGACGCTGGCTAGGCACAGGCTAGACGCTGGCTAGCGCAGGCTAGACACAGGCTAGGCACAGGCTAGACACAGGCTAGGCACAGGCTAGACACAGGCTAGGCACAGGCTAGACACAGGCTAGGCACAGGCTAGACACAGGCTAGACACTTGCTAGGCATAGGCTAAACAGTGGCTAGGCACAGGCTAGACACTGGTTAGGCACGGGCTAGACACTGGCTATGCAGTGGCTAGATACTGGCTAGGCACTGGCTAGGCACTGGCTAGGCACTGGCTAGGCACTGGCTAGGCACTGGCTAGATACTGGCTAGACACTGGCTAGGCACTGGCTAGGCACTGGCTAGATACTGGCTAGACGCTGGCTAGGCACAGGCTAGTCACTGGCTAGGCACGGGCTAGACACTGGCTATGCAGTGGCTAAATACTGGCTAGGCACTGGCTAGACACTGGCTAGGCACTGGCTATATACTGGCTAGACACTGGCTAGGCACTGGCTAGGCACTGGCTAGATACTGGCTAGACGCTGGCTAGGCACAGGCTACACGCTGGCTAGGCACAGGCTAGACACAGGCTAGGCACAGGCTAGACACAGGCTAGACACTTGCTCGGCATAGGCTAAACACTGGCTAGGCACAGGCTAGACACTGGCTAGGTTCAGGCTAGACACTGGCTAGGCACAGGCTAGGTTAGGCACAGACAAGGCACAGCATAGACACTGGCTAGGCACCGGCTAGACACTGGCTAGGCACAGGCTTGACACTGGCTAGGCTTAGGCTAGACACTGGCTAGGCACAGGCTAGACACTGGCTAGGCACAGGCTAGACACTGGCTAGGCCAAGGCTAGACAATGACTAGGCACAGGCTAGACAATGACTAGGCACAGGCTAGACAATGACTAGGCACAGGCTAGACAATGACTAGGCACAGGCTAGACACAGGCTAGGTACAGGCTAGAATTAGGCAAGACACTGGCTAGAAACTGGCAAGACACTGGCTAGACACTGGCTAGACACCGGCTAAGCACTGGCTAGACACCGGCTAGGCACAGGCTAGACACTGGCTAGGCACAGGCTAGACACTGGCTAGGCACAGGCTAGACACTGGCAAGGCACAGGCTAGACATTGGCTAGGCACAGGGTAGACACTGGTTAGGCACAGGCTAGACACTGGTTAGGCACAGGCTAGACACTGGCTATGCAGTGACTAGACACTTTCTAGACACTGGATAGGAACAAGCTGGACATAGGCTAGACACTGGCTAGGCACAGCCTAGGCACAGGCTAGACACAGGCTAGGCACAGGCTAGGCACAAGCTAGGCACAGGCTAGGCACAAGCTAGGCACAGGCTATCACTGGCTTTGCACAGGCTAGACACTGGCTATGCACAGGCTAGACACTGGCTAGCCACAGGCTAGACACTGGCTATGCACAGGCTACACACTGGCTAGGCACAGTCTAAACACTGGCTAGGCACAGGCTAGACACTGGCTAGGCACAGGCTAGACACTGGCTAGGCACAGGCTAGACACTGGCTAGGAACAGGCTAGACATAGGCTAGACACTGGCTAAGCACAGGCTAGGCACAGGCTAGATACTGGCTATGCACAGGCTAGATACTGGCTATGCACAGGCTAGACACTGGCTAGGCACAGGCTAGGCACAGGCTAGACACTGGCTAGGCACAGGATAGACACTGGCTATGCACAGGCTAGGCACTGGCTAGGCACAGGCTAAACGCTGGCTATGCAGTGGCTAGATACTGGCTAGGCACTGGCTAGACACTGGCTAGGCACAGGCTAGACACAGGCTAGACACTGGCTAGGTCCAGGCTAGACACTTGCCAGGTACTGGCTAGACACTTGCTATGCACAGGCTAGACAGTGGCTAGGCAGAGGCTAGACGCTGGATAAGCACAGGCTAGACACAGGCTAGACACTTGCTAGGCATGGGCTAAATACTGGCTAGGCACAGGCTAGACACTGGCTAGGCACAGGCTAGACACTGGCTAGGCACAGGCTAGACACTGGCTAGACACTGGCTAGGCACAGGCTAGACTCTGGCTAGGTACAGGCTAGGTACAGGCTAGGTTAGGCACAGACAAGGCACAGCATAGACACTGGCTAGGTACAGGCTAGACACTGGCTAGGCACAGGCTAGACACTGGCTACGCCAAGGCTAGACAATGACTAGGCACAGGCTAGACAATGACTAGGCACAGGCTAGACACAGGCTAGGTACAGGCTAGAATTAGGCAAGACACTGGCTAGAAACTGGCAAGACACTGGCTAGACACTGGCTAGACACCGGCTAAGCACTGGCTAGACACCGGCTAGGCACAGGCTAGACACTGGCTAGGCACAGGCTAGACACTGGCTAGGCACAGGCTAGACACTGGCAAGGCACAGGCTAGACACTGGCTAGGCACAGGGTAGACACTGGTTAGGCACAGGCTAGACACTGGTTAGGCACAGGCTAGACACTGGCTATGCAGTGACTAGACACTTTCTAGACACTGGATAGGAACAGGCTGGACATAGGCTAGACACTGGCTAGGCACAGCCTAGGCACAGGCTAGACACAGGCTAGGCACAGGCTGGGCACAAGCTAGGCACAGGCTAACACTGGCTTTGCACAGGCTAGACACTGGCTATGCACAGGCTAGACACTGGCTAGCCACAGGCTAGACACTGGCTATGCACAGGCTAGACACTGGCTAGGCACAGTATAGACACTGGCTAGGCACAGGCTAGACACTGGCTAGGCACAGGCTAGACACTGGCTAGGCACAGGCTAGACACTGGCTAGGCACAGGCTAGACACTGGCTAGGCACAGGCTAGACACTGGCTAGGCACAGGCTAGATACTGGCTATGCACAGGCTAGATACTGGCTATGCACAGGCTAGACACTGGCTAGGCACAGGCTAGGCACAGGCTAGATACTGGCTAGGCACAGGATAGACACTGGCTATGCACAGGCTAGGCACTGGCTAGGCACAGGCTAAACGCTGGCTATGCAGTGGCTAGATACTGGCTAGGCACTGGCAAGACACTGGCTAGGCACAGGCTAGACACAGGCTAGACACTGGCTAGGTCCAGGCTAGACACTGGCTAGGCACAGGCTAGACACTGGCTAGGCACAGGCTAGATACTGGCTATGCACAGGCTAGATACTGGCTATGCACAGGCTAGACACTGGCTAGGCACAGACTAAACACTGGCTAGGCACAGGCTAGACACAGGCTAGACACTGGCCAGGCACAGGCCAGACAATTGCTAGGCACAGGTCAGACAATTGCTAGGCACAGGCTAGACACTGGCTAGGCACAGGCTAGACAATGACTAGGCACAGGCTAGACACAGGCTAGGTACAGGCTAGAATTAGGCAAGACACTGGCTAGAAACTGGCAAGACACTGGCTAGACACTGGCTAGACACCGGCTAAGCACTGGCTAGACACCGGCTAGGCACAGGCTAGACACTGGCTAGGCACAGGCTAGACACTGGCTAGGCACAGGCTAGACACTGGCAAGGCACAGGCTAGACACTGGCTAGGCACAGGGTAGACACTGGTTAGGCACAGGCTAGACACTGGTTAGGCACAGGCTAGACACTGGCTATGCAGTGACTAGACACTTTCTAGACACTGGATAGGAACAGGCTGGACATAGGCTAGACACTGGCTAGGCACAGCCTAGGCACAGGCTAGACACAGGCTAGGCACAGGCTGGGCACAAGCTAGGCACAGGCTAACACTGGCTTTGCACAGGCTAGACACTGGCTATGCACAGGCTAGACACTGGCTAGCCACAGGCTAGACACTGGCTATGCACAGGCTAGACACTGGCTAGGCACAGTATAGACACTGGCTAGGCACAGGCTAGACACTGGCTAGGCACAGGCTAGACACTGGCTAGGCACAGGCTAGACACTGGCTAGGCACAGGCTAGACACTGGCTAGGCACAGGCTAGACACTGGCTAGGCACAGGCTAGACACTGGCTAGGCACAGGCTAGATACTGGCTATGCACAGGCTAGATACTGGCTATGCACAGGCTAGACACTGGCTAGGCACAGGCTAGGCACAGGCTAGATACTGGCTAGGCACAGGATAGACACTGGCTATGCACAGGCTAGGCACTGGCTAGGCACAGGCTAAACGCTGGCTATGCAGTGGCTAGATACTGGCTAGGCACTGGCAAGACACTGGCTAGGCACAGGCTAGACACAGGCTAGACACTGGCTAGGTCCAGGCTAGACACTGGCTAGGCACAGGCTAGACACTGGCTAGGCACAGGCTAGATACTGGCTATGCACAGGCTAGATACTGGCTATGCACAGGCTAGACACTGGCTAGGCACAGGCTAGGCACAGGCTAGACACTGGCTAGGCACAGGATAGACACTGGCTATGCACAGGCTAGGCACTGGCTAGGCACAGGCTAAACGCTGGCTATGCAGTGGCTAGATACTGGCTAGGCACTGGCTAGACACTTGCTATGCACAGGCTAGACAGTGGCTAGGCAGAGGCTAGACGCTGGATAAGCACAGGCTAGACACAGGCTAGACACTTGCTAGGCATGGGCTAAATACTGGCTAGGCACAGGCTAGACACTGGCTAGGCACAGGCTAGACACTGGCTAGGCACAGGCTAGACACTGGCTAGACACTGGCTAGGCACAGGCTAGACTCTGGCTAGGTACAGGCTAGGTACAGGCTAGGTTAGGCACAGACAAGGCACAGCATAGACACTGGCTAGGCACCGGCTAGACACTGGCTAGGCACAGGCTTGACACTGGCTAGGCACAGGCTAGACAATGGCTAGGCACAGGCTAGACACTGGCTAGGCACAGGCTAGACACTGGCTAGGCACAGGCTAGACAATGGCTAGACACTGGCTAGACACCGGCTAAGCACTGGCTAGACACTGGCTAGGCACAGGCTAGACACTGGCTAGGCACAGGCTAGACACTGGCTAGGCACAGGCTAGACACTGGCTAGGCACAGGCTAAACACTGGCTAGGCAAAGGCTAGACACTGGCTAGGCACAGGCTAGACACTGGCAAGGCACAGGCTAGACACTGGCTAGTCACAGGCTAGACACTGGTTATGCACAGGCTAGACACTGGCTATGCAGTGGCTAGACACTTTCTAGACACTGGCTAGGAACAGGCTGGACATAGGCTAGACACTGGCTAGGCACAGCCTAGGCACAGCCTAGGCACAGGCTAGGCACAGGCTAGGCACAAGCTAGGCACAGGCTAACACTGGCTTTGCACAGGCTAGACACTGGCTATGCACAGGCTAGACACTGGCTAGGCACGGGCTAGACACTGGCTAGGCACAGGCTAGACACTGGCTAGGCACAGGCTAGACACTGGCTAGGCACAGGCTAACACTGGCTTTGCACAGGCTAGACACTGGCTATGCACAGGCTAGACACTGGCTAGCCACAGGCTAGACACTGGCTAGGCACGGGCTAGACACTGGCTAGGCACAGGCTAGACACTGGCTAGGCACAGGCTAGACACTGGCTAGGCACAGGCTAGACACTGGCTAGGCACAGGCTAGACTCTGGCTAGACACAGGCTAGACACAGGCTAGACACAGGCTAAACACTGGCTAGACTCTGGCTAGGCACAGGCTAGACACAGGCTAGACACAGGCTAGACAGTGGCTAGGCACATTTTAGGCACAGGCTAGGCACAGGCTAGGCACAGGCTAGGCACAGGCTAGGCACAGGCTAGGCACAGGCTAGGCACAGGCTAGGCACAGGCTAGGCACAGGCTAGGCACAGGCTAGGCATAGGCTAGGCACAGGCTAGGCACAGGCTAGGCACAGGCTAGGCACAGGCTAGGCACAGGCTATGCCCAGGCTAGGCACAGGCTAGGAACAGGCTAGGAACAGGCTAGGCAGAGTCTAGGCACAGGCTAGGCACAGGCTAGGCACAGGCTAGACATTGGCTAGGCACAGGCTAGACACTCGCTAGGCACAGGCTAGACACTGGCTAGGCACAGGCTAGACACATGCCAATCACAGGCAAGGCACAGGTTAGACACTGGCTAGGCACAGGCTAGACACTGGCTAGGCACAGGCTAGACACTGGCTAGGCACAGACTAAACACTGGCTAGGCACAGGCTAGACACAGGCTAGACACTGGCCAGGCACAGGCCAGACAATTGCTAGGCACAGGTCAGACAATTGCTAGGCACAGGCTAGACACTGGCTAGGCACAGGCTAGACACTGGCTAGGCACAGGCTAGACTCTGGCTAGACACAGGCTAGACACAGGCTAGACACAGGCTAGACACTGGCTAGACCCTGGCTAGGCACAGGCTAGACACAGGCTAGACAGTGGCTAGGCACATTCTAGGCACAGGCTAGGCACAGGCTAGGCAGAGGCTAGGCACAGGCTAGTCACAGGCTAGGCACAGGCTAGACATTGGCTAGGCACAGGCTAGACACTCGCTAGGCCAAGGCTAGACACTCGCTAGGCCAAGACTAGACACTGGCTAGGCTCAGGCTATAAACATGCCAATCACAGGCTAGGCAAAGGCTAGAGACAGGCTAGACACTGGCTAAGCACAGGCTAGACACTGGCTAGGCACAGGCTAGACACTGGCAAGGCACAGGCTAGACACATGCCAATCACAGGCAAGGCACAGGTTAGACACTGGCTAGGCACAGGCTAGACACTGGCTAGGCACAGGCTAGACACTGGCTAGGCACAGACTAAACACTGGCTAGGCACAGGCTAGACACAGGCTAGACACTGGCCAGCCACAGGCTATGCACATGCCATGCCAATCACAGGGAAAGCACAGGCTAGACACAGGCGAGGCACAGACTAGACACTGGCTAGGCACACGCTAGACACTGGCCAGGCACAGGCTAGACATTGGCTAGGCACAGGCTAGACACTCGCTAGGCACAGGCTAGACACTGGTTAGGCACAGGCTAGACACTGGCTATGCAGTGACTAGACACTTTCTAGACACTGGATAGGAACAGGCTGGACATAGGCTAGACACTGGCTAGGCACAGCCTAGGCACAGGCTAGGCACAGGCTAGGCACAGGCTAGGCACAGGCTAGACACTGGCTAGGCACAGACAAAACACTGGCTAGGCACAGGCTAGACACAAGCTAGACACTGGCCAGGCACAGGCTATGCACATGCCATGCCAATCACAGGGAAAGCACAGACTAGACACAGGCGAGGCACAGGCTAAACACTGGCTAGGCACAGGCTAGACACTGGCAAGGCACAGGCTAGACACTGGCTAGGCACAGGGTAGACACTGGTTAGGCACAGGCTAGACACTGGTTAGGCACAGGCTAGACACTGGCTATGCAGTGACTAGACACTTTCTAGACACTGGATAGGAACAGGCTGGACATAAGCTAGACACTGGCTAGGCACAGCCTAGGCACAGGCTAGGCACAGGCTAACACTGGCTTTGCACAGGCTAGACACTGGCTATGCACAGGCTAGACACTGGATAGCCACAGGCTAGACACTGGCTATGCACAGGCTAGACACTGGGTAGGAACAGGCTAGACATAGGCTAGACACTGGCTAAGCACAGGCTAATCACAGGCTAGATACTGGCTATGCACAGGCTAGATACTAGCTATGCACAGGCTAGACACTGGCTAGGCACAGGCTAGGCACAGGCTAGACACTGGCTAGGCACAGGCTAGACACTGGCTGGGCACAGGCTAGACACTGGCTAGGCACAGGCTAGACACTGGCAAGGCACAGGCTAGACACTGGCTAGGCACAGGCTAGACACTGGCTAGGCACAGGCTAGACACTGGCAAGGCACAGGCTAGACACTGGCTAGGCACAGGGTAGACACTGGTTAGGCACAGGCTAGACACTGGTTAGGCACAGGCTAGACACTGGCTATGCAGTGACTAGACACTTTCTAGACACTGGATAGGAACAGGCTGGACATAAGCTAGACACTGGCTAGGCACAGCCTAGGCACAGGCTAGGCACAGGCTAACACTGGCTTTGCACAGGCTAGACACTGGCTATGCACAGGCTAGACACTGGATAGCCACAGGCTAGACACTGGCTATGCACAGGCTAGACACTGGCTATGCACAGGCTAGACACTGGCTAGACACAGGCTAGACACTGGCTAGGCACAGGCAAGACACTGGCTAGAAACTGGCAAGACACTGGCTAGACACTGGCTAGACACCGGCTAAGCTTTGGCTAGACACTGGCTAGGCACAGGCTAGACACTTGCTAGGCACAGGCTAGACACTGGCTAGGCACAGGCTAGACACTGGCAAGGCACAGGCTAGACACTGGCTAGGCACAGGGTAGACACTGGTTAGGCACAGGCTAGACACTGGCTATGCAGTGACTAGACACTTTCTAGACACTGGCTAGGAACAGGCTGGACATAGGCTAGACACTGGCTAGGCACATGCTAGGCACAGGCTAGGCACAAGCTACGCACAGGCTAGCCACAGCCTAGGCACAGGTTAGGCACAGGCTAGGCACAGGCTAGGCACAGGCTAGGCACAGGCTAGACATTGGCTAGGCACTGGCTAGGCACAGGCTATGCAAATGCCAGTCACAGGCAAGGCACAGGCTAGGCACAAGCTAGGCTCAAGCTAGGCACAAGCTAGGCACAAGCTAGGCACAGGCTAACACTGGCTTTGCACAGGCTAGACACTGGCTATGCACAGGCTAGACACTGGCAAGGCACAGGCTAGTTACTGGCTATGCAGTGACTAGACACTTTCTAGACACTGGCTAGGAACAGGCTGGACATAGGCTAGGCACTGGCTAGGCACAGGTTAGACACTGCAAGGCACAGGATAGACACTGGCTATGCACAGGCTAGGCACTGGCTAGGCACAGGCTAGGCACAGGCTAGGCACGGGCTAGGCACAGGCTAGGCACAGGCTAGGCACAGGCTAGGCACAGGCTAGGCACTGGCTAGACTCTGGCTAGGCACAGGCTAGACACAGGCTAGACACAGGCTAGACAGTGGCTAGGCACATTCTAGGCACAGGCTAGGCACAGGCTAGGCACAGGCTAGGCACGGGCTAGGCACAGGCTAGGCACAGGCTAGGCACAGGCTAGGCACAGGCTAGGCACAGGCTAGGCATAGGCTATGCCCAGGCTAGGCACAGGCTAGGAACAGGCTAGGCAGAGGCTAGGCACAGGCTAGGCACAGGCTAGGCACAGGCTAGACATTGGCTAGGCACAGGCTAGACACTCGCTAGGCCAAGGCTAGACACTCGCTAGGCCAAGACTAGACACTGGCTAGGCTCAGGCTATAAACATGCCAATCACAGGCTAGGCACAGGCTAGAGACAGGCTAGACACTGGCTAAGCACAGGCTAGACACTCGCTAGGCACAGGCTAGACACTGGCTAGGCACAGACTAAACACTGGCTAGGCACAGGCTAGACACAGGCTAGACACTGGCCAGGCACAGGCTATGCACATGCCATGCCAATCACAGGGAAAGCACAGGCTAGACACAGGCGACGCACAGACTAGACACTGGCTAGGCACAGGCTAGACACTGGCCAGGCACAGGCTAGACACTGGCTAGGAACACAATAGGCACAGGCTATGCACAGGCTAGGCACAGGCTAGGCACAGGCTAGGCACAGGCTAGGCACAGGCTAGGCACAGGCTAGTCACAGGCTAGGCACAGGCTAGGCACAGGCTAGGCACAGGCTAGGCACAGGCTAGGCACAGGCTAGGCACAGGCTAGGCACAGGCTATACACAGGATAGGCACAGGCTAGGCACAGGATAGGCACAGGCTAGGCACAGGCTAGGCACAGGCTAGGCACAGGCTAGACATTGGCTAGGCACAGGCTAGACATTGGCTAGGCAGAGGCTAGACACTCGCTAGGCCAAGGCTAGACACTCGCTAGGCACAGGCTAGACACTGGCTAGGCACAGGCTAGGCACATGCCAATCACAGGCAAGGCACAGGTTAGACACTGGCTAGGCACAGGCTAGACACTGGCTAGGCACAGGCTAGACACTGGCTAGGCACAGACCAAACACTGGCTAGGCACAGGCTAGACACAGGCTAGACACTGGCCAGGCACAGGCTATGCACATGCCATGCCAATCACAGGGAAAGCACAGGCTAGACACAGGCTAGAAACAGACTAGACACAGGCTAGACATTGGCTAGGTAAAGGCTAGACACAGGCTAGACACTGGCTAGGCACTGGCTATACACTGGCTAGGCGCAGGCTATGCAAATGCAAGTCACAGGCATGGCACAGGCTAGACACTGGCTATGCCCAGGCTAGACAGAGGATAGACACTGGCTAGGCACCGGGTAGACGCTTGCTAGACATTGGCTAGGCACAGGCTAGACAGTGGCTAGGCCCAAGCTAGACACTAGCTAGGCACAGGCTAGACACTGGCTATGCACAGGCTAGACACCAGCTAGGCACAGGCTAGACACTGCTTAGGCACAGGCTAAACACTGGCTAGGCACAGACAAGACACTGTCTAGACACTGGCTAGACACTGGCTAGACACTGGCTAGACACTGGCTAGACACTGTCTAGACACTGGCTAGACACTGGCTAGACACTGTCTAGACACTGTCTAGACACTGGCTAGACACTGGCCAGACATTGGTTAGACACTGGCTAGACTGCGGCTA
This sequence comes from Zaprionus indianus, assembly GCA_018904595.1. Lineage (NCBI taxonomy): Eukaryota > Metazoa > Arthropoda > Insecta > Diptera > Drosophilidae > Zaprionus > Zaprionus indianus. Next base: position 1,817,938 of record JAEIHA010001061.1, read on the forward strand.
GACACTGGCTAGACACTGGCTAGGCACAGGCTACACACTGGCTAGGCACAGGCTAGACACTGGCTAGGCACAGGCTATGCACTGGCTAGACACAGGCTAGACGCAGACAAAACACAGGCTAGAAACAGGCTAGACAGAGGCTAGACACAGGCTGGACTCTGGCTAGGCACAGGCTAGACACAGGCAAGACACAGGCTATACACAGGCTAGACAGAGGCTAGACGCTGGCTAGACACAGGCAAGACACAGGTTAGATACAGGCTAGATACTGGCTTGGCACAGGCTGGGCACTGACTAGGAACTGGCCAGGCACAGGCTATGCACACGCCAGTCACATGCAAGGCTTAGACACAGACTAGACACAGGGAAGACACAGGCTAGACACATGCTAGACACACGCTAGACAGAGGCTAGACACAGGCTCGACACTGGCTAGGCACAGGGTAGACACTGGCTATACACAGGCTAGACACTGGCTAGGCACAGGCTAGACATAGGCTAGACACTGGCAAGGCACAGTCTAGGCACTGGTTAGGCACTGGCTAGGCATAGTCTATGCACCTGCCAGTCACAGGCAAGGCACAAGCTAGACACAGGCTAGACAATTGCGAGGCACAGGCTAGGCACAGGCTTGACTCTGGCTAGGCACAGGCTTTGCACAGGTTAGACACTGGCTAGGCACAGCCTAGACACTGGCTAGACACAGGCAAGACACAGGCTAGACACAGGCTAGACAGAGGCTAGACACTGGCTAGACACAGGCAAGACACAGGCCAGACACAGGCTAGACAGAGGCTAGACACTGGCTAGGCACAAGCTAGACACTGGCTAGGCACAGGCTAGACACTGGCTAGGCACTGGCTAGACACTGGCTAGGCACAGGCTAGACACTGGCTATACACAGGATAGACACTGGCTAGGCATAGGCTAGAATCTGGCTAAGCACAGGTTAAACACTGGCGAGGCACAGGCTAAACACAGGCTAAACACTGGCGAGGCACAGGCTATGCACATGCCAATCACAGGCAATGCACATGCTAGACGCTGGCTAGACACAGGCTAGACAGAGTCTAGGCAAAGGCTTGACTCTGGCTAGGCACAGGCTAGACACAGGCTAGACACTGGTTAGGAACAGGCTAGACACTGGCTAGGCACAGGCTAGACACTGGCTAGGCGCAGGATAAACACTGGCTAGGCACAGGATAAACACTGGCTAGGCACAGACTAGACAGGCTAGACACTGGCTAGACACTGTCTAAACACAGGCTAGCCACTGGCTAGGCACTGGCTAGGCACTGGCTAGGCACAGGCTATGCACCTGCCAGTCACACGCAAGGCACAGGCTAGACACAGGCCAGACAATTGCTAGGCACAGGCTAGACACTGTCTAGACACTGGCTAGACACTGGCTAGACACTGTCAAGACACTGTCTAGACACTGGCTAGACACTGGCTAGACACTGTCTAGACACTGGCTAGACACTGTCTAGACACTGGCTAGACACTGTCTAGACACTGGCTAGACACTGGCTAGACACTGTCTAGACACTGGCTAGACACTGTCTAGACACTGGCTAGACACTGTCTTGACACTGGCTAGACACTGTCTTGACACTGGCTAGACACTGTCTTGACACTGGCTAGACCTGGCTAGACACTGGCTAGACACTGGCTAGACACTGGCTAGACACTGGCTAGACACTGGCTAGACACTGGCTAGACACTGGCTAGACACTGGCTAGACACTGGCTAGACACTGTCTAGACACTGGTTAGACACTGGCCAGACATTGGTTAGACACTGGCTAGACACTGGCTAGGCACAGGCTACACACTGGCTAGGCACAGGCTAGACACTGGCTAGGCACAGGCTAGACACTGGCTAGGCACAGGCTAGACACTGGCTAGGCACAGGCTAGACACTGGCTAGGCACAGGCTAGACACTGGCTAGGCACAGGCTAGACACTGGCTAGGCACAGGCTAGACACTGGCTAGGCACAGGTTATGCACAGGCTAGACACAGGCTAGACACAGACAAAACACAGGCTAGAAACAGGCTAGACAAAGGCTAGACACAGGCTGGACTCTGGCTAGGCACAGGCTAGACATAGGCTAGACACTGGCAAGGCACAGTCTAGGCACTGGTTAGGCACTGGCTAGGCATAGGCTATGCACCTGCAAGTCACAGGCAAGGCACAAGCTAGACACAGGCTAGACAATTGCGAGGCACAGGCTAGGCACAGGCTTGACTCTGGCTAGGCACAGGCTTTGCACAGGTTAGACACTGGCTAAGCACAGCCTAGACACAGGCAAGACACAGGCTAGACACAGGCTAGACAGAGGCTAGACACTGGCTAGACACAGGCAAGACACAGGCTAGACACAGGCTAGACAGAGGCTAGACACAGGCTTGACACTGACTAGGCACAGGCTAGACACTGGCTAGGCACAGGCTAGACACTGGCTAGGCACAAGCTAGACACTGGCTAGGCACAGGCTAGACACTGGCTAGGCACAGGCTAGACACTGGCTAGGCACAGGCTAGACACTGGCTATACACAGGATAGACACTGGCTAGGCATAGGCTAGAATCTGGCTAAGCACAGGCTAAACACTGGCGAGGCACAGGCTAAACACAGGCTAAACACTGGCTAGGCACAGGCTATGCACATGCCAATCACAGGCAATGCACATGCTAGACGCTGGCTAGACACAGGCTAGACAGGGTCTAGGCAAAGGCTTGACTCTGGCTAGGGACAGGCTAGACACAGGCTAGACACTGGTTAGGAACAGGCTAGACACTGGCTAGGCACAGGCTAGACACTGGCTAGGCGCAGGATAAACACTGGCTAGGCACAGACTAGACAGGCTAGACACTGTCTAAACACAGGCTAGCCACTGGCTAGGCACTGGCTAGGCACTGGCTAGGCACAGGCTATGCACCTGCCAGTCACACGCAAGGCACAGGCTAGAGACAGGCCAGACAATTGCTAGGCACAGGCTAGACACTGGCTAGGCACAGGCTAGACATAGGCTAGACACTGGCTAGGCACAGGCTAGGCACTCGTTAGGCACTGTCTAGGCACAGGCTATGCACCTGCCAGTCACAGGCAATGCACAGGCTAGACACAGGCTACACAATTGCTAAGCACAGACTAGACACTGGCTAGACACTGGCTAGACACTGGCTAGACACTGGCTAAACACTGGCTAAACACTGGCTAGACACTGGATAGACACTGGCTAGAAACCGGCTATACACAGGCTAAGCAAAGGCTAGACATTAGCTAGGCACAGGCTAGACAGTGGCTTGGCCCAGGCTAGACACTGGATAGGCACAGGCTAGACACTGGATAGGCACAGGCTAGACACTGGCTAGGCACAGGCTGGACACTGGCTAGGCACAGGCTAGACTCTGGCTAGGCACAGGCTAGACACAGGCTAGCACTGGCTAGAAACTGGCTAGACACAGGCTAGACACTCGCTAGGCCAAGGCTAGACACTGGCTAGGCTCGGGCTATGCACATGCCAATCACAGGCAAGGCACAGGCTAGACACAGGCTAGAACCTGGCTACGCACAGGCTAGACACTGGCTAGGCACAGACTAGACACTGGCCAGGCGCAAGCTAGACACATGCCAATCACAGGCAAGGCACAGGTTAGACACTGGCTAGGCACAGGCCAGACACTGGCTAGGCACAGGCTAGACACTGTCTAGGCACAGACTAAACACTGGCTAGGCACAAGCAAGACACAGGCTAGAAACTGGCCAGCCACAGGCTTTGCACATACCATGCCAATCACAGGCAAGGAACAGGCTAGACACAGGCTAGGCACAGACTTGACACTGGCTCGGCACAGGCTAGACACAGGCTAGAAACTGGCCAGGCACAGGCTAGACACTGGCTAGGAACACACTAGGCACAGGCTATGCACATGCCATGCCAATCACAGGCAAGGCACAGGCTAGACACAGGCTAGACACAGGCTAGACACAGGCTAGACACAGGCTAGACACAGGCTAGAAAGAGGCTAGACAGAGGCTAGACACTGGCTAGGTAAAGGCTTGACACAGGCCAGACACTGGCTAGACACTGGCTAGAAACTGGCTAAACACTGGCTAGACACTGGCTAGACTCTGGCCAGAAACTCGCTAGACACTGGCTAGACACTGGCCACACACTCGCTAGACAGTGGCTAGGCTCAGCCTAGACATTAGCTATGCCGACGCTAGACACTGGCTATGAACAGGCTAGACACTGGCTAGGCACAGGCTAGACTCTGGCTAGGCACAGGCTAGACACTGGCTTGATAAAAGCTAGACACAGGCTAGGCGCAGGCTAGACACAGTCTAGACACTGGCTAGGTACAGGCTAGGCACAGGCTATGCAAATGCCACTCACAGGCAAGGCACAGGCTAGACACAGGCTAGGCACAGGCTAGACACAGGCTAGACAATTGCCAGGCACAGGCTAGACACTGGCTAGGCACAGGCTAGACATAGGCTAGACACTCGCTAGGCACTGTCTAGGCACAGGCTATGCACCTGCCAGTCACAGGCAATGCACAGGCTAGACACAGGCTAGACAATTGCTAAGCACAGACTAGACACTGGCTTGACTCTGGCTACGCACACGCTAGACACAGGCAAGACACTGGCAAGGCACAGGCTAGACACTGGATAGTCACTGGCTAGGCACAGGCTAGGCACTGGATAGACACTGGCTAGGCACAGGCTGGACACAGGCTAGACACCGGCTAGGCACAGGCTAGACACTGGCTAGGTACAGGCTAGGCACTGGCTAGACAATGGTTAGGCACAGGCTATGCACAGGCTTGTCACAGGTAAGGCACAGGCTAGACACAAGCTTAACACAGGCTAGACACTGGCTAGACACTGGCAAGACACTGGCTAGACACTGGCTAAACACTAGCTAGACACTAGATAGACACTGGCTAGACACTGGCTAGACACTGGCTAGACACCGGCTAGACACTGGCTAGACACTGGCTAGGGACAGGCTAGGCACAGGCTAGACATTGGCTAGGCACAGGCTAGACAGTGGCTAGGCCCAGGCTAGACACTGGCTAGGCACAGGCTAGACACTGGCTAGGCACAGGCTAGACACTGGCTAGGCACAGGCTAGACACTGGCTAGGCACAGGCTAGACACTGGCTAGGCACAGGCTAGACACTGGCAAGGCACAGGCTAGACACTGGCTAGGCACAGGCTAGACACTGGCTAGGCACAGGCTAGACTCTGGCTAGGCACCGGCCAGACACAGGCTAGACATAGGCTAGACACTGGCTAGACTCTGGCTAGGCACAGGCTACACACAGGCTAGACACAGGCTAGACTCTGGCTGGGCACAGGCTAGACACAGGCTAGACACAGGCTAGACACAGGCTAGACAGTGGCTAGACACTTGCTAGGCACAGGCTAGACACTGGCCAGGCACAGGCTAGACACAGGCTAGGCACAAGCTAGACACAGGCTAGGCACAGGCTAGACACAGGCTAGACAATTGCTAGGCACAGGCTAGACACTGGCTAGGCACAGGCTAGACATAGGCTAGACACTGGCTAGGCACAGGCTAGACACTCGCTAGGCACTGTCTAGGCACAGGCTATGCACCTGCCAGTCACAGGCAATGCACAGGCTAGACACAGGCTAGACAATTGCTAAGCACAGACTAGACACTGGCTTGACTCTGGCTACGCACAGGCTAGACACAGGCAAAACACTGGCAAGGCACAGGCTAGACACTGGATACACACTGGCTAGGCACGGGCTAGGCACTGGATAGACACTGGCCAGGCCCAGGCTAGGCACAGGCTGGACACAGGCTACACACCGGCTAGGCACAGGCTAGGCACAGGCTAGACACAGGCTAGACACTGGCTAGGTACAGGCTAGGCTCTGGCTAGACAATAGCTAGGCACAGGCTATGCACAGGCTTGTCACAGGTAAGGCACAGGCTAGACACAGGCTAGACACAGGCTTAACACAAGCTAGACACTGGCTAGACACTGGCTAGACACTGGCTAGACACTGGCTAGACACTGGCTAAACACTAGCTAGACACTAGATAGACACTGGGTAGACACTGGCTAGACACCGGCTAGACACTGGCTAGACACTGGCTAGGGACAGGCTAGGCACAGGCTAGACATTGGCTAGGCACAGGCTAGACATTGGCTAGGCACAGGCTACACAGTGGCTAGAACCAGGCTAGACACTGGCTAGGCACAGGCTAGACACTGGCTAGGCACAGGCTAGACACTGGCTAGGCAGAGGCTAGACACTGGCTAGACACAGGCTAGGCACAGGCTAGACACAGGCTAGACAATTGCTAGGCACAGGCTAGACACTGGCTAGGCACAGGCTAGACATAGGCTAGACACTGGCTAGGCACAGGCTAGACACTCGCTAGGCACTGTCTAGGCACAGGCTATGCACCTGCCAGTCACAGGCAATGCACAGGCTAGACACAGGCTAGACTCTGGCTACGCACAGAATAAACACAGGCAAGACACTGGCAAGGCACAGGCTAGACACTGGATACACACTGGCTAGGCACGGGCTAGGCACTGGATAGACACTGGCTAGGCCCAGGCTAGGCACAGGCTGGACACAGGCTACACACCGGCTAGGCACAGGCTAGGCACAGGCTAGACACAGGCTAGACACTGGCTAGGTACAGGCTAGGCTCTGGCTAGACAATAGCTAGGCACAGGCTATGCACAGGCTTGTCACAGGTAAGGCACAGGCTAGACACAGGCTAGACACAGGCTTAACACAGGCTAGACACTGGCTAGACACTGGCTAGACACTGGCTAGACACTGGCTAGACACTGGCTAGACACTGGCTAAACACTAGCTAGACACTAGATAGACACTGGCTAGACACTGGCTAGACACCGGCTAGACACTGGCTAGACACTGGCTAGATACAGGCTAGACACAGGCTAGACAGTGGCTAGGCACATGCCAGGCACAGGCTAGGCACAAGCTAGGCACAGGCTAGGAAAAGGCTAGGCACAGGCTAGGCACAGGCTAGGCACAGGCTAGGCACAGGCTAGGCACAGGCTAGGCACAGGCTAGGCACAGGCTAGGCACAGGCTAGGCACAGGCTAGGCACAGGCTAGGCACAGGCTAGGCACAGGCTAGGCACAGGCTAGGCACAGGCTAGGCACAGGCTAGGCACAGGCTAGGCACAGGCTAGGCACAGGCTAGGCACAGGCTAGGCACAGGTTAGGCACTGGCTAGGCACAGGTTAGGCACTGGCTAGGCACAGGTTAGGCACTGGCTAGGCACAGGCTAGGCACAGGCTAGGCACAGGCTAGGCACAGGCTAGACACAGGCTAGACATTGGCTAGGCACAGGCTAGACACTCGCTAGACACTGGCCAGGCACAGGCTAGACACTGGCCAGGCACTGGCTAGACACTGGCTAGGAACACACTAGGCACAGGCTATGCACATGCCATGCCAATCACAGGCAAGGCACAGGCTAGACAGAGGCTAGACACAGGCTAGAAACAGGCTAGACAGAGGCTAGACACAGGCTAGACACTGGCTAGGTAAAGGCTAGACACAGGCTAGACACTGGCTAGACACTGGCTAGACACTGGCTAGACAATGGCTAGACACTGGCTAGACACTGGCTAGACACTGGCCAGAAACTCGCTAGACACTGGCTAGACACTGGCCAGACACTCGCTAGACACTGGCTAGGCCCAGCCTAGACACTAGCTATGCCGACGCTAGACACTGACTATGAACAGGCTAGACACTGGCTAGGCACAGGCTAGACTATGGCTAGGCACAGGCTAGACACTGGCTTGATAAAGGCTAGACTCTGGCTAAGCACAGGCTAGACACTGGCTTAATAAAGGCTAGACACTGGCTTGATAAAGGCTAGAGACAGGCTAGGCGCAGGCTAGACACAGGCTAGACACTGGCTAGGTACAGGCTAGGCACTGGCTAGGTACAGGTTAGGCACTGGCTAGACACTGGCTAGGCACAGGCTATGCAAATGCCAGTCACAGGCAAGGCACAGGCTAGACACAGGCTAGGCACAGGCTAGACAAAGGCTAGACAATTCCTAGGCAAAGGTTAGACATAGGCTATACACTGGCTGGGCACAGGCTAGGCACTCGCTAGGCACTGTCTACGCACAGGCTATGCACCTGCCAGTCACAGGCAATGCACAGGCTAGACACAGGCTAGACAATTGCTAAGCACAGACTAGACACTGGCTTGACTCTGGCTACGCACAGGCTAGACACAGGCAAGACACTGGCAAGGCACAGGGTAGACACTGGATAGACACTGGCTAGGCACAGGCTAGGCACAGGCTGGACACAGGCTAGACACCGGCTAGGCAGAGGCTAGACACTAGCTAGACTCTGGCTAGGCACAGGCTAGACACAGGCTAAACACTGGCTAGACACTGGATAGACACTGGCTAGACACTGGCTAGACACCGGCTAGACACTGGCTAGTTACTGGCCAGAAACTCGCTAGACACTGGCCAGACACTCGCTAGACACTGGCTAGACACTGGCTACGCACAGGCTAGACACAGGCAAGACACTGGCAAGGCACAGGCTAGACACTGGATAGACACTGGCTAGGCACAGGCTAGGCACAGGCTGGACACAGGCTAGACACCGGCCAGGAAGAGGCTAGACACTAGCTAGGCACAGGCTAGACACTATCTAGGCACAGGCTAGACTCTGGCTAGGCACAGACTAGACACAGGCTAGACATAGGCTAGACACTGGCTAGGCACAGGCTAGACACTGGCTAGGCACAGGCTAGACACAGGCTAGACTCTGGCAAAGCACAGGCTAGACACAGGCTAGACAGTGGCTAGGCACATGCCAGGCACAGGCTAGGCACAGGCTAGGCACAGGCTAGGCACAGGCTAGGCACAGGTTAGGCACAGGCTAGGCACAGGTTAGGCACAGGCTAGACATTGGCTAGGCACAGGCTAGACACTCGCTAGACACTGGCCAGGCACTGGCTAGACACTGGCTAGGAACACACTAGGCACAGGCTATGCACATGCCATGCCAATCACAGGCAAGGCACAGGCTAGACAGAGGCTAGACACAGGCTAGACACAGGCTAGAAACAGGCTAGACAGAGGCTAGACACAAGCTAGACACTGGCTAGGTAAAGGCTAGACACGGGCTAGACACTGGCTAGACACTGGCTAGGCACAGGCTAGACACAGGCTAAACACTGGCTAGGGACAGGCTAGGCACAGGCTAGACATTGGCTAGGCACAGGCTAGACTCTGGCTAGGCACAGGCTAGACACAGGCTAGACATAGGCTAGACACTGGCTAGACTCTGGCTAGGCACAGGCTAGACACAGGCTAGACACAGGCTAGACTCTGGCTAGGCACAGGCTAGACACAGGCTAGGCACAGGCTAGACAGTGGCTAGGCACATGCTAGGCACAGGCTAGGCACAAGCTAGGCACAGGCTAGCCACAGGCTAGGCACAGGTTAGGCACAGGTTAGGCACAGGCTAGGCACAGGCTAGGCACAGGCTAGACATTGGCTAGGCACTCGCTAGGCACAGGCTATGCAAATGCCAGTCACAGGCAAGGCACAGGCTAGACACAGGCTAGGCACAGGCTAGACACAGGCTACACAATTGCTAGGCAAAGGCTAGGCACAGACTAGACACTGGCTAGACACATGCCAATCACAGGCAAGGCACAGGTTAGACACTGGCTAGGCACAGGCTAGACACTGGCTAGGCACAGGCTAGACACCGGCTAGGCACAGACTAAACACTGGCTAGGCACAGGCTAGACACAGGCTAGACACTGGCCAGACATAGGCTATGCACATCCCATGCCAATCACAGGCAAGGCAGAGGCTAGACACAGGCTAGGCACAGACTAGACACTGGCTAGGCACAGGCTAGACACTAGCTAGACACTGGCCAGGCACAGGCTAGACACTGGCCAGGCACTGGCTAGACACTGGCTAGACACTGGCTAGGAACACACTAGGCACAGGCTATGCACATGCCATGCCAATCACAGGCAAGGCACAGGCTAGACAGAGGCTAGACACAGGCTAGAAACAGGCTAGACAGAGGCTAGACACAGGCTAGACGCTGGCTAGGTAAAGGCTAGACACAGGCTAGACACTGGATAGACACTGGCTAGACACTGGCTAGACACTGGATAGACACCGGCTAGACACTGGCTAGACACTGGATAGACACCGGCTAGACACTGGCTAGTTACTGGCCAGAAACTCGCTAGACACTGGCCAGACACTCGCTAGACACTGGCTAGACACTGGCTAGGGACAGGCTAGGCACAGGCTAGACATTGGCTAGGCACAGGCTAGACAGTGGCTAGGCCCAGGCTAGACACTGGCTAGGCACAGGCTAGACACTGGCTAGGCACAGGCTAGACACTGGCTAGGCACAGGCTAGACACTGGCTAGGCACAGGCTAGACTCTGGCTAGGCACAGGCTAGACACAGGCTAGACATAGGCTAGACACGTGCTAGACTCTGGCTAGGCACAGGCTAGACACAGGCTAGACACAGGCTAGACACAGGCTAGACTCTGGCTAGACACTGGATAGACACAGGCTAGACACTGGCTTGATAAAGGCTAGACTCTGGCTAAGCACAGGCTAGACACTGGCTTGATAAAGGCTAGACACAGGCTAGGCGCAGGCTAGGCACAGGCTAGACTCTGGCTAGGCACAGGCTAGACACTGGCTTGATAAAGGCTAGACTCTGGCTAAGCACAGGCTAGACACTGGCTTGATAAAGGCTAGACACAGGCTAGACACTGGCTGGGCACTGGCTAGGTACAGGTTAGGCACTGGCTAGACACTAGCTAGGCACAGGCTATGCAAATGCCAGTCACAGGCAAGGCACAGGCTAGACACAGGCTAGGCACAGGCTAGACACAGGCTAGACAATTGCTAGGCACAGGCTAGACACTGTCTAGGCACAGGCTAGACATAGGCTATACACTGGCTAGGCACAGGCTAGGCACTCGCTAGGCACTGTCTAGGCACAGTCTATGCACCTGCCAGTCACAGGCAATGCACAGGCTAGACACAGGCTAGACAATTGCTAAGCACAGACTAGACACTGGCTTGACTCAGGCTAGGCACAGGCTAGACACAGGCAATACACTGGCAAGGCACAGGCTAGACACTGTATAGACACTGGCTAGGCACTGGCTAGAATCAGGCTGGACACTGGCTAGGCACTGGCTAGAAACAGGCTGGACACTGGCTAGACACCGGCTAGGCACAGGCTACACACTGGCTAGGTACAGGCTAGGCACTGGCTAGACAATGGCTAGGCACAGGCTTGACTCGGGCTAGGCACAGGCTAGACACAGGCTAGATACTGGCTAGACACAGGCAAGACACAGGCTATACACAGGCTAGACAGAGGCTAGACACAGGCTAGACACAGGCAAGACAGAGGCTAGACACAGGCCAGACACAGGCAAGACACAGGCTAGAAACAGGCTAGACAGAGGCTAGGCACAGGCTAGGCACAGGCTAGACATTGGCTAGACACTGGCTAGACACTGGCTAGACACTGGCTAGACACTGGCTAGACACTGGCTAGACACTGGCTAGACACTGGCTAGACACTGGCTAGACACTGGCTAGACACTGGCTAGACACTGGCTAGACATTGGCTAGACACTGGCTAGACACTGGCTAGACACTGGCTAGACACTGGCAAGACACTGGCTAGACACTGGCAAGACACTGGCTAGACACTGGCAAGACACTGGCTAGACACTGGCTAGCCACTGGCTAGCCACTGGCTAGACACTGGCTAGAAACTGGCTAGGCACAGGCTAGACACTGGCTAGGCACAGGCTAGACACTGGCTAGGCACAGGCTAGACTCTGGCTAGGTAAAGGCTAGACACAGGCTAGCCACAGGCTAGACACAGGCTGGACACTGGCCAGGTACAGGCTAGGCACTGGCTAGGTACAGGCTAGGCACTGGCTAGGTACAGGCTAGGCACTGGCTAGGTACAGGCTAGGCACTGGCTAGACACTGGCTAGGCACAGGCTATGCACATGCCAGACACAGGCAAGGCACAGCCTAGACACAGGCTAGGCACAGGATAGACACTGGCTATGCACAGGCTAGACACTGGATAGACACTGGCTATGCACATGCCAGTCACAGGCAAGGCACATGCTAGGCACAGGCTAGACATTTTCTAGGCACAGGCTAGACAGTGGCTAGGCCCAGGATAGACATTGGCTACGCACAGGCTAGACACAAGTAAGGCACTGGCTAGACACTGGCTAAACACATGCCAATCACAGGCAAGGCACTGGCTAGACGCTGGCTAGACACAGGCAAGACACAGGTTAGATACAGGCTAGACAGAGGCTACGCACTGGCTTGACTCCGGCTAGGCACAGGCTAGACACAGGCTAGATACTGGCTAGACACAGGCAAGACACAGGCTATACACAGGTTAGACAGAGGCTAGACACAGGCTAGACCCAGGCAAGACAGAGGCTAGACACAGGCTAGACACAGGCAAAACACAGGCTAGAAACAGGCTAGACAGAGGCTAGACACAGGCTAGACACTGGCTAGGCACAGGCTAGACACTGGCTAGACACTGGCTAGACACTGGCAAGACACTGGCTAGACACTGGCTAGGCACTGGCTAGACACAGGCTAGGCACAGGCTAGGCACAGGCTAGGCACAGGCTATGCACAGGCTAGGCACAGGCTAGGCACAGGCTAGGCACAGGCTAGGCACAGGCTAGGCACAGGCTAGGCACAGGCTAGGCACAGGCTAGGCACAGGCTAGGCACAGGCTAGGCACAGGCTAGGCACAGGCTAGGCACAGGCTAGGCACAGGCTAGGCACAGGCTAGGCACAGGCTAGGCACAGGCTAGGCACAGGCTAGGCACAGGCTAGGCACAGGCTAGGCACAGGCTAGGCACAGGCTAGGCACAGGCTAGGCACAGGCTAGGCACAGGCTAGGCACAGGCTAGGCACAGGCTAGGCACAGGCTAGGCACAGGCTAGGCACAGGCTAGGCACAGGCTAGGCACAGGCTAGGCACAGGCTAGGCACAGGCTAGGCACAGGCTAGGCACAGGCTAGGCACAGGCTAGGCACAGGCTAGGCACAGGCTAGGCACAGGCTAGGCACAGGCTAGGCACAGGCTAGGCACAGGCTAGGCACAGGCTAGGCACAGGCTAGGCACAGGCTAGGCACAGGCTAGGCACAGGCTAGGCACAGGCTAGGCACAGGCTAGGCACAGGCTAGGAACAGGCTTGACTCTGGCTAGGCACAGGCTAGACTCTGGCTAGGCACAGGCTAAACACAGGATAGACACAGGCTAGATACTGGCTAGACACAGGCAAGACACAGGCTATACACAGGCTAGACAGAGGCTAGACACAGGCTAGACACAGGCAAGACAGAGGCTAGACACAGGCTAGACACAGGCTAAACACAGGCTAGAAACAGGCTAGACAGAGGCTAGACACAGGCTAGACACTGGCTAGGCACAGGCTAGACACTGGCTAGGCACAGGCTAGACACTGGCTAGACACAGGCAAGACACTGGCTAGACACTGGCTAGACACTGGCTAGACACTGGCTAGGCACTGGCTAGACACTGGCTAGGCACTGGCTAGACACTGGCTAGGCACTGGCTAGACACTGGCTAGGCTCTGGCTAGACACTGGCTAGGCATAGGCTAGACACTGGCTAGGCACAGGCTAGACACTGGCTAGGAACAGGCTTGACAATGGCTGGGCACAGGCTAGACACTGGCTAGACACTGGCTAGACACTGGCTAGACACAGGCAAGACACGGGCTAGACACAGGCTAGACAGAGGCTGGACACAGGCTAGACACTGGCTAGGCACACGCTAGACACTGGCAAGGCAAGGGCTAGACACTGGCTATGCACAGGCTAGACACTGGCTGGGCACAGGCTATACACAGGCTAGACAGAGGCCAGACACAGGCTAGACACAGGCAAGACACAGGCTAGAAACAGGCTGGACAGAGGCTAGACACAAGCTAGACACTGGCTAGGCACAGGCTAGACACTGGCTAGGCACAGGCTAGACACTGGCTAGGCACAGGCTAGACACATGCCAATCACAGGCAAGGCACAGGCTAGACGCTGGCTAGACACAGACAAGACACAGGTCAGATACAGGCTAGACAGAGGCTAGGCACAGGCTTGACTCTGGCTAGGCACAGGCTAGACACAGGCTAGATACTGGCTAGGCGGAGACTGGGCACTGACTAGGATCTGACCAGGCACAGGCTATGCACACGCCAGTCACAGGCAAGGCTTAGACACAGGCCAGACTCAGGGAGGACACAGGCTAGGCACAGGCTAGACACTGGCTAGGCACAGGCTAGACACTGGCTAGGCACAGGCTAGACACTGGCTAGGCACAGGCTAGACACTGGCTAGGCACAGGCTAGACACTGGCTAGGCTCTGGCTAGATCCTGGCTAGGCACAGGCTAGACATAGGCTTGACACAGGCTAGACATAGGCTAGACACTGGCAAGGCACAGGCTAGGCAAAGGCTAGACTTTGGCTAGGCACAGGCTAAACACAGGCTAGACACTGGCTAGGCACAGACTAGACACTGGCTATGCACAGACTAGACACTGGCTAGGCACAGGCTATGCACCTGCCAGTCACAAGCAAGGCACAAGCTAGACACAGGCTAGACAATTGCTAGGCACAGGCTAGGCACAGGCTTGACTCTGGCTAGGCACAGGCTAGACACAGGCAAGACACTGACTAGGCACAAGCTAGGCACTGGATAGGCACTGGCTAGGCACAGGCTATGCTGATGCCAATTACATGCAAAGTACAGGCTAGACACAGGCTCGACACTGGTAAGGCACAGGCTAGACGCTGGCTAGGCACAGGCTTGACACTTGCTAGGCACAGGCTATGCATATGCCAGTCACAGGCAAGGCACAAGCTAGACACAGGCTAAGCACAGGCTACACACTGGCTAGACACTGGCTATGCACAGGCTAGACACTGGCTAGGCACAGCCTAGACACTGGCTAGACACAGGCAAGACACAGGCTAGACACAGGCTGAGACAGAGGCTAGACACTGGCTAGACACAGGCAAGACACGGGCTAGACACAGGCTAGACAGAGGCTGGACACAGGCTAGACACTGGCTAGGCACAGGCTAGACACATGCCAATCACAGGCAAGGCACAGGCTAGACGCTGGCTAGACACAGACAAGACACAGGTCAGATACAGGCTAGACAGAGGCTAGGCACAGGCTTGACTCTGGCTAGGCACAGGCTAGACACAGGCTAGATACTGGCTAGGCGCTGACTGGGCACTGACTAGGATCTGGCCAGGCACAGGCTATGCACACGCCAGTCACAGGCAAGGCTTAGACACAGGCCAGACTCAGGGAGGACACAGGCTAGGCACACGCTAGACACTGGCAAGGCACAGGCTAAACACTGGCGAGGCACAGCCTAAACACTGGCTAGGCACAGGCTATGCACTGGCTAGGTACAGGCTAGGCACAAGCTAGACACAGGCTAGACAATTGGTAGGCACAGGCTAGGCACAGGCTTGACTCTGGCTAGGCACAGGCTAGACACAGGCAAGACACTGACTAGGCACAAGCTAGACACAGGCTAGACAGAGGCTAGACACAGACTTGACACTGGCTAGGCACAGGCTAGACACTGGCTGGGCACAGTCTAGACACTGGCTAGGCACAAGCTAGACACTGGCTAGGCACAGGCTAGACACTGGCTAGGCACAGGCCAGACACTGGCTATATACAGAATAGAAACTGGCTAGGCAAAGGCTAGACTCTGGCAAAGCACAGGCTAAACACTGGCGAGGCACAGGCTAAACACAGGCTAAAAATTGGCTAGGCACAGGCTATGCACATGCCAATCACAGGCAATGCACAGGCTAGACGCTGGCTAGACACAGGCAAGACACAGGCTAGACACAGGCTGGGCACAGGCTAGACATAGGCTAGACACTGGCTAGGCACAGGCTAGGCACTCGCTAGGCACTGTCTAGGCACAGGCTATGCAACTGCCAGTCACAGGCAATCCACAGGCTAGACACAGGCTAGACACTTGCTAAGCACAGACTAGACACTGGCTGAGCACAGGCTAGGCACAGGCTTGACTCTGGCTACGCACAGGCTTGACACAGGCAAGACACTGGCTGGGCACAGGCTGGACACTGGATTGACACTGGCTAGGCACAGGCTAGGCACAGGCTAGGCACAGGCTGGACACAGGCTAGACACCGGCTAGGCACAGGCTAGACACAGGCTAAGTACAGGCTTGGCACTGGCTAGACAATGGCTAGGCACAGGCTGTGCACTGGCTTGTCACAGGTAAGGCACAGGCCAGACACAGGCTTAACACAGGCTAGACAGAGGCTAGACACAGGCTAGACACAGACAAAACACAGGCTAGAAACAGGCTAGACAGGGGCTAGACACAGGCTGAACTCTGGCTAGGCACAGGCTAGACACAGGCAAGACACAGGCTATACACAGGCTAGACAGAGGCTAGACGCTGGCTAGACACAGGCAAGACACAGGTTGGATACAGGCTAGACAGAGGATAGGCACAGGCTTGACTCTGGCTAGGCACAGGCTAGACACAGGCTAGATACAGGCTTGGCACAAGCTGGGCATGACTAGGAACTGGCCAGGCACAGGCTATGCACACGCAAGTCATATGCAATGCTTAGACACAGGCTAGACACAGGGAAGACACAGGCTAGACACATGCTAGACACAGGCTAGACAGAGGCTAGACACAGGCTCGACACTGGCTAGGCACAGGCTAGACACTGGCTAGGCACAGGCAAGACACTGTCTAGGCACAGACTAAACACTGGCTAGGCACAGGCAAGACACAGGCTAGACACTGGCCAGCCACAGGCTATGCACATACCATGCCAATCACAGGCAAGGCACAGGCTAGACACAGGCTAGGCACAGGCTAGACTCAGGCTAGACACTGGCAAGGCACAGGCTAGACACTGGCTAGGAACACACTAGGCACAGGCTATGCACATGCCACGCCAATCACAGGCAAGGCACAGGCTAGACACAGGCTAGACACAGGCTAGAAACAGGCTAGACAGAGGCTAGACACAGGCAAGACACCGGCTAGACACTGGCTAGACACTGGCTAGACACTGGCTAGACACTGGCTAGACACTGGCTAGACACTGGCTAGACACTGGCTAGACACTGGCTAGACACTGGCTAGACACTAGCTAGACACTGGCCAGAAACTCTCTAGACACTGGCTAGACACTGGCCAGAAACTCGCTAGACACTGGCTAGGCTCAGCCTAGACACTAGCTATGCCGACGCTAGACACTGGCTATGAACAGGCAAGACACTGGCTAGGCACAGGCTAGACTCTGGCTAGGCACAGGCTAGACACTGGCTTGATAAAGGCTAGACACAGGCTAGGCGCAGGCTAGACACAGGCTAGACACTGGCTAGGTACAGGCTAGGCACTGGCTAGGTACAGGCTAGGCACAGGCTAGGCACAGGCTAGGCACAGGCTAGGCACAGGCTAGGCACAGGCTAGGCACAGGCTAGGCACAGGCTAGGCACAGGCTAGGCACAGGCTAGGCACAGGCTAGGCACAGGCTAGGCACAGGCTAGGCACAGGCTAGGCACAGGCTAGGCACAGGCTAGGCACAGGCTAGGCACAGGCTAGGCACAGGCTAGGCACAGCCTAGGCACAGGCTAGGCACAGGCTAGGCACAGGCTAGGAACAGGCTTGACTCTGGCTAGGCACAGGCTAGACTCTGGCTAGGCACAGGCTAAACACAGGATAGACACAGGCTAGATACTGGCTAGACACAGGCAAGACACAGGCTATACACAGGCTAGACAGAGGCTAGACACAGGCTAGACACAGGCAAGACAGAGGCTAGACACAGGCTAGACACAGGCTAAACACAGGCTAGAAACAGGCTAGACAGAGGCTAGACACAGGCTAGACACTGGCTAGGCATAGGCTAGACACTGGCTAGGCACAGGCTAGACACTGGCTAGACACAGGCAAGACACTGGCTAGACACTGGCTAGACACTGGCTAGACACTGGCTAGGCACTGGCTAGACACTGGCTAGGCACTGGCTAGACACTGGCTAGGCACTGGCTAGACACTGGCTAGGCTCTGGCTAGACACTGGCTAGGCATAGGCTAGACACTGGCTAGGCACAGGCTAGACACTGGCTAGGAACAGGCTTGACAATGGCTGGGCACAGGCTAGACACTGGCTAGACACTGGCTAGACACAGGCAAGACACGGGCTAGACACAGGCTAGACAGAGGCTGGACACAGGCTAGACACTGGCTAGGCACACGCTAGACACTGGCAAGGCAAGGGCTAGACACTGGCTATGCACAGGCTAGACACTGGCTGGGCACAGGCTATACACAGGCTAGACAGAGGCCAGACACAGGCTAGACACAGGCAAGACACAGGCTAGAAACAGGCTGGACAGAGGCTAGACACAAGCTAGACACTGGCTAGGCACAGGCTAGACACTGGCTAGGCACAGGCTAGACACTGGCTAGGCACAGGCTAGACACTGGCTAGGCACAGGCTAGACACATGCCAATCACAGGCAAGGCACAGGCTAGACGCTGGCTAGACACAGACAAGACACAGGTCAGATACAGGCTAGACAGAGGCTAGGCACAGGCTTGACTCTGGCTAGGCACGGGCTAGACACAGGCTAGATACTGGCTAGGCGGAGACTGGGCACTGACTAGGATCTGACCAGGCACAGGCTATGCACACGCCAGTCACAGGCAAGGCTTAGACACAGGCCAGACTCAGGGAGGACACAGGCTAGGCACAGGCTAGACACTGGCTAGGCACAGGCTAGACACTGGCTAGGCACAGGCTAGACACTGGCTAGGCACAGGCTAGACACTGGCTAGGCACAGGCTAGACACTGGCTAGGCTCTGGCTAGATCCTGGCTAGGCACAGGCTAGACATAGGCTTGACACAGGCTAGACATAGGCTAGACACTGGCAAGGCACAGGCTAGGCAAAGGCTAGACTTTGGCTAGGCACAGGCTAAACACAGGCTAGACACTGGCTAGGCACAGACTAGACACTGGCTATGCACAGACTAGACACTGGCTAGGCACAGGCTATGCACCTGCCAGTCACAAGCAAGGCACAAGCTAGACACAGGCTAGACAATTGCTAGGCACAGGCTAGGCACAGGCTTGACTCTGGCTAGGCACAGGCTAGACACAGGCAAGACACTGACTAGGCACAAGCTAGGCACTGGATAGGCACTGGCTAGGCACAGGCTATGCTGATGCCAATTACATGCAAAGTACAGGCTAGACACAGGCTCGACACTGGTAAGGCACAGGCTAGACGCTGGCTAGGCACAGGCTTGACACTTGCTAGGCACAGGCTATGCATATGCCAGTCACAGGCAAGGCACAAGCTAGACACAGGCTAAGCACAGGCTACACACTGGCTAGACACTGGCTATGCACAGGCTAGACACTGGCTAGGCACAGCCTAGACACTGGCTAGACACAGGCAAGACACAGGCTAGACACAGGCTAGACAGAGGCTAGACACTGGCTAGACACAGGCAAGACACGGGCTAGACACAGGCTAGACAGAGGCTGGACACAGGCTAGACACTGGCTAGGCACAGGCTAGACACATGCCAATCACAGGCAAGGCACAGGCTAGACGCTGGCTAGACACAGACAAGACACAGGTCAGATACAGGCTAGACAGAGGCTAGGCACAGGCTTGACTCTGGCTAGGCACAGGCTAGACACAGGCTAGATACTGGCTAGGCGCTGACTGGGCACTGACTAGGATCTGGCCAGGCACAGGCTATGCACACGCCAGTCACAGGCAAGGCTTAGACACAGGCCAGACTCAGGGAGGACACAGGCTAGGCACACGCTAGACACTGGCAAGGCACAGGCTAAACACTGGCGAGGCACAGCCTAAACACTGGCTAGGCACAGGCTATGCACTGGCTAGGTACAGGCTAGGCACAAGCTAGACACAGGCTAGACAATTGGTAGGCACAGGCTAGGCACAGGCTTGACTCTGGCTAGGCACAGGCTAGACACAGGCAAGACACTGACTAGGCACAAGCTAGACACAGGCTAGACAGAGGCTAGACACAGACTTGACACTGGCTAGGCACAGGCTAGACACTGGCTGGGCACAGTCTAGACACTGGCTAGGCACAAGCTAGACACTGGCTAGGCACAGGCTAGACACTGGCTAGGCACAGGCCAGACACTGGCTATATACAGAATAGAAACTGGCTAGGCAAAGGCTAGACTCTGGCAAAGCACAGGCTAAACACTGGCGAGGCACAGGCTAAACACAGGCTAAAAATTGGCTAGGCACAGGCTATGCACATGCCAATCACAGGCAATGCACAGGCTAGACGCTGGCTAGACACAGGCAAGACACAGGCTAGACACAGGCTGGGCACAGGCTAGACATAGGCTAGACACTGGCTAGGCACAGGCTAGGCACTCGCTAGGCACTGTCTAGGCCCAGGCTATGCAACTGCCAGTCACAGGCAATCCACAGGCTAGACACAGGCTAAATACAGGCTTGGCACAAGCTGGGCACTGACTAGGAACTGGCCAGGCACAGGCTATGCACACGCCAGTCACATGCAAGGCTTAGACACAGGCTAGACACAGGGAAGACACAGGCTAGACACATGCTAGACACAGGCTAGACAGAGGCTAGACACAGGCTCGACACTGGCTAGGCACAGGCTAGACACTGGCTAGGCACAGGCAAGACACTGTCTAGGCACAGACTAAACACTGGCTAGGCACAGGCAAGACACAGGCTAGACACTGGCCAGCCACAGGCTATGCACATACCATGCCAATCACAGGCAAGGCACAGGCTAGACACAGGCTAGGCACAGGCTAGACTCAGGCTAGACACTGGCAAGGCACAGGCTAGACACTGGCTAGGAACACACTAGGCACAGGCTATGCACATGCCACGCCAATCACAGGCAAGGCACAGGCTAGACACAGGCTAGACACAGGCTAGAAACAGGCTAGACAGAGGCTAGACACAGGCAAGACACCGGCTAGACACTGGCTAGACACTGGCTAGACACTGGCTAGACACTGGCTAGACACTGGCTAGACACTGGCTAGACACTGGCTAGACACTGGCTAGACACTGGCTAGACACTGGCTAGACACTAGCTAGACACTGGCCAGAAACTCTCTAGACACTGGCTAGACACTGGCCAGAAACTCGCTAGACACTGGCTAGGCTCAGCCTAGACACTAGCTATGCCGACGCTAGACACTGGCTATGAACAGGCAAGACACTGGCTAGGCACAGGCTAGACTCTGGCTAGGCACAGGCTAGACACTGGCTTGATAAAGGCTAGACACAGGCTAGGCGCAGGCTAGACACAGGCTAGACACAGGCTAGGTACAGGCTAGGCACTGGCTAGGTACAGGCTAGGCACAGGCTAGGCACAGGCTAGGCACAGGCTAGGCACAGGCTAGCCACAGGCTAGGCACAGGCTAGGCACAGGCTAGGCACAGGCTAGGCACAGGCTAGGCACAGGCTAGGCACAGGCTAGGCCAGGCACAGGCTAGGCACAGGCTAGGCACAGGCTAGGCACAGGCTAGGCACAGGCTAGGCACAGGCTAGGCACAGGCTAGGCACAGGCTAGACACAGGCTTGGCACAGGCTAGGCACAGGCTTGGCACAGGCTAGGCACAGGCTAGACATTGGCTAGGCACAGGCTAGACACTCGCTAGGCCAAGGCTAGACACTGGCTAGGCTCAGGCTATGCACATGCCAATCACAGGCAAGGCACAGGCTAGACACAGGCTAGACACTGGCTACGCACAGGCTAGACACTGGCTAGGCACAGACTAGACACTGGCTAGGCACAGGCTAGACACATGCCAATCACAGGCAAGGCACAGGTTAGACACTGGGTAGGCACAGGCTAGACACTGGCTAGGCACAGGCTAGACACCGGCTAGGCACAGACTAAACACTGGCTAGGCACAGGCTAGACACTGGCTAGACACAGGCCAGGCACAGGCTATGCACATGCCATGCCAATCACAGGCAAGGCACAGGCTAGACACAGGCTAGGCACAGGCTAGGCACAGGCTAGGCACAGGCTAGGCACAGGCTAGGCACAGGCTGGACATTGGCTAGACACTCGCTAGGCCAAGGCTAGACACTGGCTAGGCTCAGGCTAGGCACAGGCTAGGCACAGGCTAGGCACAGGCTAGGCACAGGCTAGGCACAGACTAGGCACAGGCTAGGCACAGACTAGGCACAGGCTAGGCACAGGCTAGGCACAGGCTAGGCACAGGCTAGGCACAGGCTAGACATTGGCTAGACACTCGCTAGGCCAAGGCTAGACACTGGCTAGGCTCAGGCTAGACACTGGCTAGGCACAGGCTAGGCACTGGAGAGACACTGGCTAGGCACAGGCTAGGCACAGGCTGGACACAGGCTAGACACTGGCTAGACAGTGGCTAGGCCCAGGCTAGACACTGGCTAGGCACAGGCTAGACACAGGCTAGACACAGGCTAGACTCTGGCTAGGCACAGGCTAGACACAGGCTAGACACAGGCTAGACAGTGGCTAGGCACAGGCTAGGCACAGGCTAGGCACAGGCTAGGCACAGGCTAGGCACAGGCTAGGCACAGGCTAGGCACAGGCTAGGCACAGGCTAGGCACAGGCTAGGCACAGGCTATGCTGATGCCAATTACATGCAAAGTACAGGCTAGACACAGGCTCGACACTGGTAAGGCACAGGCTAGACGCTGGCTAGGCACAGGCTTGACACTTGCTAGGCACAGGCTATGCATATGCCAGTCACAGGCAAGGCACAAGCTAGACACAGGCTAAGCACAGGCTACACACTGGCTAGACACTGGCTATGCACAGGCTAGACACTGGCTAGGCACAGCCTAGACACTGGCTAGACACAGGCAAGACACAGGCTAGACACAGGCTAGACAGAGGCTAGACACTGGCTAGACACAGGCAAGACACGGGCTAGACACAGGCTAGACAGAGGCTGGACACAGGCTAGACACTGGCTAGGCACAGGCTAGACACATGCCAATCACAGGCAAGGCACAGGCTAGACGCTGGCTAGACACAGACAAGACACAGGTCAGATACAGGCTAGACAGAGGCTAGGCACAGGCTTGACTCTGGCTAGGCACAGGCTAGACACAGGCTAGATACTGGCTAGGCGCTGACTGGGCACTGACTAGGATCTGGCCAGGCACAGGCTATGCACACGCCAGTCACAGGCAAGGCTTAGACACAGGCCAGACTCAGGGAGGACACAGGCTAGGCACACGCTAGACACTGGCAAGGCACAGGCTAAACACTGGCGAGGCACAGCCTAAACACTGGCTAGGCACAGGCTATGCACTGGCTAGGTACAGGCTAGGCACAAGCTAGACACAGGCTAGACAATTGGTAGGCACAGGCTAGGCACAGGCTTGACTCTGGCTAGGCACAGGCTAGACACAGGCAAGACACTGACTAGGCACAAGCTAGACACAGGCTAGACAGAGGCTAGACACAGACTTGACACTGGCTAGGCACAGGCTAGACACTGGCTGGGCACAGTCTAGACACTGGCTAGGCACAAGCTAGACACTGGCTAGGCACAGGCTAGACACTGGCTAGGCACAGGCCAGACACTGGCTATATACAGAATAGAAACTGGCTAGGCAAAGGCTAGACTCTGGCAAAGCACAGGCTAAACACTGGCGAGGCACAGGCTAAACACAGGCTAAAAATTGGCTAGGCACAGGCTATGCACATGCCAATCACAGGCAATGCACAGGCTAGACGCTGGCTAGACACAGGCAAGACACAGGCTAGACACAGGCTGGGCACAGGCTAGACATAGGCTAGACACTGGCTAGGCACAGGCTAGGCACTCGCTAGGCACTGTCTAGGCACAGGCTATGCAACTGCCAGTCACAGGCAATCCACAGGCTAGACACAGGCTAAATACAGGCTTGGCACAAGCTGGGCACTGACTAGGAACTGGCCAGGCACAGGCTATGCACACGCCAGTCACATGCAAGGCTTAGACACAGGCTAGACACAGGGAAGACACAGGCTAGACACATGCTAGACACAGGCTAGACAGAGGCTAGACACAGGCTCGACACTGGCTAGGCACAGGCTAGACACTGGCTAGGCACAGGCAAGACACTGTCTAGGCACAGACTAAACACTGGCTAGGCACAGGCAAGACACAGGCTAGGCACTGGCCAGCCACAGGCTATGCACATACCATGCCAATCACAGGCAAGGCACAGGCTAGACACAGGCTAGGCACAGGCTAGACTCAGGCTAGACACTGGCAAGGCACAGGCTAGACACTGGCTAGGAACACACTAGGCACAGGCTATGCACATGCCACGCCAATCACAGGCAAGGCACAGGCTAGACACAGGCTAGACACAGGCTAGAAACAGGCTAGACAGAGGCTAGACACAGGCAAGACACCGGCTAGACACTGGCTAGACACTGGCTAGACACTGGCTAGACACTGGCTAGACACTGGCTAGACACTGGCTAGACACTGGCTAGACACTGGCTAGACACTGGCTAGACACTGGCTAGACACTGGCTAGACACTAGCTAGACACTGGCCAGAAACTCTCTAGACACTGGCTAGACACTGGCCAGAAACTCGCTAGACACTGGCTAGGCTCAGCCTAGACACTAGCTATGCCGACGCTAGACACTGGCTATGAACAGGCAAGACACTGGCTAGGCACAGGCTAGACTCTGGCTAGGCACAGGCTAGACACTGGCTTGATAAAGGCTAGACACAGGCTAGGCGCAGGCTGAGACACAGGCTAGACACAGGCTAGGTACAGGCTAGGCACTGGCTAGGTACAGGCTAGGCACAGGCTAGGCACAGGCTAGGCACAGGCTAGGCACAGGCTAGCCACAGGCTAGGCACAGGCTAGGCACAGGCTAGGCACAGGCTAGGCACAGGCTAGGCACAGGCTAGGCACAGGCTAGGCACAGGCTAGGCACAGGCTAGGCACAGGCTAGGCACAGGCTAGGCACAGGCTAGACACAGGCTTGGCACAGGCTAGGCACAGGCTTGGCACAGGCTAGGCACAGGCTAGACACTGGCTAGGCACAGGCTAGACACTCGCCAGGCCAAGGCTAGACACTGGCTAGGCTCAGGCTATGCACATGCCAATCACAGGCAAGGCACAGGCTAGACACAGGCTAGACACTGGCTACGCACAGGCTAGACACTGGCTAGGCACAGACTAGACACTGGCTAGGCACAGGCTAGACACATGCCAATCACAGGCAAGGCACAGGTTAGACACTGGGTAGGCACAGGCTAGACACTGGCTAGGCACAGGCTAGACACCGGCTAGGCACAGACTAAACACTGGCTAGGCACAGGCTAGACACTGGCTAGACACAGGCCAGGCACAGGCTATGCACATGCCATGCCAATCACAGGCAAGGCACAGGCTAGACACAGGCTAGGCACAGGCTAGGCACAGGCTAGGCACAGGCTAGGCACAGGCTAGGCACAGGCTGGACATTGGCTAGACACTCGCTAGGCCAAGGCTAGACACTGGCTAGGCTCAGGCTAGGCACAGGCTAGGCACAGGCTAGGCACAGGCTAGGCACAGGCTAGGCACAGACTAGGCACAGGCTAGGCACAGACTAGGCACAGGCTAGGCACAGGCTAGGCACAGGCTAGGCACAGGCTAGACATTGGCTAGACACTCGCTAGGCCAAGGCTAGACACTGGCTAGGCTCAGGCTAGACACTGGCTAGGCACAGGCTAGGCACTGGAGAGACACTGGCTAGGCACAGGCTAGGCACAGGCTGGACACAGGCTAGACACTGGCTAGACAGTGGCTAGGCCCAGGCTAGACACTGGCTAGGCACAGGCTAGACACAGGCTAGACACAGGCTAGACTCTGGCTAGGCACAGGCTAGACACAGGCTAGACACAGGCTAGACAGTGGCTAGGCACAGGCTAGGCACAGGCTAGGCACAGGCTAGGCACAGGCTAGGCACAGGCTAGGCACAGGCTAGGCACAGGCTAGGCACAGGCTAGGCACAGGCTAGGCACAGGCTAGGCACAGGCTAGGCACAGGCTAGGCACAGGCTAGGAACAGGCTAGGCACAGGCTAGGCACAGGCAAGGCACAGGCTAGGCACAGCCTAGGCACAGCCTAGGCACAGGCTAGGCACAGGCTAGACATTGGCTAGGCACAGGCTAGACACTCGCTAGGCCAAGGCTAGACACAGGCTAGACACAGGCTAGACACTGGCTACGCACAGGCTAGACACTGGCTAGGCACAGACTAGACACTGGCTAGGCATAGGCTAGACACATGCCAATCACAGGCTAGGCACAGGCTAGGCACAGGCTAGACACAGGCTAGGCACAGGCTAGGCACAGGCTAGGCACAGGCTAGGCACAGGCTAGGCACAGGCTAGGCACAGGCTAGGCACAGGCTAGGCACAGACTAGGCACAGGCTAGCCACAGGCTAGGCACAGGCTAGGCACAGGCTAGACATTGGCTAGGCACAGGCTAGACACTCGCTAGGCCAAGGCTAGACACTGGCTAGGCTCAGGCTATGCACATGCCAATCACAGGCAAGGCACAGGCTAGACGCAGGCTAGACACTGGCTACGCACAGGCTAGACACAGGCAAGACAGTGGCTTGGCACATGCTAGACACAGGCTAGGCACAAGCTAGGCACAGGCTAGGCACAGGCTAGGCACAGGCTAGGCACAGGCTAGGCACAGGCTAGGCACAGGCTAGGCACAGGCTAGGCACAGGCTAGGCACAGGCTAGGCACAGGCTAGGCACAGGCTAGGCACAGGCTAGGCACAGGCTAGGCACAGGCTCAGGCACAGGCTAGGCACAGGCTAGGCACAGGCTAGGCACAGGCTAGGCACAGGCTAGGCACAGGCTAGGCACAGGCTAGGCACAGGCTGCAGGGCACAGGCTAGGCACAGGCTAGGCACAGGCTAGGCACAGGCTAGGCACAGGCTAGGCACAGGCTAGGCACAGGCTAGGCACAGGCTAGGCACAGGCTAGGGCACAGGCTAGGCACAGGCTAGGCACAGGCTAGGCACAGGCTAGGCACAGGCTAGGCACAGGCTAGGCACAGGCTAGGCACAGGCTAGGCACAGGCTAGGCTGGGCACAGGCTAGGCACAGGCTAGGCACAGGCTAGGCACAGGCTAGGCACAGGCTAGGCACAGGCTAGGCACAGGCTAGGCACAGGCTAGGCACAGGCTAGGCACAGGCTAGGCACAGGCTAGGCACAGGCTAGGCAGAGGCTAGGCACAGGCTAGGCACAGGCTAGGCACAGGCTAGGCACAGGCTAGGCACAGGCTAGGCACAGGCTAGGCACAGGCTAGGCACAGGCTAGGCACAGGCTAGACACTCGCTAGGCCAAGGCTAGACACTGGCTAGGCTCAGGCTATGCACATGCCAATCACAGGCAAGGCACAGGCTAGACACAGGCTAGACACTGGCTACGCACAGGCTAGACACTGGCTAGGCACAGACTAGACACTGGCTAGGCACAGGCTAGACACATGCCAATCACAGGCAAGGCACAGGTTAGACACTGGGTAGGCACAGGCTAGACACTGGCTAGGCACAGGCTAGACACGGGCTAGGCACAGATTAAACACTGGCTAGGCACAGGCTAGACACTGGCCAGGCACAGGCTATGCACATGCCATGCCAATCACAGGCAAGGCACAGGCTAGACACAGGCTAGGCACAGGCTAGGCACAGGCTATGCACAGCCT
Source organism: Zaprionus indianus (assembly GCA_018904595.1). Taxonomy (NCBI): domain Eukaryota; kingdom Metazoa; phylum Arthropoda; class Insecta; order Diptera; family Drosophilidae; genus Zaprionus; species Zaprionus indianus. The sequence continues at coordinate 1,845,884 of JAEIHA010001061.1, forward strand.
AGGCACAAGCTAGGCACAGGCTAGGCACAGGCTAGGCACAGACTAGGCACAGGCTAGGCACAGGCTAGGCACAGGCTAGGCACAGGCTAGACATTGGTTAGACACTCGCTAGGCCAAGGCTAGACACTGGCTAGGCTCAGGCTAGACACTGGCTAGGCACAGGCTAGGCACAGGCTAGACAGTGGCTAGGCACAGGCTAGGCACAGGCTGGACACAGGCTAGACACTGGCTAGACAGTGGCTAGGCCCAGGCTAGACACTGGCTAGGCACAGGCTAGACACAGGCTAGACACAGGCTAGACTCTGGCTAGGCACAGGCTAGGCACAGGCTAGACAGTGGCTAGGCACATGCTAGGCACAGGCTAGGCACAAGCTAGGCACAGGCTAGGCACAAGCTAGGCACAGGCTAGGCACAAGCTAGGCACAGGCTAGGCACATGCTAGGCACAGGCTAGGCACAGGCTAGGCACAGGCTAGGCACAGGCTAGGCACAGGCTAGGCACAGGCTAGGCACAGGCTAGGCACAGGCTAGGCACAGGCTAGGGCACAGGCTAGGCACAGGCTAGGCACAGGCTAGGCACAGGCTAGGCACAGGCTAGGCACAGGCTAGGCACAGGCTAGGCACAGGCTAGGCACAGACTAGACACTGGCTAGGCACAGGCTAGACACATGCCAATCACAGGCTAGGCACAGGCTAGGCACAGGCTAGACACAGGCTAGGCACAGGCTAGGCACAGGCTAAGCACAGGCTAGGCACAGGCTAGGCACAGGCTAGGCACAGGCTAGGCACAGGCTAGGCACAGGCTAGGCACAGGCTAGGCACAGGATAGGCACAGGCTAGGCACAGACTAGGCACAGGCTAGCCACAGGCTAGGCACAGGCTAGGCACAGGCTAGGCACAGGCTAGGCACAGGATAGACATTGGCTAGGCACAGGCTAGACACTCGCTAGGCCAAGGCTAGACACTGGCTAGGCTCAGGCTATGCACATGCCAATCACAGGCAAGGCACAGGCTAGACGCAGGCTAGACACTGGCTACGCACAGGATAGACACTGGCTAGGCACAGACTAGACACTGGCTAGGCACAGGCTAGACACATGCCAATCACAGGCAAGGCACAGGTTTGATACTGGCTAGGCACAGGCTAGACACTGGCTAGGCACAGGCTAGACACCGGCTAGGCACAGACTAAATACTGGCTAGGCACAGGCTAGACACAGGCTAGACACTGGCTACGCACAGGCTAGACACTGGCTAGGCACAGACTAGACACTGGCTAGGCACAGGCTAGACACATTCCAATCACAGGCAAGGCACAGGTTAGACACTGGCTAGGCACAGGCTAGACACTGGCCAGGCACAGGCTAGACACTGGCTAGGCACAGGCTAGACACTGTCTAGGCACAGACTAAACACTGGCTAGGCACAGGCAAGACACAGGCTAGACACTGGCCAGCCACAGGCTATGCACATACCATGCCAATCACAGGCAAGGCACAGGCTAGACACAGGCTAGGCACAGGCTAGACTCAGGCTAGACACTGGCAAGGCACAGGCTAGACAATGGCTAGGAACACACTAGGCACAGGCTATGCACATGCCACGCCAATCACAGGCAAGGCACAGGCTAGACACAGGCTAGACACAGGCTAGAAACAGGCTAGACAGAGGCTAGACACAGGCAAGACACCGGCTAGACACTGGCTAGACACTGGCTAGACACTGGCTAGACACTGGCTAGACACTGGCTAGACACTGGCTAGACACTGGCTAGACACTGGCTAGACACTGGCTAGACACTGGCTAGACACTAGCTAGACACTGGCCAGAAACTCTCTAGACACTGGCTAGACACTGGCCAGAAACTCGCTAGACACTGGCTAGGCTCAGCCTAGACACTAGCTATGCCGACGCTAGACACTGGCTATGAACAGGCAAGACACTGGCTAGGCACAGGCTAGACTCTGGCTAGGCACAGGCTAGACACTGGCTTGATAAAGGCTAGACACAGGCTAGACACTGGCTAGGTACAGGCTAGGCACTGGCTAGACACTGGCTAGGCACAGGCTATGCAAATGCCAGTCACAGGCAAGGCACAGGCTAGACACAGGCTAGGCACAGGCTAGACACAGGCTAGACAATTGCTAGGCACAGGCTAGACACTGGCTAGGCACAGGCTAGACATAGGCTAGACACTGGCTAGGCACAGGCTAGACACTCGCTAGGCACTGTCTAGGCACAGGCTATGCACCTGCCAGTCACAGGCAATGCACAGGCTAGACACAGGCTAGACAATTCCTAAGCACAGACTAGACAATGGCTTGACTCTGGCTACGCACAGGCTAGACACAGGCAAGACACTGGCAAGGCACAGGCTAGACACTGGCTAGGCACTGGCTAGGCACAGGCTGGACACAGGCTAGACACCGGCTAGGCACAGGCTAGGCACTGGCTAGGTACAGGCTAGGCACTGGCTAGACAATGGCTAGGCACAGGCTATGCACAGGCTTGTCACAGGTAAGGCACAGGGTAGACACAGGCTTAACACAGGCTAGACACTGGCTAGGCACTGGCTAGACACTGGCTAAACACTGGCTAGACACTGGATAGACACTGGCTAGACACTGGCTAGACACCGGCTAGACACTGGCTAGACACTGGCTAGGCACAGGCTAGACTCTGGCTAGGCACAGGCTAGACACAGGCTAGACATAGGCTAGACACTGGCTAGACTCTGGATAGGCACAGGCTACACACAGGCTAGACACAGGCTAGACTCTGGCTAGGCACAGGCTAGACACAGGCAAGACAGTGGCTAGGCACATGCTAGGCACAGGCTAGGCACAGGCTAGGCACAGGCTAGACACAGGCTAGGCACAGGCTAGGCACAGGCTAGGCACAGGCTAGGCACAGGCTAGGCACAGGCTAGGCACAGGCTAGGCATAGGCTAGGCACAGGCTAGGCACAGGCTAGGCACAGGCTAGGCACAGGCTAGGCACAGGCTAGGCACAGGCTAGGCACAGGCTAGGCACAGGCTAGGCACAGGCTTGGCACAGGCTAGGCACAGGCTAGACATTGGCTAGGCACAGGCTAGACACTCGCTAGGCCAAGGCTAGACACTGGCTAGGCTCAGGCTATGCACATGCCAATCACAGGCAAGGCACAGGCTAGACACAGGCTAGACACTGGCTACGCACAGGCTAGACACTGGCTAGGCACAGACTAGACACTGGCTAGGCACAGGCTAGACACATGCCAATCACAGGCAAGGCACAGGTTAGACACTGGGTAGGCACAGGCTAGACACTGGCTAGGCACAGGCTAGACACCGGCTAGGCACAGACTAAACACTGGCTAGGCACAGGCTAGACACTGGCCAGGCACAGGCTATGCACATGCCATGCCAATCACAGGCAAGGCACAGGCTAGACACAGGCTAGGCACAGGCTAGGCACAGGCTAGGCACAGGCTAGGCACAGGCTAGGCACAGGCTAGGCACAGGCTAGGCACAGACTAGGCACAGGCTAGGCACAGGCTAGGCACAGGCTAGACATTGGCTAGACACTCGCTAGGCCAAGGCTAGACACTGGCTAGGCTCAGGCTAGACACTGGCTAGGCACAGGGTAGACACTGGCTAGGCACAGGCTAGGCACTGGAGAGACACTGGCTAGGCACAGGCTAGGCACAGGCTGGACACGGGCTAGACACTGGCTAGACAGTGGCTAGGCCCAGGCTAGACACTGGCTAGGCACAGGCTAGACACAGGCTAGACACAGGCTAGACTCTGGCTAGGCACAGGCTAGACACAGGCTAGACAGTGGCTAGGCACATGCTAGGCACAGGCTAGACAGTGGCTAGGCACATGCTAGGCACAGGCTAGGCACAGGCTAGGCACAGGCTAGGCACAGGCTAGGCACAGGCTAGGCACAGGCTAGGCACAGGCTAGGCACAGGCTAGGCACAGGCTAGGCACAGGCGAGGCACAGGCTAGGCACAGGCTAGGCACAGGCTAGGCACAGGCTAGGCACAGGCTAGGCACAGGCTAGGCACAGGCTAGGCACAGGCAAGGCACAGACTAGGCACAGCCTAGGCACAGGCTAGGCACAGGCTAGACATTGGCTAGGCACAGGCTAGACACTCGCTAGGCCAAGGCTAGACACTGGCTAGGCTCAGGCTATGCACATGCCAATCACAGGCTAGGCACAGGCTAGGCACAGACTAGACACAGGCTAGGCACAGGCTAGGCACAGGCTAGGCACAGGCTAGGCACAGGCTAGGCACAGGCTAGGCACAGGCCAGGCACAGGCTAGGCACAGGCTAGGCACAGGCTAGCCACAGGCTAGGCACAGGCTAGGCACAGGCTAGGCACAGGCTAGGCACAGGCTAGGCACAGGCTAGGCACAGGCTAGGCACAGGCTAGGCACAGGCTAGGCACAGGCTAGGCACAGGCTAGGCACAGGCTAGGCACAGGCTAGGCACAGGCTAGGCACAGGCTAGGCACAGGCTAGGCACAGGCTAGGCACAGGCTAGGCACAGGCTAGGCACAGGCTAGGCACAGGCTAGGCACAGGCAAGACACCGGCTAGACACTGGCTAGACACTGGCTAGACACTGGCTAGACACTGGCTAGACACTGGCTAGACACTGGCTAGACACTGGCTAGACACTAGCTAGACACTGGCCAGAAACTCTCTAGACACTGGCTAGACACTGGCCAGAAACTCGCTAGACACTGGCTAGGCTCAGCCTAGACACTAGCTATGCCGACGCTAGACACTGGCTATGAACAGGCAAGACACTGGCTAGGCACAGGCTAGACTCTGGCTAGGCACAGGCTAGACACTGGCTTGATAAAGGCTAGACACAGGCTAGACACTGGCTAGGTACAGGCTAGGCACTGGCTAGACACTGGCTAGGCACAGGCTATGCAAATGCCAGTCACAGGCAAGGCACAGGCTAGACACAGGCTAGGCACAGGCTAGACACAGGCTAGACAATTGCTAGGCACAGGCTAGACACTGGCTAGGCACAGGCTAGACATAGGCTAGACACTGGCTAGGCACAGGCTAGACACTCGCTAGGCACTGTCTAGGCACAGGCTATGCACCTGCCAGTCACAGGCAATGCACAGGCTAGACACAGGCTAGACAATTCCTAAGCACAGACTAGACAATGGCTTGACTCTGGCTACGCACAGGCTAGACACAGGCAAGACACTGGCAAGGCACAGGCTAGACACTGGTTAGGCACTGGCTAGGCACAGGCTGGACACAGGCTAGACACCGGCTAGGCACAGGCTAGGCACTGGCTAGGTACAGGCTAGGCACTGGCTAGACAATGGCTAGGCACAGGCTATGCACAGGCTTGTCACAGGTAAGGCACAGGGTAGACACAGGCTTAACACAGGCTAGACACTGGCTAGGCACTGGCTAGACACTGGCTAAACACTGGCTAGACACTGGATAGACACTGGCTAGACACTGGCTAGACACCGGCTAGACACTGGCTAGACACTGGCTAGGCACAGGCTAGACACAGGCAAGACAGTGGCTAGGCACATGCTAGGCACAGGCTAGGCACAGGCTAGGCACAGGCTAGACACAGGCTAGGCACAGGGCTAGGCACAGGCTAGGCACAGGCTAGGCACAGGCTAGGCACAGGCTAGGCACAGGCTAGGCATAGGCTAGGCACAGGCTAGGCACAGGCTAGGCACAGGCTAGGCACAGGCTAGGCACAGGCTAGGCACAGGCTAGGCACAGGCTAGGCACAGGCTAGGCACAGGCTAGGCACAGGCTAGGCACAGGCTAGGCACAGGCTTGGCACAGGCTAGGCAAAGGCTAGACATTGGCTAGGCACAGGCTAGACACTCGCTAGGCCAAGGCTAGACACTGGCTAGGCTCAGGCTATGCACATGCCAATCACAGGCAAGGCACAGGCTAGACACAGGCTAGACACTGGCTACGCACAGGCTAGACACTGGCTAGGCACAGACTAGACACTGGCTAGGCACAGGCTAGACACATGCCAATCACAGGCAAGGCACAGGTTAGACACTGGGTAGGCACAGGCTAGACACTGGCTAGGCACAGGCTAGACACCGGCTAGGCACAGACTAAACACTGGCTAGGCACAGGCTAGACACTGGCCAGGCACAGGCTATGCACATGCCATGCCAATCACAGGCAAGGCACAGGCTAGACACAGGCTAGGCACAGGCTAGGCACAGGCTAGGCACAGGCTAGGCACAGGCTAGGCACAGGCTAGGCACAGACTAGGCACAGGCTAGGCACAGGCTAGGCACAGGCTAGACATTGGCTAGACACTCGCTAGGCCAAGGCTAGACACTGGCTAGGCTCAGGCTAGACACTGGCTAGGCACAGGGTAGACACTGGCTAGGCACAGGCTAGGCACTGGAGAGACACTGGCTAGGCACAGGCTAGGCACAGGCTGGACACGGGCTAGACACTGGCTAGACAGTGGCTAGGCCCAGGCTAGACACTGGCTAGGCACAGGCTAGACACAGGCTAGACACAGGCTAGACTCTGGCTAGGCATAGGCTAGACACAGGCTAGACAGTGGCTAGGCACATGCTAGGCACAGGCTAGACAGTGGCTAGGCACATGCTAGGCACAGGCTAGGCACAAGCTAGGCACAGGCTAGGCACAGGCTAGGCACAGGCTAGGCACATGCTAGGCACAGGCTAGGCACAGGCTAGGCACAGGCTAGGCACAGGCTAGGCACAGGCTAGGCACAGGCTAGGCACAGGCTAGGCACAGGCTAGGCACAGGCTAGGCACAGGCTAGGCACAGGCAAGGCACAGACTAGGCACAGCCTAGGCACAGGCTAGGCACAGGCTAGACATTGGCTAGGCACAGGCTAGACACTCGCTAGGCCAAGGCTAGACACTGGCTAGGCTCAGGCTATGCACATGCCAATCACAGGCTAGGCACAGGCTAGGCACAGACTAGACACAGGCTAGGCACAGGCTAGGCACAGGCTAGACACTGGCTAGGCTCAGGCTATGCACATGCCAATCACAGGCAAGGCACAGGCTAGACGCAGGCTAGACACTGGCTACGCACAGGCTAGACACAGGCAAGACAGTGGCTGGGCACATGCTAGACACAGGCTAGGCACAGGCTAGGCACAGGCTAGGCACAGGCTAGGCACAGGCTAGGCACAGGCTAGGCACAGGCTAGGCACAGGCTAGGCACAGGCTAGGCACAGGCTAGGCACAGGCTAGGCACAGGCTAGGCACAGGCTAGGCACACAGGCCAGGGCACAGGCTAGGCACAGGCTAGGCACAGGCAGACAGGGCACAGGCTAGGCACAGGCTAGGCACAGGCTAGGCACAGGCTAGGCACAGGCTAGGCACAGGCTAGGCACAGGCTAGGCACAGGCTAGGCACAGGCTAGGCACAGGCTAGGCACAGGCTAGGCACAGGCTAGGCACAGGCTAGGCACAGGCTAGGCACAGGCTAGGCACAGGCTAGGCACAGGCTAGGCACAGGCTAGGCACAGGCTAGGCACAGGCTAGGCACAGGCTAGGCACAGGCTAGGCACAGGCTAGGCACAGGCTAGGCACAGGCTAGGCACAGGCTAGGCACAGGCTAGGCACAGGCTAGGCACAGGCTAGGCACAGGCTAGGCACAGGCTAGGCACAGGCTAGGCACAGGCTAGGCACAGGCTAGGCACAGGCTAGGCACAGGCTAGGCACAGGCTAGGCACAGGCTAGGCACAGGCTAGGCACAGGCTAGGCACAGGCTAGGCACAGACTAGGCACAGACTAGACACTGGCTAGGCACAGGCTAGGCACAGGCTAGGCAGAGGCTAGGCACAGGCTAGGCACAGGCTAGGCACAGGCAAGGCACAGGCTAGGCACAGGCTAGGCACAGGCTAGGCACAGGCTAGGCACAGGCTAGGCACAGGCTAGGCACAGGCCAGGCACAGGCTAGGCACAGGCTAGGCACAGGCTAGGCACAGGCTAGGCACAGGCTAGGCACAGGCTAGGCACAGACTAGGGCACAGGCTAGCCACAGGCTAGACATTGGCTAGGCACAGGCTAGACACTCAGGCCAAGGCTAGACACTGGCTAGGCTCAGGCTATGCACATGCCAATCACAGGCAAGGCACAGGCTAGACGCAGGCTAGACACTGGCTACGCACAGGCTAGACACTGGCTAGGCACAGGCTAGACACATGCCAATCACAGGCAAGGCACAGGTTTGATACTGGCTAGGCACAGGCTAGACACTGGCTACGCACAGGCTAGACACTGGCTAGGTACAGACTAGACACTGGCTAGGCACAGGCTAGACACATTCCAATCACAGGCAAGGCACAGGTTAGACACTGGCTAGGCACAGGCTAGACACTGGCCAGGCACAGGATAGACACTGGCCAGGCACTGGCTAGACACTGGCTGGGAATACACTAGGCACAGGCTATGCAAATGCCATGCCAATCACAGGCAAGGCACAGGCTAGACAGAGGCTAGACACAGGCTAGAAACAGGCTAGACAGAGGTTAGACACAGGCTAGACACTGGCTAGGTAAAGGCTAGACACAGGCTAGACACTGGCTAGACACTGGCTAGACACTGGCTAGACACTGGCTAGACACTGGCTAGACACTGGCTAGACACTGGCTAGACACTGGCTAGACACTGGCTAGACACTGGCTAGACACTGGCTAGACACTGGCTAGACACTGGCCAGAAACTCGCTAGACACTGGCTAGACACTGGCTAGACACAGGCAAGACAGTGGCTAGGCACAAGCTAGGCACAGGCTAGGCACAGGCTAGGCACAGGCTAGGCACAGGCTAGGCACAGGCTAGGCACAGGCTAGGCACAGGCTAGGCACAGGCTAGGCACAGGCTAGGCACAGGCTAGGCACAGGCTAGGCACAGGCTAGGCACAGGCTAGGCACAGGCTAGGCACAGGCTAGGCACAGGCTAGGCACAGGCTAGGCACAGGCTAGGCACAGGCTAGGCACAGGCTAGGCACAGGCTAGGCACAGGCTAGGCACAGGCTAGGCACAGGCTAGGCACAGGCTAGGCACAGGCTAGGCACAGGCTAGGCACAGGCTAGGCACAGGCTAGGCACAGGCTAGGCACAGGCTAGGCACAGGCTTGGCACAGGCTAGGCACAGGCTAGGCACAGGCTAGGCACAGGCTTGGCACAGGCTAGGCACAGGCTAGACACTCGCTAGGCCAAGGCTAGACACTGGCTAGGCTCAGGCTATGCACATGCCAATCACAGGCAAGGAACAGGCTAGACACAGGCTAGACACTGGCTACGCACAGGCTAGACACTGGCTAGGCACAGACTAGACACTGGCTAGGCACAGGCTAGACACATGCCAATCACAGGCAAGGCACAGGTTAGACACTGGGTAGGCACAGGCTAGACACTGGCTAGGCACAGGCTAGACACCGGCTAGGCACAGACTAAACACTGGCTAGGCACAGGCTAGACACTGGCCAGGCACAGGCTATGCACATGCCATGCCAATCACAGGCAAGGCACAGGCTAGACACAGGCTAGGCACAGGCTAGGCACAGGCTAGGCACAGGCTAGGCACAGGCTAGGCACAAGCAAGGCACAGGCTAGGCACAGGCTAGGCACAGACTAGGCACAGGCTAGGCACAGGCTAGACATTGGCTAGACACTCGCTAGGCCAAGGCTAGACACTGGCTAGGCTCAGGCTAGACACTGGCTAGGCACAGGCTAGGCACTGGAGAGACACTGGCTAGGCACAGGCTAGGCACAGGCTGGACACAGGCTAGACGCTGGCTAGACAGTGGCTAGGCCCAGGCTAGACACTGGCTAGGCAAAGGCTAGACACAGGCTAGACACAGGCTAGACACAGGCTAGACTCTGGCTAGGCACAGGCTAGACTCTGGCTAGGCACAGGCTAGACTCTGGCTAGGCACAGGCTAGACACAGGCTAGACAGTGGCTAGGCACATGCTAGGCACAGGCTAGGCACAAGCTAGGCACAGGCTAGGCACAGGCTAGGCACAGGGCACAGGCTAGGCACAGGCTAGGCACAGGCTAGGCACAGGCTAGGCACAGGCTAGGCACAGGCTAGGCACAGGCTAGGCACAGGCTAGGCACAGGCTAGGCACAGGCTAGGCACAGGCTAGGCACAGGCTAGGCACAGGCTAGGCACAGGCTAGGCACAGGCTAGGCTTGACTAGGCACAGACTAGACACTGGCTAGGCACAGGCTAGGCACAGGCTAGGCACAGGCTAGGCACAGGCTAGGCACAGGCTAGGCACAGGCTAGGCACAGGCTAGGCACAGGCTAGGCACAGGCTAGGCACAGGCTAGGCACAGGCTAGGCACAGGCTAGGCACAGGCTAGGCACAGGCTAGGCACAGGCTAGGCACAGGCCAGGCACAGGCTAGGCACAGGCTAGGCACAGGCTAGGCACAGGCTAGGCACAGGCTAGGCACAGGCTAGGCACAGACTAGGCACAGGCTAGCCACAGGCTAGACATTGGCTAGGCACAGGCTAGACACTCGCTAGGCCAAGGCTAGACACTGGCTAGGCTCAGGCTATGCACATGCCAATCACAGGCAAGGCACAGGCTAGACGCAGGCTAGACACTGGCTACGCACAGGCTAGACACTGGCTAGGCACAGGCTAGACACATGCCAATCACAGGCAAGGCACAGGTTTGATACTGGCTAGGCACAGGCTAGACACTGGCTACGCACAGGCTAGACACTGGCTAGGCACAGACTAGACACTGGCTAGGCACAGGCTAGACACTGGCCAGGCACAGGATAGACACTGGCCAGGAACTGGCTAGACACTGGCTGGGAATACACTAGGCACAGGCTATGCAAATGCCATGCCAATCACAGGCAAGGCACAGGCTAGACAGAGGCTAGACACAGGCTAGAAACAGGCTAGACAGAGGTTAGACACAGGCTAGACACTGGCTAGGTAAAGGCTAGACACAGGCTAGACACTGGCTAGACACTGGCTAGACACTGGCTAGACACTGGCTAGACACTGGCTAGACACTGGCTAGACACTGGCTAGACACTGGCTAGACACTGGCTAGACACTGGCTAGACACTGGCTAGACACTGGCTAGACACTGGCTAGACACTGGCTAGACACTGGCTAGACACTGGCTAGACACTGGCTAGACACTGGCTAGACACTGGCTAGACACTGGCTAGACACTGGCTAGACACTGGCTAGGCACAGGCTAGACACATTCCAATCACAGGTAAGGCACAGGTTAGACACTGGCTAGGCACAGGCTAGACACTGGCCAGGCACAGGATAGACACAGGCCAGGCACTGGCTAGACACTGGCTGGGAATACACTAGGCACAGGCTATGCAAATGCCATGCCAATCACAGGCAAGGCACAGGCTAGACAGAGGCTAGACACAGGCTAGAAACAGGCTAGACAGAGGTTAGACACAGGCTAGACACTGGCTAGGTAAAGGCTAGACACAGGCTAGACACTGGCTAGACACTGGCTAGACACTGGCTAGACACTGGCTAGACACTGGCTAGACACTGGCTAGACACTGGCTAGACACTGGCTAGACACTGGCTAGACACTGGCTAGACACTGGCTAGACACTGGCTAGACACTGGCTAGACACTGGCTAGACACTGGCTAGACACTGGCTAGACACTGGCTAGACACTGGCTAGACACTGGCTAGACACTGGCCAGACACTGGCTAGACACTGGCTAGACACTGGCTAGACACTGGCAGACACTGGCTAGACACTGGCTAGACACTGGCTAGACACTGGCTAGACACTGGCTAGACACTGGCCAGACACTGGCTAGACACTGGCTAGACACTGGCTAGACACTGGCTAGACACTGGCTAGACACTGGCTAGACACTGGCTAGACACTGGCTAGACACTGGCTAGACACTGGCTAGACACTGGCTAGACACTGGCCAGACACTGGCTAGACACTGGCCAGACACTGGCTAGACACTGGCTAGACACTGGCTAGACACTGGCTAGACACTGGCCAGACACTGGCTAGACACTGGCTAGACACTGGCTAGACACTGGCCAGACACTGGCTAGACACTGGCTAGACACTGGCTAGACACTGGCTAGACACTGGCCAGACACTGGCTAGACACTGGCTAGACACTGGCTAGACACTGGCTAGACACTGGCTAGACACTGGCAGACACTGGCTAGACACTGGCTAGACACTGGCTAGACACTGGCTAGACACTGGCTAGACACTGGCTAGACACTGGCCAGACACTGGCTAGACACTGGCTAGACACTGGCTAGACACTGGCTAGACACTGGCCAGACACTGGCTAGACACTGGCCAGACACTGGCTAGACACTGGCTAGACACTGGCTAGACACTGGCTAGACACTGGCTAGACACTGGCCAGACACTGGCTAGACACTGGCTAGACACTGGCTAGACACTGGCCAGACACTGGCTAGACACTGGCTAGACACTGGCTAGACACTGGCTAGACACTGGCTAGACACTGGCTAGACACTGGCTAGACACTGGCTAGACACTGGCTAGACACTGGCTAGACACTGGCTAGACACTGGCTAGACACTGGCCAGACACTGGCTAGACACTGGCTAGACACTGGCTAGACACTGGCTAGACACTGGCTAGACACTGGCTAGACACTGGCTAGACACTGGCTAGACACTGGCTAAACACTGGCTAGACACTGGCTAGACACTGGCTAGACACTGGCTAGACACTGGCTAGACACTGGCTAGACACTGGCTAGACACTGGCTAGACACTGGCTAGACACTGGCTAGACACTGGCTAGACACTGGCTAGACACTGGCCAGACACTGGCTAGACACTGGCTAGACACTGGCTAGACACTGGCTAGACACTGGCTAGACACTGGCTAGACACTGGCTAGACACTGGCTAGACACTGGCTAGACACTGGCTAGACACTGGCTAGACACTGGCTAGACACTGGCAGACACTGGCCAGACACTGGCTAGACACTGGCCAGACACTGGCTAGACACTGGCCAGACACTGGCTAGACACTGGCTAGACACTGGCTAGACACTGGCTAGACACTGGCTAGACACTGGCTAGACACTGGCTAGACACTGGCTAGACACTGGCTAGACACTGGCTAGACACTGGCTAGACACTGGCTAGACACTGGCCAGACACTGGCTAGACACTGGCTAGACACTGGCTAGACACTGGCTAGACACTGGCTAGACACTGGCTAGACACTGGCTAGACACTGGCTAGACACTGGCTAGACACTGGCTAGACACTGGCTAGACACTGGCTAGACACTGGCTAGACACTGGCTAGACACTGGCTAGACACTGGCTAGACACTGGCTAGACACTGGCTAGACACTGGCCAGACACTGGCTGAGACACTGGCTAGACACTGGCTAGACACTGGCTAGACACTGGCCAGACACTGGCTAGACACTGGCCAGACACTGGCCAGACACTGGCTAGACACTGGCTGAGACACTGGCTAGACACTGGCTAGACACTGGCTAGACACTGGCCAGACACTGGCTAGACACTGGCTAGACACTGGCTAGACACTGGCTAGACACTGGCTAGACACTGGCTAGACACTGGCCAGACACTGGCTAGACACTGGCTAGACACTGGCTAGACACTGGCTAGACACTGGCTAGACACTGGCTAGACACTGGCTAGACACTGGCTAGACACTGGCCAGACACTGGCCAGACACTGGCTAGACACTGGCTAGACACTGGCCAGACACTGGCTAGACACTGGCTAGACACTGGCCAGACACTGGCTAGACACTGGCTAGACACTGGCTAGACACTGGCTAGACACTGGCTAGACACTGGCTAGACACTGGCTAGACACTGGCTAGACACTGGCTAGACACTGGCTAGACACTGGCTAGACACTGGCTAGACACTGGCTAGACACTGGCTAGACACTGGCTAGACACTGGCTAGACACTGGCCAGACACTGGCTAGACACTGGCCAGACACTGGCTAGACACTGGCTAGACACTGGCTAGACACTGGCTAGACACTGGCTAGACACTGGCTAGACACTGGCTAGACACTGGCTAGACACTGGCTAGACACTGGCTAGACACTGGCCAGACACTGGCCAGACACTGGCTAGACACTGGCTAGACACTGGCTAGACACTGGCTAGACACTGGCTAGACACTGGCTAGACACTGGCTAGACACTGGCTAGACACTGGCTAGACACTGGCTAGACACTGGCTAGACACTGGCTAGACACTGGCTAGACACTGGCTAGACACTGGCTAGACACTGGCTAGACACTGGCTAGACACTGGCCAGACACTGGCTAGACACTGGCTAGACACTGGCTAGACACTGGCTAGACACTGGCTAGACACTGGCTAGACACTGGCCAGACACTGGCTAGACACTGGCTAGACACTGGCTAGACACTGGCTAGACACTGGCTAGACACTGGCTAGACACTGGCCAGACACTGGCTAGACACTGGCTAGACACTGGCTAGACACTGGCTAGACACTGGCTAGACACTGGCCAGACACTGGCTAGACACTGGCTAGACACTGGCTAGACACTGGCCAGACACTGGCTAGACACTGGCTAGACACTGGCTAGACACTGGCTAGACACTGGCTAGACACTGGCTAGACACTGGCTAGACACTGGCTAGACACTGGCTAGACACTGGCCAGACACTGGCTAGACACTGGCTAGACACTGGCCAGACACTGGCTAGACACTGGCTAGACACTGGCTAGACACTGGCTAGACACTGGCTAGACACTGGCTAGACACTGGCTAGACACTGGCTAGACACTGGCTAGACACTGGCTAGACACTGGCTAGACACTGGCTAGACACTGGCTAGACACTGGCCAGGCACTGGCTAGACACTGGCTAGGCACAGGCTAGGCCCAGGCTAGACACTGGCTAGACACAGGCTAGGCACAGGCTAGACACTGGGCACAGGCTAGGCACAGGCTAGGCACAGGCTAGGCACAGGCTAGGCACTGGCTAGACACTGGCTAGACACTGGCTAGACACTGGCCAGACACTGGCTAGACACTGGCTAGACACTGGCTAGACACTGGCTAGACACTGGCTAGACACTGGCTAGACACTGGCTAGACACTGGCTAGACACTGGCTAGACACTGGCTAGACACTGGCCAGACACTGGCTAGACACTGGCTAGACACTGGCTAGACACTGGCTAGACACTGGCTAGACACTGGCTAGACACTGGCTAGACACTGGCTAGACACTGGCTAGACACTGGCTAGACACTGGCCAGACACTGGCTAGACACTGGCTAGACACTGGCTAGACACTGGCTAGACACTGGCTAGACACTGGCTAGACACTGGCTAGACACTGGCTAGACACTGGCTAGACACTGGCTAGGCACAGGCTAGGCACATGCCAATCACAGGCTAGGGACAGGCTAGACACAGGCTAGGCACAGGCTAGGCACAGGCTAGGCACAGGCTAGGCACAGGCTAGGCACAGGCTAGGCACAGGCTAGGCACAGGCTAGGCACAGGCTAGGCACAGGCTAGGCACAGGCTAGGCACAGGCTAGGCACAGGCTAGGCACAGGCTAGACACTGGCTAGACACTGGCTAGACACTGGCTAGACACTGGCTAGGCACAGGCTAGGCACATGCCAATCACAGGCTAGGGACAGGCTAGACACAGGCTAGGCACAGGCTAGGCACAGGCTAGGCACAGGCTAGGCACAGGCTAGGCACAGGCTAGGCACAGGCTAGGCACAGGCTAGGCACAGGCTAGGCACAGGCTAGGCTCAGGCTAGGCACAGGCTATGTACAGGCTAGACACTGGCTAGGCACAGGCTAGACACATGCCAATCACAGGCTAGGCACAGGCTAGACACAGGCTAGGCACAGGCTAGGCACAGGCTAGGCACAGGCTAGACACTGGCTAGGCACAGGCTAGGCACAGGCTAGGCACAGGCTAGGCACAGGCTAGGCACAGGCTAGGCACAGGCTAGGCACAGGCTAGGCACAGGCTAGGCACAGGCTAGGCACATGCCAATCACAGGCTAGGGACAGGCTAGACACAGGCTAGGCACAGGCTAGGCACAGGCTAGGCACAGGCTAGGCACAGGCTAGGCACAGGCTAGGCACAGGCTAGGCACAGGCTAGGCACAGGCTAGGCACATGCCAATCACAGGCTAGGGACAGGCTAGACACAGGCTAGGCACAGGCTAGGCACAGGCTAGGCACAGGCTAGGCACAGGCTAGGCACAGGCTAGGCACAGGCTAGGCACAGGCTAGGCACAGGCTAGGCACAGGCTAGGCACAGGCTAGGCACAGGCTAGGCACAGGCTAGGCACAGGCTAGGCACAGGCTATGTACAGGCTAGACACTGGCTAGGCACAGGCTAGACACATGCCAATCACAGGCTAGGCACAGGCTAGGCACAGGCTAGGCACAGGCTAGGCACAGGCTAGGCACAGGCTAGGCACAGGCTAGGCACAGGCCAGGCACACGCTAGGCACAGGCTAGGCACAGGCTAGACACAGGCTAGACACTGGCTACGCACAGGCTAGACATTGGCTACGCACAGGCTAGACACTGGCTAGGCACAGACTAGACACTGGCTAGGCACAGGCTAGACACATGCCAATCACAGGCAAGGCACAGGTTAGACACTGGGTAGGCACAGGCTAGACACTGGCTAGGCACAGGCTAGACACTGGCTAGGCACAGGCTAGACACCGGCTAGGCACAGACTAAACACTGGCTAGGCACAGGCCAGACACTGGCCAGGCACAGGCTATGCACATGCCATGCCAATCACAGGCAAGGCACAGGCTAGACACAGGCTAGGCACAGGCTAGGCACAGGCTAGGCACAAGCTAGGCACAGGCTAGGCACAGGCTAGGCACAGACTAGGCAAAGGCTAGGCACAGGCTAGGCACAGGCTAGGCACAGGCTAGGCACAGGCTAGGCACAGGCTAGACATTGGCTAGACACTCGCTAGGCCAAGGCTAGACACTGGCTAGGCTCAGGCTAGACACTGGCTAGGCACAGGCTAGGCACTGGAGAGACACTGGCTAGGCACAGGCTAGGCACAGGCTGGACACAGGCTAGACACTGGCTAGACAGTGGCTAGGCCGAGGCTAGACACTGGCTAGGCACAGGCTAGACACAGGCTAGACACAGGCTAGACTCTGGCTAGGCACAGGCTAGACACAGGCTAGACAGTGGCTAGGCACATGCTAGGCACAGGCTAGGCACAGGCTAGGCACAGGCTAGGCACAGGCTAGGCACAGGCTAGGCACAGGCTAGGCACAGGCTAGGCACAGGCTAGGCACAGGCTAGGCACAGGCTAGGCACAGGCTAGGCACAGGCTAGGCACAGGCTAGGCACAGGCTAGGCACAGGCTAGGCACAGGCTAGGCACAGGCTAGGCACAGGCTTGGCACAGGCTAGGCACAAGCTAGATACTGGCTAGGCACAGGCTAGGCACAGGCTTGGCACAGGCTAGGCACAGGCTAGACACTGGCTAGGCACAGGCTAGACACATGCCAATCACAGGCTAGGCACAGGCTAGGCACAGGCTAGGCGCAGGCTAGGCACAGGCTAGGCACAGGCTAGGCACAGGCTTGGCACAGGCTAGGCACAGGCTAGGCACAGGCTAGACACTGGCTAGGCACAGGCTAGACACATGCCAATCACAGGCTAGGCACAGGCTAGGCACAGGCTAGACACAGGCTAGGCACAGGCTAGGCACAGGCTAGGCACAGGCTAGGCACAGGCTAGGCACAGGCTAGGCACAGGCTAGGCACAGGCTAGGCACAGGCCAGGCACAGGCTAGGCACAGGCTAGGCACAGGCTAGACACAGGCTAGACACTGGCTACGCACAGGCTAGACACTGGCTAGGCACAGACTAGACACTGGCTAGGCACAGGCTAGACACATGCCAATCACAGGCAAGGCACAGGTTAGACACTGGGTAGGCACAGGCTAGACACTGGCTAGGCACAGGCTAGACACCGGCTAGGCACAGACTAAACACTGGCTAGGCACAGGCTAGACACTGGCCAGGCACAGGCTATGCACATGCCATGCCAATCACAGGCTAGACACAGGCTAGGCACAGGCTAGGCACAGGCTAGGCACAAGCTAGGCACAGGCTAGGCACAGGCTAGGCACAGACTAGGCACAGGCTAGGCACAGGCTAGGCACAGGCTAGGCACAGGCTAGGCACAGGCTAGGCACAGGCTAGGCACAGGCTAGACATTGGCTAGACACTCGCTAGGCCAAGGCTAGACACTGGCTAGGCTCAGGCTAGACACTGGCTAGGCACAGGCTAGGCACTGGAGAGACACTGGCTAGGCACAGGCTAGGCACAGGCTGGACACAGGCTAGACACTGGCTAGACAGTGGCTAGGCCCAGGCTAGACAGTGGCTAGGCACATGCTAGGCACAGGCTAGGCACAAGCTAGGCACAGGCTAGGCACAAGCTAGGCACAGGCTAGGCACATGCTAGGCACAGGCTAGGCACAGGCTAGGCACAGGCTAGGTACAGGCTAGGCACAGGCTAGGCACAGGCTAGGCACAGGCTAGGCACAGGCTAGGCACAGGCTAGGCACAGGCTAGGCACAGGCTAGGCACAGGCTAGGCACAGGCTAACAGGCACAGGCACAGGCCAGGCACAGGCTAGGCACAGGCTAGGCACAGGCTAGGCACAGGCTAGGCACAGGCTAGGCACAGGCTAGGCACAGGCTAGGCACAGGCTAGGCACAGGCTAGGCACAGGCTAGGCACAGACTAGGCACTGGCTAGGCACAGGCTAGACACATGCCAATCACAGGCTAGGCACAGGCTAGGCACAGGCTAGGCACAGGCCAGGCACAGGCTAGGCACAGGCTAGGCACAGGCTAGGCACAGGCTAGGCACAGGCTAGGCACAGGCTAGGCACAGGCTAGGCACAGGCTAGGCACAGGCTAGGCACAGGCTAGGCACAGGCTAGGCACAGGCTAGGCACAGGCTAGGCACAGGCTAGGCACAGGCTAGGCACAGGCTAGGCACAGACTAGGCACAGGCTAGCCACAGGCTAGGCACAGGCTAGGCACAGGTTTGATACTGGCTAGGCACAGGCTAGACACTGGCTAGGCACAGGCTAGACACCGGCTAGGCACAGACTAAATACTGGCTAGGCACAGGCTAGACACAGGCTAGACACTGGCTACGCACAGGCTAGACACTGGCTAGGCACAGACTAGACACTGGCTAGGCACAGGCTAGACACATTCCAATCACAGGCAAGGCACAGGTTAGACACTGGCTAGGCACAGGCTAGACACTGGCCAGGCACAGGATAGACACAGGCCAGGCACTGGCTAGACACTGGCTGGGAATACACTAGGCACAGGCTATGCAAATGCCATGCCAATCAAAGGCAAGGCACAGGCTAGACAGAGGCTAGACACAGGCTAGAAACAGGCTAGACAGAGGTTAGACACAGGCTAGACACAGGCTTGTCACAGGTAAGGCACAGGCTAGACACAGGCTTAACACAGGCTTAACACAGGCTAGACACTGGCTAAACACTGGCTAAACACTGGCTAGACACTGGATAGACACTGGCTAGACACTGGCTAGACACCGGCTGGACACTGGCTAGACACTGGCTAGGGACAGGCTAGGCACAGGCTAGGCACAGGCTAGACATTGGCTAGGCATAGGCTAGACAGTGGCTAGGCACAGGCTAGACAGTGGCTAGGCACAGGCTAGACACTGCCTAGGCACAGGCTAGACACTGGCTAGGCACAGGCTAGACACTGGCTAGGCACAGGCTGGACACTGGCAAGGCACAGGCTAGACTCTGGCTAGGCACAGGCTAGACACTGGCTAGACTCTGGCTACGCACAGGCTACACACAGGCTAGACACCGGCTAGACACAGGCTAGACACAGGCTAGGCACAGGCTAGGCACAGGCTAGGCACAGGCTAGGCACAGGCTAGGCACAGGCTAGGCACAGGCTAGGCACAGGCTAGGCACAGGCTAGGCACAGGCTAGGCACAGGCTAGTCACAGGCTAGGCACAGGCTAGGCACAGGCTAGGCACAGGCTAGGCACAGGCTAGGCACAGGCTAGGCACAGGCTAGGCACAGGCTAGACATTGGCTAGACACTCGCTAGGCCAAGGCTAGACACTGACTATGCTCAGGCTATGCACATGCCAATCACAGGCAAGGCGCAGGCTAGACACTGGCTACGCACAGGCTAGACACTGGCTAGGCACAGACTAGACACTGGCTAGGCACAGGCTAGACACATGCCAATCACAGGCAAGGCACAGGTTAGACACTGGCTAGGCACAGGCTAGGCACTGGAGAGACACTGGCTAGGCACAGGCTAGGCACAGACTAGGCACAGGCTAGGCACAGGATAGGCACAGGCTAGGTACAGGCTAGACATTGGCTAGACACTCGCTAGGCCAAGGCTAGACACTGGCTAGGCTCAGGCTAGACACTGGCTAGGCACAGGCTAGGCACTGGAGAGACACTGGCTAGGCACAGGCTAGGCACAGGCTGGACACAGGCTAGACACTGGCTAGACAGTGGCTAGGCCCAGGCTAGACACTGGCTAGGCACAGGCTAGACACTGGCTTGGCACAGGCTAGACACTGGCTTGGCACAGGCTAGACACTGGCTAGGCACAGGCTAGACACTGGCTAGGCACAGGCTAGACACTGGCTAGGCACAGGCTAGAAACTGGCTAGGCACAGGCTAAACACTGGCTAGGCACAGGCTAGACACAGGCTAGACACAGGCTAGGCTCTGGCTAGGCACAGGCTAGACACAGGCTAGACAGTGGCTAGGCACATGCTGGGCACAGGCTAGGCACAAGCTAGGCACAGGCTAGGCACAACCTAGGCACAGGCTAGGCACATGCTAGGCACAGGCTAGGCACAGGCTAGGCACAGGCTAGGCACAGGCTAGGCACAGGCTAGGCACAGGCTAGGCACAGGCTAGGCACAGGCTAGGCACAGGCTAGGCACAGGCTAGGCACAGGCTAGGCACAGGCTAGGCACAGGCTAGGCACAGGCTAGGCACAGGCTAGGCACAGGCTAGACACTCGCTAGGCACAGGCTAGACACTCGCTAGGCCAAGGCTAGACACAGGCTAGGCTCAGGCTATGCACATGCAAATCACAGGCAAGGCACAGGCTAGACACAGGCTAGACACTGGCTAGGCACAGACTAGACACTGGCCAGGCACAGGCTAGACACTGGCCAGGCACTGGCTAGACACTGGCTAGGAACACACTAGGCAGAAGCTACGAAATGCCATGCCAACCACAGGCAAGGCACAGGTTAGATACTGGCTAGGCACAGGCTAGACACTGGCTAGGCACAGGCTAGACACCGGCTAGGCACAGACTAAACACCGGCTAGGCACAGACTAAACACTGGCTAGGCACAGGCTAGACACAGGCTAGACACAGGCTAGACTCTGGCTAGGCACAGGCTAGACACAGGCTAGACAGTGGCTAGGCACATGCTAGGCACAGGCTAGGCACAAGCTAGGCACAGGCTAGGCACAAGCTAGGCACAGGCTAGGCACATGCTAGGCACAGGCTAGGCACAGGCTAGGCACAGGCTAGGCACAGGCTAGGCACAGGCTAGGCACAGGCTAGGCACAGGCTAGGCACTGACTATGCTCAGGCTATGCACATGCCAATCACAGGCAAGGCACAGGCTAGACACTGGCTACGCACAGGCTAGACACTGGCTACGCACAGGCTAGACACTGGCTAGGCACAGACTAGACACTGGCTAGGCACAGGCTAGACACATGCCAATCACAGGCAAGGCACAGGTTAGACACTGGCTAGGCACAGGCTGGGCACTGGAGAGACACTGGCTAGGCACAGGCTAGGCACAGACTAGGCACAGGCTAGGCACAGGATAGGCACAGGCTAGGTACAGGCTAGACATTGGCTAGACACTCGCTAGGCCAAGGCTAGACACTGGCTAGGCTCAGGCTAGACACTGGCTAGGCACAGGCTAGGCACTGGAGAGACACTGGCTAGGCACAGACTAGACACTGGCCAGGCACAGGCTAGACACTGGCCAGGCACTGGCTAGACACTGGCTAGGAACACACTAGGCAGAGGCTATGCAAATGCCATGCCAACCACAGGCAAGGCACAAGTTAGATACTGGCTAGGCACAGGCTAGACACTGGCTAGGCACAGGCTAGACACCGGCTAGGCACAGACTAAACACCGGCTAGGCACAGACTAAACACTGGCTAGGCACAGGCTAGACACAGGCTAGACACTGGCTAGACAGTGGCTAGGCCCAGGCTAGACACTGGCTAGGCACAGGCTAGACACAGGCTAGACACAGGCTAGACTCTGGCTAGGCACAGGCTAGACACAGGCTAGACAGTGGCTAGGCACAGGCTAGACACAGGCTAGACAGTGGCTAGGCACATGCTAGGCACAGGCTAGACAGTGGCTAGGCACATGCTAGGCACAGGCTAGGCACAAGCTAGGCACAGGCTAGGCACAAGCTAGGCACAAGCTAGGCACAGGCTAGGCACATGCTAGGCACAGGCTAGGCACAGGCTAGGCACAGGCTAGGCACAGGCTAGGCACAGGCTAGGCACAGGCTAGGCACAGGCTAGGCACAGGCTAGGCACAGGCTAGGCACAGGCTAGGCACAGGCTAGGCACAGGCTAGGCACAGGCTGGGCACAGGCTAGGCACAGGCTAGGCACAGGCTAGGCACAGGCTAGGCACAGGCTAGGCACAGGCTAGGCACAGGCTAGGCACAGGCTAGGCACAGGCTAGGCACAGGCTAGGCACAGGCTAGGCACAGGCTAGGCACAGGCTAGGCACAGGCTAGGCACAGGCTGGGCACAGGCTAGGCACAGGCTAGGCACAGGCTAGGCACAGGCTAGGCACATGCCAATCACAGGCTAGGCACAGGCTAGGCACAGGCTAGACACAGGCTAGGCACAGGCTAGGCACAGGCTAGGCACAGGCTAGGCACAGGCTAGGCACAGGCTAGGCACAGGCTAGGCACAGGCCAGGCACAGGCTAGGCACAGGCTAGGCACAGGCTAGACAGTGGCTGAGGCACATGCTAGGTACAGGCTAGGCACAAAGCTAGGCACAGGCTAGGCACAAGCTAGGCACAGGCTAGGCACAGGCTAGGCACAGGCTGGGCACAGGCTAGGCACAGGCTGAGGCACAGGCTAGGCACAGGCTGGGCACAGGCCTGGGCTAGGCACAGGCTAGGCACAGGCTAGGCTGGGCTAGGCACAGGCTAGGCACAGGCTAGGCACAGGCTAGGCACAGGCTAGGCACAGGCTAGGCACAGGCTAGGCACAGGGCTGGGCTAGGCACAGGCTAGGCACAGGCTAGGCACAGGCTAGGCACAGGCTAGGCACAGGCTAGGCACAGGCTAGGCACAGGCTAGGCACAGGCTAGGCACAGGCTAGGCACAGGCTAGGCACAGGCTAGGCACAGGCTAGGCACAGGCTAGGCACAGGCTAGGCACAGGCTAGGCACAGGCTAGGCACAGGCCAGGCACAGGCTAGGCGCTAGGCTAGGCACAGGCTGGGCACAGGCTAGGCACAGGCTAGGCACAGGCTAGGCACAGGCTAGGCACAGGCTAGGCACAGGCTAGGCACAGGCTAGGCACAGGCTAGGCACAGGCTAGGCACAGGCTAGGCACAGGCTAGGCACAGGGGAAAGGCACAGGCTAGGCCTGGGGTAGGCACAGGCTAGGCTAGGCACAGGCTAGGCACAGGCTAGGCACAGGCTAGACACAGGCTAGACTCTGGCTAGGCACAGGCTAGACACAGGCTAGACTCTGGCTAGGCACAGGCTAGACACAGGCTAGACAGTGGCTAGGCCCAGGCTAGACACAGGCTAGACAGTGGCTAGGCACATGCTAGGCACATGCTAGGCACAGGCTAGGCACAAGCTAGGCACAGGCTAGGCACAAGCTAGGCACAGGCTAGGCACATGCTAGGCACAGGCTGGGCACAGGCTAGGCACAGGCTAGGCACAGGCTAGGCACAGGCTAGGCACAGGCTAGGCACAGGCTAGGCACAGGCTAGGCACAGGCTAGGCACAGGCTAGGCACAGGCTAGGCACAGGCTGGGCACAGGCTAGGCACAGGCTAGGCACAGGCTGGGCCAGGCACAGGCTAGGCACAGGCTAGGCACAGGCTAGGCACAGGCTAGGCACAGGCTAGGCACAGGCAAGGCTGGGCTAGGCACAGGCTAGGCACAGGCTAGGCACAGGCTAGGCACAGGCTAGGCACAGGCTAGGCACAGGCTAGGCACAGGCTAGGCACAGGCTAGGCACAGGCTAGGCACAGGCTAGGCACAGGCTAGGCACAGGCTGGGCACAGGCTAGGCACAGGCTAGACACTGGCTAGACACATGCCAATCACAGGCTAGGCACAGGCTAGGCACAGGCTAGGCACAGGCTAGACACTGGCTACGCACAGGCTAGACACTGGCTAGGCACAGACTAGACACTGGCTAGGCACAGGCTAGACACTGGCTAGGCACAGGCTAGACACTGGCTAGGCACAGGCTAGACACATGCCAATCACAGGCAAGGCACAGGTTAGACACTGGGTAGGCACAGGCTAGACACTGGCTAGGCACAGGCTAGACACCAGCTAGGCACAGACTAAACACTGGCTAGGCACAGGCTAGACACTGACCAGGCACAGGCTATGCACATGCCATGCCAATCACAGGCAAGGCACAGGCTAGACACAGGCTAGGCACAGGCTAGGCACAGGCTAGGCACAAGCTAGGCACAGGCTAGGCACAGGCTAGGCACAGACTAGGCACAGGCTAGGCACAGGCTAGGCACAGGCTAGGCACAGGCTAGGCACAGGCTAGACATTGGCTAGACACTCGCTAGGCCAAGGCTAGACACTGGCTAGGCTCAGGCTAGACACTGGCTAGGCACAGGCTAGGCACTGGAGAGACACTGGCTAGGCACAGGCTAGGCACAGGCTAGACTCTGGCTAGGCACAGGCTAGACACAGGCTAGACAGTGGCTAGGCCCAGGCTAGACACAGGCTAGACAGTGGCTAGGCACATGCTAGGCACATGCTAGGCACAGGCTAGGCACAAGCTAGGCACAGGCTAGGCACAAGCTAGGCACAGGCTAGGCACATGCTAGGCACAGGCTAGGCACAGGCTAGGCACAGGCTAGGCACAGGCTAGGCACAGGCTAGGCACAGGCTAGGCACAGGCTAGGCACAGGCTAGGCTAGGCTAGGCACAGGCTAGGCACAGGCTAGGCTGGGCTAGGCACAGGCTAGGCACAGGCTAGGCTGGGCTAGGCACAGGCTAGCACAGGCTAGGCACAGGCTAGGCACAGGCTAGGCACAGGCTAGGCACAGGCTAGGCACAGGCTAAGGCACAGGCAAGGCACAGGCTAGGCACAGGCTAGGCACAGGCTAGGCACAGGCTAGGCACAGGCTAGGCACAGGCTAGGCACAGGCTAGGCACAGGCTAGGCACAGGCTAGGCACAGGGTAGGCTAGGCTAGGCACAGGCTAGGCACAGGCTAGGCACAGGCTGGGCACAGGCTAGGCACAGGCTAGACACTGGCTAGACACATGCCAATCACAGGCTAGGCACAGGCTAGGCACAGGCTAGGCACAGGCTAGACACTGGCTACGCACAGGCTAGACACTGGCTAGGCACAGACTAGACACTGGCTAGGCACAGGCTAGACACTGGCTAGGCACAGGCTAGACACTGGCTAGGCACAGGCTAGACACTGGCTAGGCACAGGCTAGACACATGCCAATCACAGGCAAGGCACAGGTTAGACACTGGGTAGGCACAGGCTAGACACTGGCTAGGCACAGGCTAGACACCGGCTAGGCACAGACTAAACACTGGCTAGGCACAGGCTAGACACTGACCAGGCACAGGCTATGCACATGCCATGCCAATCACAGGCAAGGCACAGGCTAGAACACAGGCTAGGCACAGGCTAGGCACAGGCTAGGCACAAGCTAGGCACAGGCTAGGCACAGGCTAGGCACAGACTAGGCACAGGCTAGGCACAGGCTAGGCACAGGCTAGGCACAGGCTAGGCACAGGCTAGACATTGGCTAGACACTCGCTAGGCCAAGGCTAGACACTGGCTAGGCTCAGGCTAGACACTGGCTAGGCACAGGCTAGGCACTGGAGAGACACTGGCTAGGCACAGGCTAGGCACAGGCTGGACACAGGCTAGACACTGGCTAGACAGTGGCTAGGCCCAGGCTAGACACTGGCTAGGCACAGGCTAGACACAGGCTAGACTCTGGCTAGGCACAGGCTAGACACAGGCTAGACAGTGGCTAGGCACATGCTAGGCACAGGCTAGGCACAGGCTAGGCACAGGCTAGGCACAGGCTAGGCACAGGCTAGGCGCAGGCTAGGCACAGGCTAGGCACAGGCTAGGCACAGGCTTGGCACAGGCTAGACACTGGCTAGGCACAGGCTAGACACATGCCAATCACAGGCTAGGCACAGGCTAGGCACAGGCTAGACACAGGCTAGGCCTAGGCTAGGCACAGGCTAGGCACAGGCTAGGCACAGGCTAGGCACAGGCTAGGCACAGGCTAGGCACAGGCTAGGCACAGGCTAGGCACAGGCCAGGCACAGGCTAGGCACAGGCTAGGCACAGGCTAGACACAGGCTAGACACTGGCTACGCACAGGCTAGACACTGGCTAGGCACAGACTAGACACTGGCTAGGCACAGGCTAGACACATGCCAATCACAGGCAAGGCACAGGTTAGACACTGGGTAGGCACAGGCTAGACACTGGCTAGGCACAGGCTAGACACCGGCTAGGCACAGACTAAACACAGGCTAGGCACAGGCTAGACACTGGCCAGGCACAGGCTATGCACATGCCATGCCAATCACAGGCAAGGCACAGGCTAGACACTGGCTAGGCACAGGCTAGGCACAAGCTAGGCACAGGCTAGGCACAGGCTAGGCACAGACTAGGCACAGGCTAGGCACAGGCTAGGCACAGGCTAGGCACAGGCTAGGCACAGGCTAGACATTGGCTAGACACTCGCTAGGCCAAGGCTAGACACTGACTAGGCTCAGGCTAGACACTGGCTATGCACAGGCTAGGCACTGGAGAGACACTGGCTAGGCACAGGCTAGGCACAGGCTGGACACAGGCTAGACACTGGCTAGACAGTGGCTAGGCGCAGGCTAGGCACAGGCTAGACACCGGCTAGGCACAGACTAAACACTGGCTAGGCACAGGCTAGACACTGGCCAGGCACAGGCTATGCACATGCCATGCCAATCACAGGCAAGGCACAGGCTAGACACAGGCTAGGCACAGGCTATGCACAAGCTAGGCACAGGCTAGGCACAGGCTAGGCACAGACTAGGCACAGGCTAGGCACAGGCTAGGCACAGGCTAGGCACAGGCTAGGCACAGGCTAGACATTGGCTAGACACTCGCTAGGCCAAGGCTAGACACTGACTAGGCTCAGGCTAGACACTGGCTATGCACAGGCTAGGCACTGGAGAGACACTGGCTAGGCACAGGCTAGGCACAGGCTGGACACAGGCTAGACACTGGCTAGACAGTGGCTAGGCCCAGGCTAGACACTGGCTAGGCACAGGCTAGACACAGGCTAGACTCTGGCTAGGCACAGGCTAGACACAGGCTAGACAGTGGCTAGGCACATGCTAGGCACAGGCTAGGCACAGGCTAGGCACAGGCTAGGCACAGGCTAGGCACAGGCTAGGCACAGGCTAGGCACAGGCTGGGCACAGGCTAGGCACAGGCTAGGCACTGGGCTAGGCACAGGGTAGGCACTGGGGTAGGCACAGGCTAGGCACAGGCTAGGCACAGGCTAGGCGCAGGGTAGGCACAGGCTAGGCACAGGCTAGGCACAGGCTAGGCACAGGCACAGGCACAGGCACAGGCACAGGCACAGGCTAGGCGGGCACAGGCTAGGCACAGGCTAGGCACAGACTAGACACTGGCTAGGCACAGGCTAGACACATGCCAATCACAGGCTAGGCACAGGCTAGGCACAGGCTAGACACAGGCTAGGCACAGGCTAGGCACAGGCTAGGCACAGGCTAGGCACAGGCTAGGCACAGGCTAGGCACAGGCCAGGCACAGGGTAGGCACAGGCTAGGCACAGGCTAGGCACAGGCTAGGCACAGGCTAGGCACAGGCAAGGCACAGGCTAGGCACAGGCTAGGCACAGGCTAGCCACAGGCTAGGCACAGGCTTGGCACAGGCTAGACACTGGCTAGGCACAGGCTAGACACATGCCAATCACAGGCTAGGCACAGGCTAGGCACAGGCTAGACACAGGCTAGGCACAGGCTAGGCACAGGCTAGGCACAGGCTAGGCACAGGCTAGGCACAGGCTAGGCACAGGGTAGGCACAGGCTAGGCACAGGCTAGGCACAGGCTAGGCACAGGCTAGGCACAGGCTAGGCACAGGCTAGACACTGGCTAGACACAGGCTAGGCACAGGCTAGGCACAGGCTAGACACAGGCTAGACACTGGCTACGCACAGGCTAGACACTGGCTAGGCACAGACTAGACACTGGCTAGGCACAGGCTAGACACATGCCAATCACAGGCAAGGCACAGGTTAGACACTGGGTAGGCACAGGCTAGACACTGGCTAGGCACAGGCTAGGCACAGGCTAGGCACAGGCTAGGCACAGGCTAGGCACAGGCTAGGCACAGGCTAGGCACAGGCTAGGCACAGGCTAGGCACAGGGTAGGCACAGGCTAGGCACAGGCTAGGCACAGGCTAGGCACAGGCTGGGCACAGGCTAGGCACAGGCTAGACACTGGCTAGACACATGCAAATCACAGGCTAGGCACAGGCTAGGCACAGGCTAGACACAGGCTAGACACTGGCTACGCACAGGCTAGACACTGGCTAGGCACAGACTAGACACTGGCTAGGCACAGGCTAGACACTGGCTAGGCACAGGCTAGACACTGGCTAGGCACAGGCTAGACACATGCCAATCACAGGCAAGGCACAGGTTAGACACTGGGTAGGCACAGGCTAGACACTGGCTAGGCACAGGCTAGACACCGGCTAGGCACAGACTAAACACTGGCTAGGCACAGGCTAGACACTGACCAGGCACAGGCTATGCACATGCCATGCCAATCACAGGCAAGGCACAGGCTAGACACAGGCTAGGCACAGGCTAGGCACAGGCTAGGCACAAGCTAGGCACAGGCTAGGCACAGGCTAGGCACAGACTAGGCACAGGCTAGGCACAGGCTAGGCACAGGCTAGGCACAGGCTAGGCACAGGCTAGACATTGGCTAGACACTCGCTAGGCCAAGGCTAGACACTGGCTAGGCTCAGGCTAGACACTGGCTAGGCACAGGCTAGGCACTGGAGAGACACTGGCTAGGCACAGGCTAGGCACAGGCTAGGCACAGGCTAGGCACAGGCTAGGCACAGGCTAGGCACAGGCTAGGCACAGGCTAGGCACAGGCTAGGCACAGGCTAGGCACAGGCTTGGCACAGGCTAGGCACAGGCTAGACACTGGCTAGGCACAGGCTAGACACATGACAATCACAGGCTAGGCACAGGCGAGGCACAGGCTAGGCACAGGCTAGTCGCAGGCTAGGCACAGGCTAGGCACAGGCTAGGCACAGGCTTGGCACAGGCTAGACAGTGGCTAGGCACAGGCTAGACACATGCCAATCACAGGCTAGGCACAGGCTAGGCACAGGCTAGACACAGGCTAGGCACAGGCTAGGCACAGGCTAGGCACAGGCTAGGCACAGGCTAGGCACAGGCTAGGCACAGGCTAGGCACAGGCTAGGCACAGGCTAGGCACAGGCCAGGCACAGGCTAGGCACAGGCTAGGCACAGGCTAGACACAGGCTAGACACTGGCTACGCACAGGCTAGACACTGGCTAGGCACAGACTAGACACTGGCTAGGCACAGGCTAGACACATGCCAATCACAGGCAAGGCACAGGTTAGACACTGGGTAGGCACAGGCTAGACACTGGCTAGGCACAGGCTAGACACCGGCTAGGCACAGACTAAACACAGGCTAGGCACAGGCTAGACACTGGCCAGGCACAGGCTATGCACATGCCATGCCAATCACTGGCTAGGCACAGGCTAGGCACAAGCTAGGCACAGGCTAGGCACAGGCTAGGCACAGACTAGGCACAGGCTAGGCACAGGCTAGGCACAGGCTAGGCACAGGCTAGGCACAGGCTAGACATTGGCTAGACACTCGCTAGGCCAAGGCTAGACACTGACTAGGCTCAGGCTAGACACTGGCTATGCACAGGCTAGGCACTGGAGAGACACTGGCTAGGCACAGGCTAGGCACAGGCTGGACACAGGCTAGACACTGGCTAGACAGTGGCTAGGCGCAGGCTAGGCACAGGCTAGACACCGGCTAGGCACAGACTAAACACTGGCTAGGCACAGGCTAGACACTGGCCAGGCACAGGCTATGCACATGCCATGCCAATCACAGGCAAGGCACAGGCTAGACACAGGCTAGGCACAGGCTATGCACAAGCTAGGCACAGGCTAGGCACAGGCTAGGCACAGACTAGGCACAGGCTAGGCACAGGCTAGGCACAGGCTAGGCACAGGCTAGGCACAGGCTAGACATTGGCTAGACACTCGCTAGGCCAAGGCTAGACACTGGCTAGGCTCAGGCTAGACACTGGCTAGGCACAGGCTAGGCACTGGAGAGACACTGGCTAGGCACAGGCTAGGCACAGGCTGGACACAGGCTAGACACTGGCTAGACAGTGGCTAGGCCCAGGCTAGACACTGGCTAGGCACAGGCTAGACACAGGCTAGACTCTGGCTAGGCACAGGCTAGACACAGGCTAGACAGTGGCTAGGCACATGCTAGGCACAGGCTAGGCACAGGCTAGGCACAGGCTAGGCACAGGCTAGGCACAGGCTAGGCACAGGCTAGGCACAGGCTAGGCACAGGCTAGGCACAGGGTAGGCACAGGCAGGCACAGGCTAGGCACAGGCTAGGCACAGGCTAGGCACAGGGTAGGCACAGGCTAGGCACAGGCTAGGCACAGGCTAGGCACAGGCTAGGCACAGGCTAGGCACAGGCTAGGCACAGGCTAGGCACAGGCTAGGCACAGGCTAGGCACAGACTAGACACTGGCTAGGCACAGGCTAGACACATGCCAATCACAGGCTAGGCACAGGCTAGGCACAGGCTAGACACAGGCTAGGCACAGGCTAGGCACAGGCTAGGCACAGGCTAGGCACAGGCACAGGCTAGGCACAGGCTAGGCACAGGCTAGGCACAGGCTAGGCACAGGCCTAGGCACAGGCTAGGCACAGGCTAGGCACAGGCTAGGCACAGGCTAGGCACAGGCTAGGCACAGGCTGGGCACAGGCTAGGCACAGGCTAGGCACAGGCTAGGCACAGGCTAGGCACAGGCTAGGCACAGGCTAGGCACAGGCTAGACATTGGCTAGGCACAGGCCTAGACACTCGCTAGGCCAAGGCTAGACACTGGCTAGGCTCAGGCTATGCACATGCCAATCACAGGCAAGGCACAGGCTACACGCAGGCTAGACACTGGCTACGCACAGGCTAGACACTGGCTAGGCACAGACTAGACACTGGCTAGGCACAGGCTAGACACATGCCAATCACAGGCAAGGCACAGGTTTGATACTGGCTAGGCACAGGCTAGACACTGGCTAGGCACAGGCTAGACACCGGCTAGGCACAGACTAAATACTGGCTAGGCACAGGCTAGACACAGGCTAGACACTGGCTACGCACAGGCTAGACACTGGCTAGGCACAGACTAGACACTGGCTAGGCACAGGCTAGACACATTCCAATCACAGGCAAGGCACAGGTTAGACACTGGCTAGGCACAGGCTAGACACTGGCCAGGCACAGGATAGACACTGGCCAGGCACTGGTTAGACACTGGCTAGGAATACACTAGGCACAGGCTATGCAAATGCCATGCCAATCAAAGGCAAGGCACAGGCTAGACAGAGGCTAGACACAGGCTAGAAACAGGCTAGACAGAGGTTAGACACAGGCTAGACACTGGCTAGGTAAAGGCTAGACACAGGCTAGACACTGGCTAGACACTGGCTAGACACTGGCTAGACACTGGCTAGACACTGGCTAGACACTGGCTAGACACTGGCTAGACACTGGCTAGACACTGGCCAGAAACTCGCTAGACACTGGCTAGACACTGGCTAGACACTGGCCAGACCCTCGCTAGACACTGGCTAGGCCCAGCCTAGATACTAGCTATGCCGACGCTAGACACTGGCTATGAACAGGCTAGACACTGGCTAGGCACAGGCTAGACACTGTCTTGATAAACGCTAGACTCTGGCTAAGCACAGGCTAGACACTGGCTTGATAAAGGCTAGACACAGGCTAGGCGCAGGCTAGACACAGGCTAGACACTGGCTAGGTACAGGCTAGACACTGGCTAGGTACAGGCTAGGCACTGGCTAGGTACAGGTTAGGCACTGGCTAGACACTGGCTAGGCACAGGCTATGCAAATTCCAGTCACAGGCAAGGCACAGGCTAGACACAGGCTAGGCACGGGCTAGACACAGGCTAGACAATTGCTAGGCAAAGGCTAGAAACTGGCTAGGCACAGGCTAGACTAGGCTATACACTGGCTAGGCACAGGCTAGGCACAGGCTAGGCACTCGCTAGGCACTGTCTACGCACAGGCTATGCACCTGCCAGTCACAGGCAATGCACAGGCTAGACAAAGGCTAGACAATTGCTAAGCACAGACTACACACTGGCTTGACTCTGGCTACGCACAGGCTAGACACAGGCAAGACATTGGCAAGGCACAGGCTAGACACTGGCTAGGCACAGGCTAGCCACAGGCTGGACACAGGCTAGACACCGGCTAGGCACAGGCTAGACACTGGCTAGGTACAGGCTAGGCACTGGCTAGACAATGGCTAGGCACAGGCTATGCACAGGCTTGTCATAGGTAAGGCACAGGCTAGACACAGGCTTAACACAGGCTTAACACAGGCTAGACACTGGCTAGACACTGGCTAAACACTGGCTAGACACTGGATAGACACTGGCTAGACGCTGGCTAGACACCGGCTGGACACTGGCTAGACACTGGCTAGGGACAGGCTAGGCACAGGCTAGGCACAGGCTAGACATTGGCTAGGCACAGGCTAGACAGTGGCTAGGCCCAGGCTAGACACTGCCTAGGCACAGGCTAGACACTGGCTAGGCACAGGCTAGACACTGGCTAGGCACAGGCTAGACACTGGCAAGGCACAGGCTAGACTCTGGCTAGGCACAGGCTAGACACAGGCTAGACATAGGCTAGACACTGGCTAGACTCTGGCTAGGCACAGGCTACACACAGGCTAGACACAGGCTAGACACAGGCTAGACTCTGGCTAGGCTCAAGCTAGGCACAGGCTAGGCACAGGCTAGGCATAGGCTAGGCACAGGCTAGGCACAGGCTAGGCACAGGCTAGGCACAGGCTAGGCACAGGCTAGGCACAGGCTATTCACAGGCTAGTCACAGGCTAGGCACAGGCTAGGCACAGGCTAGGCACAGGCTAGGCACAGGCTAGGCACAGGCTAGGCACAGGCTAGGCACAGGCTAGGCACAGGCTAGACATTGGCTAGACACTCGCTAGGCCAAGGCTAGACACTGACTATGCTCAGGCTATGCACATGCCAATCACAGGCAAGGCACAGGCTAGACACTGGCTACGCACAGGCTAGACACTGGCTAGGCACAGACTAGACACTGGAGAGACACTGGCTAGGCACAGGCTAGGCACAGACTAGGCACAGGCTAGGCACAGGATAGGCACAGGCTAGGCACAGGCTAGGCACAGGCTAGGCACAGGCTAGGCACAGGCCAGGCACAGGCTAGGCACAGGCTAGACACAGGCTAGGCACAGGCTAGGCACAGGCTAGGCACAGGCTAGGCACAGGCTAGGCACAGGCTAGGCACAGGCTAGGCACAGGCTAGGCACAGGCTAGGCACAGGCTAGGCACAGGCTAGGCACAGGCTAGACATTGGCTAGGCACAGGCTAGACACTCGCTAGGCCAAGGCTAGACACTGGCTAGGCTCAGGCTATGCACATGCCAATCACAGGCAAGGCACAGGCTACACGCAGGCTAGACACTGGCTACGCACAGGCTAGACACTGGCTAGGCACAGACTAGACACTGGCTAGGCACAGGCTAGACACATGCCAATCACAGGCAAGGCACAGGTTTGATACTGGCTAGGCACAGGCTAGACACTGGCTAGGCACAGGCTAGACACCGGCTAGGCACAGACTAAATACTGGCTAGGCACAGGCTAGACACAGGCTAGACACTGGCTACGCACAGGCTAGACACTGGCTAGGCACAGACTAGACACTGGCTAGGCACAGGCTAGACACATTCCAATCACAGGCAAGGCACAGGTTAGACACTGGCTAGGCACAGGCTAGACACTGGCCAGGCACAGGATAGCCAATCACAGGCAAGGCACAGGCTAGACACTGGCTACGCACAGGCTAGACACTGGCTAGGCACAGACTAGACACTGGAGAGACACTGGCTAGGCACAGGCTAGGCACAGACTAGGCACAGGCTAGGCACAGGATAGGCACAGGCTAGGTACAGGCTAGACATTGGCTAGACACTCGCTAGGCCAAGGCTAGACACTGGCTAGGCTCAGGCTAGACACTGGCTAGGCACAGGCTAGGCACTGGAGAGACACTGGCTAGGCACAGGCTAGGCACAGACTAGGCACAGGCTAGGCACAGGATAGGCACAGGCTAGGTACAGGCTAGACATTGGCTAGACACTCGCTAGGCCAAGGCTAGACACTGGCTAGGCTCAGGCTAGACACTGGCTAGGCACAGGCTAGGCACTGGAGAGACACTGGCTAGGCACAGGCTAGGCACAGGCTGGACACAGGCTAGACACTGGCTAGACAGTGGCTAGGCCCAGGCTAGACACTGGCTAGGCACAGGCTAGACACTGGCTTGGCACAGGCTAGACACTGGCTTGGCACAGGCTAGACACTGGCTAGGCACAGGCTAGACACTGGCTAGGCACAGGCTAGACACTGGCTAGGCACAGGCTAGAAACTGGCTAGGCACAGGCTAAACACTGGCTAGGCACAGGCTAGACACAGGCTAGACACAGGCTAGACACAGGCTAGACTCTGGCTAGGCACAGGCTAGACACAGGCTAGACAGTGGCTAGGCACATGCTAGGCACAGGCTAGGCACAAGCTAGGCACAGGCTAGGCACAACCTAGGCACAGGCTAGGCACAGGCTAGGCACAGGCTAGGCACAGGCTAGGCACAGGCTAGGCACAGGCTAGGCACAGGCTAGGCACAGGCTAGGCACAGGCTAGGCACAGGCTAGGCACAGGCTAGGCACAGGCTAGGCACAGGCTAGGCACAGGCTAGGGCACAGGCTAGGCACAGGCTAGGCACAGGCACAGGCAGCAGGCACAGGCTAGGCACAGGCTAGGCACAGGCTAGGCACAGGCTAGGCACAGGCTAGGCACAGGCTAGGCACAGGCTAGGCACAGGCTAGGCACAGGCTAGGCACAGGCTAGGCACAGGCTAGGCACAGGCTAGGCACAGGCTAGGCACAGGCTAGGCACAGGCTAGGCACAGGCTAGGCACAGGCTAGGCACAGGCTAGGCACAGGCTAGGCACAGGCTAGACACTCGCTAGGCACAGGCTAGACACTCGCTAGGCCAAGGCTAGACACAGGCTAGGCTCAGGCTATGCACATGCAAATCATAGGCAAGGCACAGGCTAGACACAGGCTAGACACTGGCTAGGCACAGACTAGACACTGGCCAGGCACAGGCTAGACACTGGCCAGGCACTGGCTAGACACTGGCTAGGAACACACTAGGCAGAGGCTATGCAAATGCCATGCCAACCACAGGCAAGGCACAGGTTAGATACTGGCTAGGCACAGGCTAGACACTGGCTAGGCACAGGCTAGACACCGGCTAGGCACAGGCTAGACACATTCCAATCACAGGCAAGGCACAGGTTAGACACTGGCTAGGAAAAGGCTAGACACTGGCTAGACACTGGCCAGAAACTCGCTAGACACTGGCTAGACACTGGCTAGACACTGGCCAGAAACTCGCTAAACACTGGCTAGACACTGGCTAGACACTGGCCAGACACTCGCTAGACACTGGCTAGGCCCAGCCTACACACTAGCTATGCCGACGCTAGACACTGGCTATGAACAGGCTAGACACTGGCTAGGCACAGGCTAGACATTGGCCAGGCACTGGCTAGACACTGGCTAGGAACACACTAGGCACAGGCTATGCAAATGCCATGCCAATCACAGGCAAGGCACAGGCTAGACAGAGGCTAGACACAGGCTAGAAACAGGCTAGACAGAGGTTAGACACAGGCTAGACACTGGCCAGGTAAAGGCTAGACACTGGCCAGGTTAAGGCTAGACACAGGCTAGACACTGGCTAGACACTGGCTAGACACTGGCTAGACACTGTCTAGACACTGGCTAGGAACACACTAGGCACAGGCTATGCACATGCCATGCCAATCACAGGCAAGGCATAGGCTAGACAGAGGCTAGACACAGGCTAGACTAGGCTATACACTGGCTAGGCACAGGCTAGGCACAGGCTACGCACAGGCTACGCACAGGCTAGGCACTCGCTAGGCACTGTCTACGCACAGGCTATGCACCTGCCAGTCACAGGCAATGCACAGGCTAGACAATTGCTAAGCACAGACTACACACTGGCTTGACTCTGGCTACGCACAGGTTAGACACAGGCAAGACACTGGCAAGGCACAGGCTAGACACTGACTCTGGCTACGCACAGGTTAGACACAGGCAAGACACTGGCAAGGCACAGGCTAGACACTGGCTAGGCACAGGCTAGCCACAGGCTGGACACAGGCTAGACACCGGCTAGGCACAGGCTAGACACTGGCTAGGTACAGGCTAGGCACTGGCTAGACAATGGCTAGGCACAGGCTATGCACAGGCTTGTCACAGGTAAGGCACAGGCTAGACACAGGCTTAACACTGGCTAGACACTGGCTAGACACCGGCTAGACACTGGCTAGACACTGGCTAGGCACAGGCTAGGCACAGGCTAGGCACAGGCTAGGCACAGGCTAGGCACAGGCTAGGCACAGGCTAGGCACAGGCTAGGCACAGGCCAGGCACAGGCTAGGCACAGGCTAGGCACAGGCTAGGCACAGGCTAGGCACAGGCTAGGCACAGGCTAGGCACAGGCTAGGCACAGGCTAGGCACAGGCTAGGCACAGGCTAGGCACAGGCTAGGCACAGGCTAGGCACAGACTAGGCACAGGCTAGGCACAGGCTAGGCACAGGCTAGGCACAGGCTAGGCACAGGCTAGACATTGGCTAGGCACAGGCTAGACACTCGCTAGGCCAAGGCTAGACACTGGCTAGGCACAGGCTAGGCACATGCTAGGCACATGCTAGGCACAGGCTAGACACTCGCTAGGCCAAGGCTAGACACAGGCTTGGCTCAGGCTATGCACATGCAAATCACAGGCAAGGCACAGGCTAGACACAGGCTAGACACTGGCTAGGCACAGGCTAGACACATGCCAACCACAGGCAAGGCACAGGTTAGATACTGGCTAGGCACAGGCTAGACACTGGCTAGGCACAGGCTAGACACCGGCTAGGCACAGACTAAACACCGGCTAGGCACAGGCTAGACACAGGCTAGACACTGGCTACGCACAGGCTAGACACATGCCAATCACAGGCTAGGCACAGGCTAGGCACAGGCTAGACACAGGCTAGGCACAGGCTGGGCACAGGCTAGGCACAGGCTAGGCACAGGCTAGGCACAGGCTAGGCACAGGCTAGGCACAGGCTAGGCACAGGCTAGGCACAGGCTAGGCACAGGCTAGGCACAGGCTAGGCACAGGCTAGGCACAGGCCAGGCAAAGGCTAGGCACAGGCTAGACATTGGCTAGGCACAGGCAAGGCACAGGTTAGATACTGGCTAGGCACAGGCAAGACACTGGCTAGGCACAGGCTAGACACCGGCTAGGCACAGACTAAACACCGGCTAGGCACAGGCTAGACACAGGCTAGACACTGGCTACGCACAGGCTAGACACATGCCAATCACAGGCTAGGCACAGGCTAGGCACAGGCTAGACACAGGCCAGGCACAGGCTAGGCACAGGCTAGGCACAGGCTAGGCACAGGCTAGACATTGGCTAGGCACAGGCTAGACACTCGCTAGGCCAAGGCTAGACACTGGCTAGGCACAGGCTAGGCACATGCTAGGCACATGCTAGGCACAGGCTAGACACTCGCTAGGCCAAGGCTAGACACAGGCTTGGCTCAGGCTATGCACATGCAAATCACAGGCAAGGCACAGGCTAGACACAGGCTAGACACTGGCTAGGCACAGGCTAGACACATGCCAACCACAGGCAAGGCACAGGTTAGATACTGGCTAGGCACAGGCTAGACACTGGCTAGGCACAGGCTAGACACCGGCTAGGCACAGACTAAACACCGGCTAGGCACAGGCTAGACACAGGCTAGACACTGGCTACGCACAGGCTAGACACATGCCAATCACAGGCTAGGCACAGGCTAGGCACAGGCTAGACACAGGCCAGGCACAGGCTAGGCACAGGCTAGGCACAGGCTAGGCACAGGCTAGGGCACAGGCTAGGCACAGGCTAGGCACAGGCTAGGCACAGGCTAGGCACAGGCTAGGCACAGGCTAGGCACAGGCTAGGCACAGGCCAGGCAAAGGCTAGGCACAGGCTAGGCACAGGCTAGGCACAGGCTAGCCACAGGCTAGGCACAGGCTAGGCACAGGCTAGGCACAGGCTAGGCACAGGCTAGGCACAGGCTAGGCACAGGCTAGACATTGGCTAGGCACAGGCTAGACACTCGCTAGGCCAAGGCTAGACACTGGCTAGGCACAGGCTAGGCACATGCTAGGCACATGCTAGGCACAGGCTAGGCACAGGCTAGACACTCGCTAGGCCAAGGCTAGACACAGGCTTGGCTCAGGCTATGCACATGCAAATCACAGGCAAGGCACAGGCTAGACACAGGCTAGACACAGGCTAGACACTGGCTAGGCACAGGCTAGACACATGCCAACCACAGGCAAGGCACAGGTTAGATACTGGCTAGGCACAGGCTAGACACTGGCTAGGCACAGGCTAGACACCGGCTAGGCACAGACTAAACACCGGCTAGGCACAGGCTAGACACAGGCTAGACACTGGCTACGCACAGGCTAGACACTGGCTAGGCACAGACTAGACACTGGCTAGGCACAGGCTAGACACATTCCAATCACAGGCAAGGCACAGGTTAGACACTGGCTAGGCACAGGCTAGACACTGGCCAGGCACAGGATAGACACTGGCCAGGCACTGGCTAGACACTGGCTGGGAATACACTAGGCACAGGCTATGCAAATGCCATGCCAATCACAGGCAAGGCACAGGCTAGACAGAGGCTAGACACAGGCTAGAAACAGGCTAGACAGAGGTTAGCCACAGGCTAGACACTGGCTAGGTAAAGGCTAGACACAGGCTAGACACTGGTTAGACACTGGCTAGACACTGGCTAGACACTGGCTAGACACTGGCTAGACACTGGCTAGACACTGGCTAGACACTGGCCAGAAACTCGCTAGACACTGGCTAGACACTGGCTAGACACTGGCCAGACACTCGCTAGACACTGGCTAGGCCCAGCCTAGATACTAGCTATGCCGACGCTAGACACTGGCTATGAACAGGCTAGACACTGGCTAGGCACAGGCTAGACTCTGGCTAGGCACAGGCTAGACACTGGCTTGATAAAGGCTAGACTCTGGCTAAGCACAGGCTAGACACTGGCTTGATAAAGGCTAGACACAGGCAAGGCGCAGGCTAGACACAGGCTAGACACTGGCTAGGTACAGGCTAGACACTGGCTAGGTACAGGCTAGACACTGGCTAGGTACAGGCTAGGCACTGGCTAGGTACAGGTTAGGCACTGGCTAGACACTGGCTAGGCACAGGCTATGCAAATTCCAGTCACAGGCAAGGCACAGGCTAGACACAGGCTAGGCACAGGCTAGACACAGGCTAGACAATTGCTAGGCAAAGGCTAGACACTGGCTAGGCACAGGCTAGACTAGTCTATACACTGGCTAGGCACAGGCTAGGCACAGGCTAGGCACAGGCTAGGCACTCGCTAGGCACTGTCTACGCACAGGCTATGCACCTGCCAGTCACAGGCAATGCACAGGCTAGACACAGGCTAGACAATTGCTAAGCACAGACTACACACTGGCTTGACTCTGGCTACGCACAGGCTAGACACAGGCAAGACACTGGCAAGGCACAGGCTAGACACTGGCTAGGCACAGGCTAGCCACAGGCTGGACACAGGCTAGCCACAGGCTGGACACAGGCTAGACACCGGCTAGGCACAGGCTAGACACTGGCTAGGTACAGGCTACAGGCTGGACACAGGCTAGACACCGGCTAGGCACAGGCTAGACACTGGCTAGGTACAGGCTAGGCACTGGCTAGACAATGGCTAGGCACAGGCTATGCACAGGCTTGTCACAGGTAAGGCACAGGCTAGACACAGGCTTAACACTGGCTAGACACTGGCTAGACACCGGCTAGACACTGGCTAGACACTGGCTAGGCACAGGCTAGGCACAGGCTAGGCACAGGCTAGACACAGGCTAGGCACAGGCTAGGCACAGGCTAGGCACAGGCTAGGCACAGGCTAGGCACAGGCTAGGCCACAGGCTAGGCACAGGCTAGGCACAGGCTAGGCACAGGCTAGGCACAGGCTAGGCACAGGCTAGGCACAGGCTAGGCACAGGCTAGGCACAGGCTAGGCACAGGCTAGGCACAGGCTAGGCACAGGCTAGGCACAGGCTAGGCACAGGCTAGGCACAGGCTAGGCACAGGCTAGGCACAGACTAGGCACAGGCTAGGCACAGACTAGGCACAGGCTAGGCACAGGCTAGGCACAGGCTAGGCACAGGCTAGGCACAGGCTAGGCACAGGCTAGACATTGGCGAGGCACAGGCTAGACACTCGCTAGGCCAAGGCTAGACACTGGCTAGGCACAGGCTAGGCACATGCTAGGCACATGCTAGGCACAGGCTAGGCACAGGCTAGACACTCGCTAGGCCAAGGCTAGACACAGGCTTGGCTCAGGCTATGCACATGCAAATCACAGGCAAGGCACAGGCTAGACACAGGCTAGACACTGGCTAGGCACAGGCTAGACACATGCCAACCACAGGCAAGGCACAGGTTAGATACTGGCTAGGCACAGGCTAGACACTGGCTAGGCACAGGCTAGACACCGGCTAGGCACAGACTAAACACCGGCTAGGCACAGGCTAGACACAGGCTAGACACTGGCTACGCACAGGCTAGACACATGCCAATCACAGGCTAGGCACAGGCTAGACACAGGCTAGGCACAGGCTAGGCACAGGCTAGGCACAGGCTAGGCACAGGCCAGGCACAGGCTAGGCACAGGCTAGGCACAGGCTAGGCACAGGCTAGGCACAGGCTAGGCACAGGCTAGGCACAGGCTAGGCACAGGCTAGGCAGAGGCTAGGCACAGGCTAGGCACAGGCTAGGCACAGGCTAGGCACAGGCTAGGCACAGGCTAGGCACAGGCTAGGCACAGGCTAGGCACAGGCTAGGCACAGGCTAGGCACAGGCTAGGCACAGGCTAGGCACAGGCTAGGCACAGGCTAGGCACAGGCTAGGCACAGGCTAGGCACAGGCTAGGCACATGCTAGGCACAGGCTAGGCACAGGCTAGGCACAGGCTAGACATTGGCTAGGCACAGGCTAGACACTCGCTAGGCCAAGGCTAGACACTGGCTAGGCACAGGCTAGGCACATGCAAGGCACATGCTAGGCACAGGCTAGGCACAGGCTAGACACTCGCTAGGCCAAGGCTAGACACAGGCTTGGCTCAGGCTATGCACATGCAAATCACAGGCAAGGCACAGGCTAGACACAGGCTAGACACTGGCTAGGCACAGGCTAGACACATGCCAACCACAGGCAAGGCACAGGTTAGATACTGGCTAGGCACAGGCTAGACACTGGCTAGGCACAGGCTAGACACCGGCTAGGCACAGACTAAACACCGGCTAGGCACAGGCTAGACACAGGCTAGACACTGGCTACGCACAGGCTAGACACTGGCTAGGCACAGACTAGACACTGGCTAGGCACAGGCTAGACACATTCCAATCACAGGCAAGGCACAGGTTAGACACTGGCTAGGCACAGGCTAGACACTGGCCAGGCACAGGATAGACACTGGCCAGGCACTGGCTAGACACTGGCTGGGAATACACTAGGCACAGGCTATGCAAATGCCATGCCAATCACAGGCAAGGCACAGGCTAGACAGAGGCTAGACACAGGCTAGAAACAGGCTAGACAGAGGTTAGCCACAGGCTAGACACTGGCTAGGTAAAGGCTAGACACAGGCTAGACACAGGCTAGACACTGGTTAGACACTGGCTAGACACTGGCTAGACACTGGCTAGACACTGGCTAGACACTGGCTAGACACTGGCTAGACACTGGCTAGACACTGGCTAGACACTGGCTAGACACTGGCCAGAAACTCGCTAGACACTGGCTAGACACTGGCTAGACACTGGCCAGACACTCGCTAGACACTGGCTAGGCCCAGCCTAGATACTAGCTATGCCGACGCTAGACACTGGCTATGAACAGGCTAGACACTGGCTAGGCACAGGCTAGACTCTGGCTAGGCACAGGCTAGACACTGGCTTGATAAAGGCTAGACTCTGGCTAAGCACAGGCTAGACACTGGCTTGATAAAGGCTAGACACAGGCTAGGCGCAGGCTAGACACAGGCTAGACACTGGCTAGGTACAGGCTAGACACTGGCTAGGTACAGGCTAGGCACTGGCTAGGTACAGGTTAGGCACTGGCTAGACACTGGCTAGGCACAGGCTATGCAAATTCCAGTCACAGGCAAGGCACAGGCTAGACACAGGCTAGGCACAGGCTAGACACAGGCTAGACAATTGCTAGGCAAAGGCTAGACACTGGCTAGGCACAGGCTAGACTAGTCTATACACTGGCTAGGCACAGGCTAGGCACAGGCTAGGCACTCGCTAGGCACTGTCTACGCACAGGCTATGCACCTGCCAGTCACAGGCAATGCACAGGCTAGACACAGGCTAGACAATTGCTAAGCACAGACTACACACTGGCTTGACTCTGGCTACGCACAGGCTAGACACAGGCAAGACACTGGCAAGGCACAGGCTAGACACTGGCTAGGCACAGGCTAGCCACAGGCTGGACACAGGCTAGCCACAGGCTGGACACAGGCTAGACACCGGCTAGGCACAGGCTAGACACTGGCTAGGTACAGGCTAGGCACTGGCTAGACAATGGCTAGGCACAGGCTATGCACAGGCTTGTCACAGGTAAGGCACAGGCTAGACACAGGCTTAACACAGGCTTAACACAGGCTAGACACAGGCTAGACACTGGATAGACACTGGCTAGACACCGGCTAGACACTGGCTAGACACTGGCTAGGCACAGGCTAGGCACAGGCTAGGCACAGGCTAGGCACAGGCTAGGCACAGGCTAGGCACAGGCTAGGCACAGGCTAGGCACAGGCTAGGCACAGGCTAGGCACAGGCTAGGCACAGGCTAGGCACAGGCTAGGCACAGGCTAGGCACAGGCTAGGCACAGGCTAGGCACAGGCCAGGCACAGGCTAGGCACAGGCTAGGCACAGGCTAGGCACAGGCTAGGCACAGGCTAGGCACAGGCTAGGCACAGGCTAGGCACAGGCTAGGCACAGGCTAGGCACAGGCTAGGCACAGGCTAGGCACAGGCTAGGCACAGGCTAGGCACAGGCTAGGCACAGGCTAGGCACAGGCTAGGCACAGGCCAGGCACAGGCTAGGCACAGGCTAGGCACAGGCTAGGCACAGGCTAGGCACAGGCTAGGCATAGGCTAGACATTGGCTAGGCACAGGCTAGACACTCGCTAGGCCAAGGCTAGACACTGGCTAGGCACAGGCTAGGCACATGCTAGGCACATGCTAGGCACAGGCTAGGCACAGGCTAGACACTCGCTAGGCCAAGGCTAGACACAGGCTTGGCTCAGGCTATGCACATGCAAATCACAGGCAAGGCACAGGCTAGACACAGGCTAGACACTGGCTAGGCACAGGCTAGACACATGCCAACCACAGGCAAGGCACAGGTTAGATACTGGCTAGGCACAGGCTAGACACTGGCTAGGCACAGGCTAGACACCGGCTAGGCAGAGACTAAACACCGGCTAGGCACAGGCTAGACACAGGCTAGACACTGGCTACGCACAGGCTAGACACATG
The DNA here is from genome assembly GCA_018904595.1 of Zaprionus indianus. Classification (NCBI taxonomy): domain Eukaryota; kingdom Metazoa; phylum Arthropoda; class Insecta; order Diptera; family Drosophilidae; genus Zaprionus; species Zaprionus indianus. Next base: position 1,890,393 of record JAEIHA010001061.1, read on the forward strand.
CCAATCACAGGCTAGGCACAGGCTAGACACAGGCTAGGCACAGGCTAGGCACAGGCTAGGCACAGGCTAGGCACAGGCCAGGCACAGGCTAGGCACAGGCTAGGCACAGGCTAGGCACAGGCTAGGCACAGGCTAGGCACAGGCTAGGCACAGGCTAGGCACAGGCTAGGCACAGGCTAGGCACAGGCAGGCTAGGCACAGGCTAGGCACAGGCTAGGCACAGGCTAGGCACAGGCTAGGCACAGGCTAGGCACAGGCCAGGCACAGGCTAGGCACAGGCTAGGCACAGGCTAGGCACAGGCTAGGCACAGGCTAGGCACAGGCTAGCCACAGGCTAGGCACAGGCTAGGCACAGGCTAGGCACAGGCTAGGCACAGGCTAGGCACAGGCTAGGCACAGGCTAGGCACAGGCTAGACATTGGCTAGGCACAGGCTAGACACTCGCTAGGCCAAGGCTAGACACTGGCTAGGCACAGGCTAGGCACATGCTAGGCACATGCTAGGCACAGGCTAGGCACAGGCTAGACACTCGCTAGGCCAAGGCTAGACACAGGCTTGGCTCAGGCTATGCACATGCAAATCACAGGCAAGGCACAGGCTAGACACAGGCTAGACACTGGCTAGGCACAGGCTAGACACATGCCAACCACAGGCAAGGCACAGGTTAGATACTGGCTAGGCACAGGCTAGACACTGGCTAGGCACAGGCTAGACACTGGCTAGGCACAGGCTAGACACCGGCTAGGCACAGACTAAACACCGGCTAGGCACAGGCTAGACACAGGCTAGACACTGGCTACGCACAGGCTAGACACTGGCTAGGCACAGACTAGACACTGGCTAGGCACAGGCTAGACACATTCCAATCACAGGCAAGGCACAGGTTAGACACTGGCTAGGCACAGGCTAGACACTGGCCAGGCACAGGATAGACACTGGCCAGGCACTGGCTAGACACTGGCTGGGAATACACTAGGCACAGGCTATGCAAATGCCATGCCAATCACAGGCAAGGCACAGGCTAGACAGAGGCTAGACACAGGCTAGAAACAGGCTAGACAGAGGTTAGCCACAGGCTAGACACTGGCTAGGTAAAGGCTAGACACAGGCTAGACACTGGTTAGACACTGGCTAGACACTGGCTAGACACTGGCTAGACACTGGCTAGACACTGGCTAGACACTGGCTAGACACTGGCTAGACACTGGCCAGAAACTCGCTAGACACTGGCTAGACACTGGCTAGACACTGGCCAGACACTCGCTAGACACTGGCTAGGCCCAGCCTAGATACTAGCTATGCCGACGCTAGACACTGGCTATGAACAGGCTAGACACTGGCTAGGCACAGGCTAGACTCTGGCTAGGCACAGGCTAGACACTGGCTTGATAAAGGCTAGACTCTGGCTAAGCACAGGCTAGACACTGGCTTGATAAAGGCTAGACACAGGCTAGGCGCAGGCTAGACACAGGCTAGACACTGGCTAGGTACAGGCTAGACACTGGCTAGGTACAGGCTAGGCACTGGCTAGGTACAGGTTAGGCACTGGCTAGACACTGGCTAGGCACAGGCTATGCAAATTCCAGTCACAGGCGAGGCACAGGCTAGACACAGGCTAGGCACAGGCTAGACACAGGCTAGACAATTGCTAGGCAAAGGCTAGACACTGGCTAGGCACAGGCTAGACTAGGCTATACACTGGCTAGGCACAGGCTAGGCACAGGCTAGGCACAGGCTAGGCACTCGCTAGGCACTGTCTACGCACAGGCTATGCACCTGCCAGTCACAGGCAATGCACAGGCTAGACACAGGCTAGACAATTGCTAAGCACAGACTACACACTGGCTTGACTCTGGCTACGCACAGGCTAGACACAGGCAAGACACTGGCAAGGCACAGGCTAGACACTGGCTAGGCACAGGCTAGCCACAGGCTGGACACAGGCTAGCCACAGGCTGGACACAGGCTAGACACCGGCTAGGCACAGGCTAGACACTGGCTAGGTACAGGCTAGGCACTGGCTAGACAATGGCTAGGCACAGGCTATGCACAGGCTTGTCACAGGTAAGGCACAGGCTAGACACAGGCTTAACACAGGCTTAACACAGGCTAGACACTGGCTAGACACTGGCTAAACACTGGCTAGACACTGGATAGACACTGGCTAGACACTGGCTAGACACCGGCTGGACACTGGCTAGACACTGGCTAGGGACAGGCTAGGCACAGGCTAGGCACAGGCTAGACATTGGCTAGGCACAGGCTAGACAGTGGCTAGGCCCAGGCTAGACACTGGCTAGACACTGGCTAGGAACACACTAGGCACAGGCTATGCACATGCCATGCCAATCACAGGCAAGGCATAGGCTAGACAGAGGCTAGACACAGGCTAGACTAGGCTATACACTGGCTAGGCACAGGCTAGGCTCAGGCTACGCACAGGCTACGCACAGGCTAGGCACTCGCTAGGCACTGTCTACGCACAGGCTATGCACCTGCCAGTCACAGGCAATGCACAGGCTAGACAATTGCTAAGCACAGACTACACACTGGCTTGACTCTGGCTACGCACAGGTTAGACACAGGCAAGACACTGGCAAGGCACAGGCTAGACACTGACTCTGGCTACGCACAGGTTAGACACAGGCAAGACACTGGCAAGGCACTGGCTAGACACTGGCTAGGCACAGGCTAGCCACAGGCTGGACACAGGCTAGACACCGGCTAGGCACAGGCTAGACACTGGCTAGGTACAGGCTAGGCACTGGCTAGACAATGGCTAGGCACAGGCTATGCACAGGCTTGTCACAGGTAAGGCACAGGCTAGACACAGGCTTAACACTGGCTAGACACTGGCTAGACACCGGCTAGACACTGGCTAGACACTGGCTAGGCACAGGCTAGGCACAGGCTAGGCACAGGCTAGGCACAGGCTAGGCACAGGCTAGGCACAGGCTAGGCACAGGCTAGGCACAGGCTAGGCACAGGCTAGGCACAGGCTAGGCACAGGCTAGGCACAGGCTAGGCACAGGCTAGGCACAGGCTAGGCACAGGCTAGGCACAGGCTAGGCACAGGCTAGGCACAGGCTAGGCACAGGCTAGGCACAGGCTAGGCACAGGCTAGGCACAGGCTAGGCACAGGCTAGGCACAGGCTAGGCAGCAGCAGGCTAGGCACAGGCTAGGCACAGGCTAGGCACAGGCTAGGCACAGGCTAGGCACAGGCTAGGCACAGGCTAGGCACAGGCTAGGCACAGGCTAGGCACAGGCTAGGCACAGGCTAGACATTGGCTAGGCACAGGCTAGACACTCGCTAGGCCAAGGCTAGACACTGGCTAGGCACAGGCTAGGCACATGCTAGGCACATGCTAGGCACAGGCTAGACACTCGCTAGGCCAAGGCTAGACACAGGCTTGGCTCAGGCTATGCACATGCAAATCACAGGCAAGGCACAGGCTAGACACAGGCTAGACACTGGCTAGGCACAGGCTAGACACATGCCAACCACAGGCAAGGCACAGGTTAGATACTGGCTAGGCTCAGGCTAGACACTGGCTAGGCACAGGCTATGCAAATTCCAGTCACAGGCAAGGCACAGGCTAGACACAGGCTAGGCACAGGCTAGACACAGGCTAGACAATTGCTAGGCAAAGGCTAGACACTGGCTAGGCACAGGCTAGACTAGGCTATACACTGGCTAGGCACAGGCTAGGCACAGGCTAGGCACTCGCTAGGCACTGTCTACGCACAGGCTATGCACCTGCCAGTCACAGGCAATGCACAGGCTAGACACAGGCTAGACAATTGCTAAGCACAGACTACACACTGGCTTGACTCTGGCTACGCACAGGCTAGACACAGGCAAGACACTGGCAAGGCACAGGCTAGACACTGGCTAGGCACAGGCTAGCCACAGGCTGGACACAGGCTAGACACCGGCTAGGCACAGGCTAGACACTGGCTAGGTACAGGCTAGGCACTGGCTAGACAATGGCTAGGCACAGGCTATGCACAGGCTTGTCACAGGTAAGGCACAGGCTAGACACAGGCTTAACACAGGCTTAACACAGGCTAGACACTGGCTAGACACTGGCTAAACACTGGCTAGACACTGGATAGACACTGGCTAGACACTGGCTAGACACCGGCTGGACACTGGCTAGACACTGGCTAGGGACAGGCTAGGCACAGGCTAGGCACAGGCTAGACATTGGCTAGGCACAGGCTAGTCAGTGGCTAGGCCCAGGCTAGACACTGCCTAGGCACAGGCTAGACACTGGCTAGGCACAGGCTAGACACTGGCTAGGCACAGGCTAGACACTGGCTAGGCACAGGCTAGACACTGGCAAGGCACAGGCTAGACTCTGGCTAGTCACAGGCTAGACACAGGCTAGACATAGGCTAGACACTGGCTAGACATAGGCTAGACACTGGCTAGACTCTGGCTAGGCACAGGCTACACACAGGCTAGACACAGGCTAGACTCTGGCTAGGCACAAGCTAGGCACAGGCTAGACAATTGCTAAGCACAGACTACACACTGGCTTGACTCTGGCTACGCACAGGCTAGACACAGGCAAGACACTGGCAAGGCACAGGCTAGACACTGGCTAGGCACAGGCTAGCCACAGGCTGGACACAGGCTAGCCACAGGCTGGACACAGGCTAGACACCGGCTAGGCACAGGCTAGACACTGGCTAGGTACAGGCTAGGCACTGGCTAGACAATGGCTAGGCACAGGCTATGCACAGGCTTGTCACAGGTAAGGCACAGGCTAGACACAGGCTTAACACAGGCTTAACACAGGCTAGACACTGGCTAGACACTGGCTAAACACTGGCTAGACACTGGATAGACACTGGCTAGACACTGGCTAGACACCGGCTGGACACTGGCTAGACACTGGCTAGGGACAGGCTAGGCACAGGCTAGGCACAGGCTAGACATTGGCTAGGCACAGGCTAGACAGTGGCTAGGCCCAGGCTAGACACTGGCTAGACACTGGCTAGGAACACACTAGGCACAGGCTATGCACATGCCATGCCAATCACAGGCAAGGCATAGGCTAGACAGAGGCTAGACACAGGCTAGACTAGGCTATACACTGGCTAGGCACAGGCTAGGCTCAGGCTACGCACAGGCTACGCACAGGCTAGGCACTCGCTAGGCACTGTCTACGCACAGGCTATGCACCTGCCAGTCACAGGCAATGCACAGGCTAGACAATTGCTAAGCACAGACTACACACTGGCTTGACTCTGGCTACGCACAGGTTAGACACAGGCAAGACACTGGCAAGGCACAGGCTAGACACTGACTCTGGCTACGCACAGGTTAGACACAGGCAAGACACTGGCAAGGCACAGGCTAGCCACAGGCTGGACACAGGCTAGACACCGGCTAGGCACAGGCTAGACACTGGCTAGGTACAGGCTAGGCACTGGCTAGACAATGGCTAGGCACAGGCTATGCACAGGCTTGTCACAGGTAAGGCACAGGCTAGACACAGGCTTAACACTGGCTAGACACTGGCTAGACACCGGCTAGACACTGGCTAGACACTGGCTAGGCACAGGCTAGGCACAGGCTAGGCACAGGCTAGGCACAGGCTAGGCACAGGCTAGGGCACAGGCTAGGCACAGGCTAGGCACAGGCTAGGCACAGGCTAGGCACAGGCTAGGCACAGGCTAGGCACAGGCTAGGCACAGGCTAGGCACAGGCTAGGCACAGGCTAGGCACAGGCTAGGCACAGGCTAGGCACAGGCTAGGCACAGGCTAGGCACAGGCTAGGCACAGGCTAGGCACAGGCTAGGCACAGGCTAGGCACAGGCTAGGCACAGGCTAGGCACAGGCTAGACATTGGCTAGGCACAGGCTAGACACTCGCTAGGCCAAGGCTAGACACTGGCTAGGCACAGGCTAGGCACATGCTAGGCACATGCTAGGCACAGGCTAGACACTCGCTAGGCCAAGGCTAGACACAGGCTTGGCTCAGGCTATGCACATGCAAATCACAGGCAAGGCACAGGCTAGACACAGGCTAGACACTGGCTAGGCACAGGCTAGACACATGCCAACCACAGGCAAGGCACAGGTTAGATACTGGCTAGGCTCAGGCTAGACACTGGCTAGGCACAGGCTAGACACTGGCTCGGCACAGACTAAACACCGGCTAGGCACAGGCTAGACACAGGCTAGACACTGGCTACGCACAGGCTAGACACATGCCAATCACAGGCTAGGCGCAGGCTAGGCGCAGGCTAGACACAGGCTAGGCACAGGCTAGGCACAGGCTAGGCACAGGCTAGGCACAGGCTAGGCACAGGCTAGGCACAGGCTAGGCACAGGCTAGGCACAGGCTAGGCACAGGCTAGGCACAGGCTAGGCACAGGCTAGGCACAGGCTAGGCACAGGCTAGGCACAGGCTAGGCACAGGCTAGGCACAGGCTAGGCACAGGCTAGGCACAGGCTAGGCACAGGCTAGGCACAGGCTAGGCACAGGCTAGGCACAGGCTAGGCACAGGCTAGGCACAGGCTAGGCACAGGCTAGGCACAGGCTAGTCACAGGCTAGGCACAGGCCAGGCACAGGCTAGGCACAGGCTAGGCACAGGCTAGGCACAGGCTAGGCACAGGCTAGGCACAGGCTAGGCACAGGCTAGGCACAGGCTAGGCACAGGCTAGACATTGGCTAGGCACAGGCTAGACACTCGCTAGGCCAAGGCTAGACACTGGCTAGGCACAGGCTAGGCACATGCTAGGCACATGCTAGGCACAGGCTAGGCACAGGCTAGACACTCGCTAGGCCAAGGCTAGACACAGGCTTGGCTCAGGCTATGCACATGCAAATCACAGGCAAGGCACAGGTTAGACACATGCCAACCACAGGCAAGGCACAGGTTAGATACTGGCTAGGCACAGGCTAGACACTGGCTAGGCACAGGCTAGACACCGGCTAGGCACAGACTAAACACCGGCTAGGCACAGGCTAGACACAGGCTAGACACTGGCTACGCACAGGCTAGACACTGGCTAGGCACAGACTAGACACTGGCTAGGCACAGGCTAGACACATTCCAATCACAGGCAAGGCACAGGTTAGACACTGGCTAGGCACAGGCTAGACACTGGCCAGGCACAGGATAGACACTGGCCAGGCACTGGCTAGACACTGGCTGGGAATACACTAGGCACAGGCTATGCAAATGCCATGCCAATCACAGGCAAGGCACAGGCTAGACAGAGGCTAGACACAGGCTAGAAACAGGCTAGACAGAGGTTAGCCACAGGCTAGACACTGGCTAGGTAAAGGCTAGACACAGGCTAGACACTGGTTAGACACTGGCTAGACACTGGCTAGACACTGGCTAGACACTGGCTAGACACTGGCTAGACACTGGCTAGACACTGGCTAGACACTGGCCAGAAACTCGCTAGACACTGGCTAGACACTGGCTAGACACTGGCCAGACACTCGCTAGACACTGGCTAGGCCCAGCCTAGATACTAGCTATGCCGACGCTAGACACTGGCTATGAACAGGCTAGACACTGGCTAGGCACAGGCTAGACTCTGGCTAGGCACAGGCTAGACACTGGCTTGATAAAGGCTAGACTCTGGCTAAGCACAGGCTAGACACTGGCTTGATAAAGGCTAGACACAGGCTAGGCGCAGGCTAGACACAGGCTAGACACTGGCTAGGTACAGGCTAGACACTGGCTAGGTACAGGCTAGGCACTGGCTAGGTACAGGTTAGGCACTGGCTAGACACTGGCTAGGCACAGGCTATGCAAATTCCAGTCACAGGCAAGGCACAGGCTAGACACAGGCTAGGCACAGGCTAGACACAGGCTAGACAATTGCTAGGCAAAGGCTAGACACTGGCTAGGCACAGGCTAGACTAGGCTATACACTGGCTAGGCACAGGCTAGGCACAGGCTAGGCACTCGCTAGGCACTGTCTACGCACAGGCTATGCACCTGCCAGTCACAGGCAATGCACAGGCTAGACACAGGCTAGACAATTGCTAAGCACAGACTACACACTGGCTTGACTCTGGCTACGCACAGGCTAGACACAGGCAAGACACTGGCAAGGCACAGGCTAGACACTGGCTAGGCACAGGCTAGCCACAGGCTGGACACAGGCTAGACACCGGCTAGGCACAGGCTAGACACTGGCTAGGTACAGGCTAGGCACTGGCTAGACAATGGCTAGGCACAGGCTATGCACAGGCTTGTCACAGGTAAGGCACAGGCTAGACACAGGCTTAACACAGGCTTAACACAGGCTAGACACTGGCTAGACACTGGCTAAACACTGGCTAGACACTGGATAGACACTGGCTAGACACTGGCTAGACACCGGCTGGACACTGGCTAGACACTGGCTAGGGACAGGCTAGGCACAGGCTAGGGACAGGCTAGGCACAGGCTAGGCACAGGCTAGACATTGGCTAGGCACAGGCTAGTCAGTGGCTAGGCCCAGGCTAGACACTGCCTAGGCACAGGCTAGACACTGGCTAGGCACAGGCTAGACACTGGCTAGGCACAGGCTAGACACTGGCTAGGCACAGGCTAGACACTGGCAAGGCACAGGCTAGACTCTGGCTAGTCACAGGCTAGACACAGGCTAGACATAGGCTAGACACTGGCTAGACATAGGCTAGACACTGGCTAGACTCTGGCTAGGCACAGGCTACACACAGGCTAGACACAGGCTAGACTCTGGCTAGGCACAAGCTAGGCACAGGCTAGGCACAGGCTAGGCACAGGCTAGGCACAGGCTAGGCACAGGCTAGGCACAGGCTAGGCACAGGCTAGGCACAGGCTAGGCACAGGCTAGGCACAGGCTAGGCACAGGCTAGGCACAGGCACAGGCTAGGCACAGGCTAGGCACAGGCTAGGCACAGGCTAGGCACAGGCTAGGCACAGGCTAGGCACAGGCTAGGCACAGGCTAGGCACAGGCTAGGCACAGGCTAGGCACAGGCTAGGCACAGGCTAGGCACAGGCTAGGCACAGGCCAGGCACAGGCTAGGCACAGGCTAGGCACAGGCTAGGCACAGGCTAGGCACAGGCTAGGCACAGGCTAGGCACAGGCTAGGCACAGGCTAGGCACAGGCTAGGCACAGGCTAGGCACAGGCTAGGCACAGGCTAGGCACAGGCTAGGCACAGGCTAGGCACAGGCTAGGCACAGGCTAGGCACAGGCTAGGCACAGGGCACAGGCTAGGCACAGGCTAGGCACAGGCTAGGCACAGGCTAGGCACAGGCTAGGCACAGGCTAGGCACAGGCTAGGCACAGGCTAGGCACAGGCTAGGCACAGGCTAGGCACAGGCTAGGCACAGGCTAGGCACAGGCTAGGCACAGGCTAGGCACAGGCTAGGCACAGGCTAGGCAGGCACAGGCTAGGCACAGGCTAGGCACAGGCTAGGCACAGGCTAGGCACAGGCTAGGCACAGGCTAGGCACAGGCTAGGCACAGGCTAGGCACAGGCTAGGCACAGGCTAGGCACAGGCTAGGCACAGGCTAGGCACAGGCTAGGCACAGGCTAGGCACAGGCTAGGCACAGGCTAGGCACAGGCTAGGCACAGGCTAGGCACAGGCTAGGCACAGGCTAGGCACAGGCTAGGCACAGGCTAGGCACAGGCTAGGCACAGGCTAGACACAGGCTAGGCACAGGCTAGGCACAGGCTAGGCACAGGCTAGGCACAGGCTAGGCACAGGCTAGGCACAGGCTAGGCACAGGCTAGGCACAGGCCAGGCACAGGCTAGGCACAGGCTAGGCACAGGCTAGGCACAGGCTAGGCACAGGCTAGGCACAGGCTAGGCACAGGCTAGGCACAGGCTAGGCACAGGCTAGGCACAGGCTAGGCACAGGCTAGGCACAGGCTAGACATTGGCTAGACACTCGCTAGGCCAAGGCTAGACACTGACTATGCTCAGGCTATGCACATGCCAATCACAGGCAAGGCACAGGCTAGACACTGGCTACGCACAGGCTAGACACTGGCTAGGCACAGACTAGACACTGGCTAGGCACAGGCTAGACACATGCCAATCACTGGCTAGGCACAGGCTAGGCACTGGAGAGACACTGGCTAGGCACAGGCTAGGCACAGACTAGGCACAGGCTAGGCACAGGATAGGCACAGGCTAGGTACAGGCTAGACATTGGCTAGACACTCGCTAGGCCAAGGCTAGACACTGGCTAGGCACAGGCTAGGCACTGGAGAGACACTGGCTAGGCACAGGCTAGGCACAGGCTGGACACAGGCTAGACACTGGCTAGACAGTGGCTAGGCCCAGGCTAGACACTGGCTAGGCACAGGCTAGACACTGGCTTGGCACAGGCTAGACACTGGCTTGGCACAGGCTAGACACTGGCTAGGCACAGGCTAGACACTGGCTAGGCACAGGCTAGACACTGGCTAGGCACAGGCTAGAAACTGGCTAGGCACAGGCTAAACACTGGCTAGGCACAGGCTAGACACAGGCTAGACACAGGCTAGACTCTGGCTAGGCACAGGCTAGACATAGGCTAGACAGTGGCTAGGCACATGCTAGGCACAGGCTAGGCACAAGCTAGGCACAGGCTAGGCACAAGCTAGGCACAGGCTAGGCACATGCTAGGCACAGGCTAGGCACAGGCTAGGCACAGGCTAGGCACAGGCTAGGCACAGGCTAGGCACAGGCTAGGCACAGGCTAGGCACAGGCTAGGCACAGGCTAGGCACAGGCTAGGCACAGGCTAGACACTCGCTAGGCACAGGCTAGACACTCGCTAGGCCAAGGCTAGACACAGGCTAGGCTCAGGCTATGCACATGCAAATCACAGGCAAGGCACAGGCTAGACACAGGCTAGACACTGGCTAGGCACAGACTAGACACTGGCCAGGCACAGGCTAGACACTGGCCAGGCACTGGCTAGACACTGGCTAGGAACACACTAGGCAGAGGCTATGCAAATGCCATGCCAACCACAGGCAAGGCACAGGTTAGATACTGGCTAGGCACAGGCTAGACACTGGCTAGGCACAGGCTAGACACCGGCTAGGCACAGACTAAACACCGGCTAGGCACAGACTAAAGACTGGCTAGGCACAGGCTAGACACAGGCTAGACACTGGCTAGGCACAGACTAGACACTGGCTAGGCACAGGCTAGACACATTCCAATCACAGGCAAGGCACAGGTTAGACACTGGCTAGGCACAGGCTAGACACTGGCTAGACACTGGCCAGAAACTCGCTAGACACTGGCTAGACACTGGCCAGAAACTCGCTAAACACTGGCTAGACACTGGCTAGACACTGGCCAGACACTCGCTAGACACTGGCTAGGCCCAGCCTAGACACTAGCTATGCCGACGCTAGACACTGGCTATGAACAGGCTAGACACTGGCTAGGCACAGGCTAGACACTGGCCAGGCACAGGCTAGACATTGGCCAGGCACTGGCTAGACACTGGCTAGGAACACACTAGGCACAGGCTATGCAAATGCCATGCCAATCACAGGCAAGGCACAGGCTAGACAGAGGCTAGACACAGGCTAGAAACAGGCTAGACAGAGGTTAGACACAGGCTAGACACTGGCCAGGTAAAGGCTAGACACTGGCCAGGTAAAGGCTAGACACAGGCTAGACACTGGCTAGACACTGGCTAGACACTGGCTAGACACTGGCTAGACACTGGCTAGACACTGGCTAGACACTGGCTAGGAACACACTAGGCACAGGCTATGCACATGCCATGCCAATCACAGGCAAGGCATAGGCTAGACAGAGGCTAGACACAGGCTAGACTAGGCTATACACTGGCTAGGCACAGGCTAGGCACAGGCTACGCACAGGCTAGGCACTCGCTAGGCACTGTCTACGCACAGGCTATGCACCTGCCAGTCACAGGCAATGCACAGGCTAGACAATTGCTAAGCACAGACTACACACTGGCTTGACTCTGGCTACGCACAGGTTAGACACAGGCAAGACACTGGCAAGGCACAGGCTAGACACTGGCTAGGCACAGGCTAGCCACAGGCTGGACACAGGCTAGGCACAGGCTAGGCACAGGCTAGGCACAGGCTAGGCACAGGCTAGGCACAGGCTAGGCACAGGCTAGGCACAGGCTAGGCACAGGCTAGGCACAGGCTAGGCACAGGCTAGGCACAGGCTAGGCACAGGCTAGGCACAGGCTAGGCACAGGCTAGGCACAGGCTAGGCACAGGCTAGGCACAGGCTAGGCACAGGCTAGGCACAGGCTAGGCACAGGCTAGGCACAGGCTAGGCACAGGCTAGGCACAGGCTAGGCACAGGCTAGGCACAGGCTAGGCACAGGCTAGGCACAGGCTAGGCACAGGCTAGGCACAGGCTAGGCACAGGCTAGGCACAGGCTAGGCACAGGCTAGACATTGGCTAGACACTCGCTAGGCCAAGGCTAGACACTGACTATGCTCAGGCTATGCACATGCCAATCACAGGCAAGGCACAGGCTAGACACTGGCTACGCACAGGCTAGACACTGGCTAGGCACAGACTAGACACTGGCTAGGCACAGGCTAGACACATGCCAATCACAGGCAAGGCACAGGTTAGACACTGGCTAGGCACAGGCTAGGCACTGGAGAGACACTGGCTAGGCACAGGCTAGGCACAGACTAGGCACAGGCTAGGCACAGGATAGGCACAGGCTAGGTACAGGCTAGACATTGGCTAGACACTCGCTAGGCCAAGGCTAGACACTGGCTAGGCTCAGGCTTGACACTGGCTAGGCACAGGCTAGGCACTGGAGAGACACTGGCTAGGCACAGGCTAGGCACAGGCTGGACACAGGCTAGACACTGGCTAGACAGTGGCTAGGCCCAGGCTAGACACTGGCTAGGCACAGGCTAGACACTGGCTTGGCACAGGCTAGACACTGGCTTGGCACAGGCTAGACACTGGCTAGGCACAGGCTAGACACTGGCTAGGCACAGGCTAGACACTGGCTAGGCACAGGCTAGAAACTGGCTAGGCACAGGCTAAACACTGGCTAGGCACAGGCTAGACACAGGCTAGACACAGGCTAGACTCTGGCTAGGCACAGGCTAGACACAGGCTAGACAGTGGCTAGGCACATGCTAGGCACAGGCTAGGCACAGGCTAGGCACAGGCTAGGCACAGGCCAGGCACAGGCTAGGCACAGGCTAGGCACAGGCTAGGCACAGGCTAGGCACAGGCTAGGCACAGGCTAGGCACAGGCTAGGCACAGGCTAGGCACAGGCTAGGCACAGGCTAGGCACAGGCTAGGCACAGGCTAGGCACAGGCTAGGCACAGGCTAGGCACAGGCTAGGCACAGGCTAGACATTGGCTAGACACTCGCTAGGCCAAGGCTAGACACTGACTATGCTCAGGCTATGCACATGCCAATCACAGGCAAGGCACAGGCTAGACACTGGCTACGCACAGGCTAGACACTGGCTAGGCACAGACTAGACACTGGCTAGGCACAGGCTAGACACATGCCAATCACAGGCAAGGCACAGGTTAGACACTGGCTAGGCACAGGCTAGGCACTGGAGAGACACTGGCTAGGCACAGGCTAGGCACAGACTAGGCACAGGCTAGGCACAGGATAGGCACAGGCTAGGTACAGGCTAGACATTGGCTAGACACTCGCTAGGCCAAGGCTAGACACTGGCTAGGCTCAGGCTAGACACTGGCTAGGCACAGGCTAGGCACTGGAGAGACACTGGCTAGGCACAGGCTAGGCACAGGCTGGACACAGGCGAGACACTGGCTAGACAGTGGCTAGGCCCAGGCTAGACACTGGCTAGGCACAGGCTAGACACTGGCTTGGCACAGGCTAGACACTGGCTTGGCACAGGCTAGACACTGGCTAGGCACAGGCTAGACACTGGCTAGGCACAGGCTAGACACTGGCTAGGCACAGGCTAGAAACTGGCTAGGCACAGGCTAAACACTGGCTAGGCACAGGCTAGACACACGCTAGACACAGGCTAGACTCTGGCTAGGCACAGGCTAGACACAGGCTAGACAGTGGCTAGGCACATGCTAGGCACAGGCTAGGCACAAGCTAGGCACAGGCTAGGCACAAGCTAGGCACAGGCTAGGCACATGCTAGGCACAGGCTAGGCACAGGCTAGGCACAGGCTAGGCACAGGCTAGGCACAGGCTAGGCACAGGCTAGGCACAGGCTAGGCACAGGCTAGGCCAGGCACAGGCTAGGCACAGGCTAGGCACAGGCTAGACACTCGCTAGGCACAGGCTAGACACTCACTAGGCCAAGGCTAGACACAGGCTAGGCTCAGGCTATGCACATGCAAATCACAGGCAAGGCACAGGCTAGACACAGGCTAGACACTGGCTAGGCACAGACTAGACACTGGCCAGGCACAGGCTAGACACTGGCCAGGCACTGGCTAGACACTGGCTAGGAACACACTAGGCAGAGGCTATGCAAATGCCATGCCAACCACAGGCAAGGCACAGGTTAGATACTGGCTAGGCACAGGCTAGACACTGGCTAGGCACAGGCTAGACACCGGCTAGGCACAGACTAAACACCGGCTAGGCACAGACTAAAGACTGGCTAGGCACAGGCTAGACACAGGCTAGACACTGGCTAGGCACAGACTAGACACTGGCTAGGCACAGGCTAGACACATTCCAATCACAGGCAAGGCACAGGTTAGACACTGGCTAGGCACAGGCTAGACACTGGCTAGACACTGGCCAGAAACTCGCTAAACACTGGCTAGACACTGGCTAGACACTGGCCAGACACTCGCTAGACACTGGCTAGGCCCAGCCTAGACACTAGCTATGCCGACGCTAGACACTGGCTATGAACAGGCTAGACACTGGCTAGGCACAGGCTAGACACTGGCCAGGCACAGGCTAGACATTGGCCAGGCACTGGCTAGACACTGGCTAGGAACACACTAGGCACAGGCTATGCAAATGCCATGCCAATCACAGGCAAGGCACAGGCTAGACAGAGGCTAGACACAGGCTAGAAACAGGCTAGACAGAGGTTAGACACAGGCTAGACACTGGCTAGACACTGGCTAGACACTGGCTAGACACTGGCTAGACACTGGCTAGACACTGGCTAGACACTGGCTAGACACTGGCTAGGAACACACTAGGCACAGGCTATGCACATGCCATGCCAATCACAGGCAAGGCATAGGCTAGACCGAGGCTAGACACAGGCTAGACTAGGCTATACACTGGCTAGGCACAGGCTAGGCACAGGCTACGCACAGGCTAGGCACTCGCTAGGCACTGTCTACGCACAGGCTATGCACCTGTCAGTCACAGGCAATGCACAGGCTAGACAATTGCTAAGCACAGACTACACACTGGCTTGACTCTGGCTACGCACAGGTTAGACACAGGCAAGACAGTGGCAAGGCACAGGCTAGACACTGGCTAGGCACAGGCTAGCCACAGGCTGGACACAGGCTAGGCACAGGCTAGGCACAGGCTAGGCACAGGCTAGGCACAGGCTAGGCACAGGCTAGGCACAGGCTAGGCACAGGCTAGGCACAGGCTAGGCACAGGCTAGGCACAGGCTAGGCACAGGCTAGGCACAGGCTAGGCACAGGCTAGGCACAGGCTAGGCACAGGCTAGGCACAGGCTAGGCAGAGGCTAGGCACAGGCTAGGCACAGGCTAGGCACAGGCTAGGCACAGGCTAGGCACAGGCTAGGCACAGGCTAGGCACAGGCTAGGCACAGGCTAGGCACAGGCTAGGCACAGGCTAGGCACAGGCTAGGCACAGGCTAGGCACAGGCTAGGGCACAGGCTAGGGCACAGGCTAGGCACAGGCTAGGCACAGGCTAGGCACAGGCTAGGCACAGGCTAGGCACAGGCTAGGCACAGGCTAGGCACAGGCTAGGCACAGGCTAGGCACAGGCCAGGCACAGGCTAGGCACAGGCTAGGCACAGGCTAGGCACAGGCTAGGCACAGGCTAGGGCAGCAGGCACAGGCCAGGCACAGGCTAGGCACAGGCTAGGCACAGGCTAGGCACAGGCTAGGCACAGGCTAGGCACAGGCTAGGCACAGGCTAGGCACAGGCTAGGCACAGGCTAGGCACAGGCTAGGCACAGGCTAGGCACAGGCTAGGCACAGGCTAGGCACAGGCTAGGCACAGGCTAGGCACAGGCTAGGCACAGGCTAGGCACAGGCTAGGCACACAGGCTAGGCACAGGCTAGGCACAGGCTAGGCACAGGCTAGGCACAGGCTAGGCACAGGTTAGGCACAGGCTAGGCACAGGCTAGGCACAGGCTAGGCACAGGCTAGGCACAGGCTAGGCACAGGCTAGGCACAGGCTAGGCACAGGCTAGGCACAGGCTAGGCACAGGCTAGGCACATGCTAGGCACATGCTAGGCACAGGCTAGGCACAGGCTAAACACTCGCTAGGCCAAGGCTAGACACTGGCTAGGCACAGGCTAGGCACAGGCTAGGCACAGGCTAGGCACAGGCTAGGCACAGGCTAGGCACAGGCTAGACACTCGCTAGGCCAAGGCTAGACACTGGCTAGGCACAGGCTAGACACTGGCTAGGCACAGGCTAGGCACAGGCTAGGCACAGGCTAGGCACAGGCTAGGCACAGGCTAGGCACAGGCTAGGCACAGGCTAGGCACAGGCTAGGCACAGGCTAGGCACAGGCTAGGCACAGGCTAGGCATAGGCTAGGCATAGGCTAGGCACAGGGTAGGCACAGGCTAGGCACAGGCTAGGCACAGGCTAGGCACAGGCTAGGCACATGCTAGGCACATGCTAGGCACATGCTAGGCACAGGCTAGGCACAGGCTAGACACTCGCTAGGCCAAGGCTAGACACAGGCTTGGCTCAGGCTATGCACATGCAAATCACAGGCAAGGCACAGGCTCGACACAGGCTAGACACTGGCTAGGCACAGGCTAGACACATGCCAACCACAGGCAAGGCACAGGTTAGATACTGGCTAGGCACAGGCTAGACACCGGCTAGGCACAGACTAAACACCGGCTAGGCACAGACTAAACACTGGCTAGGCACAGGCTAGACACAGGCTAGACACTCACTACGCACAGACTAGACACTGGCTAGGCACAGGCTAGACACATTCCAATCACAGGCAAGGCACAGGTTAGACACTGGCTAGGCACAGGCTAGACACTGGCCAGGCACAGGCTAGACACTGGCCAGGCACTGGCTAGACACTGGCTAGGAACACACTAGGCACAGGCCATGCAAATGCCATGCCAATCACAGGCAAGGCACAGGCTAGACAGAGGCTAGACACAGGCTAGAAACAGGCTAGACAGAGGTTAGACACAGGCTAGACACTGGCCAGGTAAAGGCTAGACACAGGCTAGACACAGGCTAGACACTGGCTAGACACTGGCTAGACACTGGCTAGACACTGGCTAGACACTGGCTAGACACTGGCTAGACACAGGCTAGACACTGGCTAGACACTGGCTAGACACTGGCTAGACACTGGCTAGACACTGGCCAGAAACTCGCTAAACACTGGCTAGACACTGGCTAGACACTGGCCAGACACTCGCTAGACACTGGCTAGGCCCAGCCTAGACACTAGCTATGCCGACGCTAGACACTGGCTATGAACAGGCTAGACACTGGCTTGGCACAGGCTAGACACTGGCCAGGCACAGGCTAGACACTGGCCAGGCACTGGCTATACACTGGCTAGGAACACACTAGGCACAGGCTATGCAAATGCCATGCCAATCACAGGCAAGGCACAGGCTAGACAGAGGCTAGACACAGGCTAGAAACAGGCTAGACAGCGGTTAGACACAGGTTAGACACTGGCTAGACACTGGCTAGACACTGGCTAGACACTGGCTAGACACTGGCTAGACACTGGCTAGACACTGGCTAGACACTGGCTAGACACTGGCTAGACACTGGCCAGAAACTCGCTAGACACTGGCTAGACACTGGCTAGACACTGGCCAGACACTCGCTAGACACTGGCTAAGCCCAGCCTAGACACTAGCTATGCCGACGCTAGACACTGGCTATGAACAGGCAAGACACTGGCTAGGCACAGGCTAGACTCTGGCTAGGCACAGGCTAGACACTGGCTTGATAAAGGCTAGACTCTGGCTAAGCACAGGCTAGACACTGGCTTGATAAAGGCTAGACAGAGGCTAGGCGCAGGCTAGACACAGGCTAGACACTGGCTAGGTACAGGCTAGACACTGGTTAGGTACAGGCTAGGCACTGGCTAGGTACAGGTTAGGCACTGGCTAGACACTGGCTAGGCACAGGCTATGCAAATGCCAGTCACAGGCAAGGCACAGGCTAGACACAGGCTAGGCACAGGCTAGACACAGGCTAGACAATTGCTAGGCAAAGGCTAGACACTGGCTAGGCACAGGCTAGACTAGGCTATACACTGGCTAGGCACAGGCTAGGCACAGGCTAGGCACTCGCTAGGCACTGTCTACGCACAGGCTATGCACCTGCCAGTCACAGGCAATGCACAGGCTAGACAATTGCTAAGCACAGACTACACACTGGCTTGACTCTGGCTACGCACAGGCAAGACACAGGCAAGACACTGGCAAGGCACAGGCTAGACACTGTCTAGGCACAGGCTGGCCACAGGCTGGACACAGGCTAGACACCGGCTAGGCACAGGCTAGACACTGGCTAGGTACAGGCTAGGCACTGGCTAGACAATGGCTAGGCACAGGCTATGCACAGGCTTGTCACAGGTAAGGCACAGGCTAGACACAGGCTTAACACTGGCTAGACACTGGCTAGGCACAGGCTAGACACTGGCTAGGCACAGGCTAGACACATGCCAATCACAGGCAAGCCACAGGTTAGACACTGGCTAGGCAGAGGCTAGACACTGGCTAGGCACAGGCTAGACACTGGCTTGATAAAGGCTAGACACAGGCTAGGCGCAGGCTAGACACAGGCTAGACACTGGCTAGGTACAGGCTAGACACTGGTTAGGTACAGGCTAGGCACTGGCTAGGTACAGGTTAGGCACTGGCTAGACACTGGCTAGGCACAGGCTATGCAAATGCCAGTCACAGGCAAGGCACAGGCTAGACACAGGCTAGGCACAGGCTAGACACAGGCTAGACAATTGCTAGGCAAAGGCTAGACACTGGCTAGGCACAGGCTAGACTAGGCTATACACTGGCTAGGCACAGGCTAGGCACAGGCTAGGCACTCGCTAGGCACTGTCTACGCACAGGCTATGCACCTGCCAGTCACAGGCAATGCACAGGCTAGACAATTGCTAAGCACAGACTACACACTGGCTTGACTCTGGCTACGCACAGGCAAGACACAGGCAAGACACTGGCAAGGCACAGGCTAGACACTGTCTAGGCACAGGCTGGCCACAGGCTGGACACAGGCTAGACACCGGCTAGGCACAGGCTAGACACTGGCTAGGTACAGGCTAGGCACTGGCTAGACAATGGCTAGGCACAGGCTATGCACAGGCTTGTCACAGGTAAGGCACAGGCTAGACACAGGCTTAACACTGGCTAGACACTGGCTAGGCACAGGCTAGACACTGGCTAGGCACAGGCTAGACACATGCCAATCACAGGCAAGCCACAGGTTAGACACTGGCTAGGCAGAGGCTAGACACTGGCTAGGCACAGGCTAGACACTGGCTAGGCACAGGCTAGACACTGGCTAGGCACAGGCTAGACACTGGCTAGGCACAGGCTAGACACAGGCTAGACACTGGCCAGGCACAGGCTAGGCACAGGCTAGGCACAGGCTAGGCACAGGCTAGGCACAGGCTAGGCACAGGCTAGGCACAGGCTAGGCACATTCTAGGCACAGGCTAGGCACAGGCTAGGCACAGGCTAGGCACTGGCTAGGCACAGGCTAGGCACAGGCTAGGCACAGGCTAGGCACAGGCTAGGCACAGGCTAGGCACAGGCTAGGCACAGCCTAGGCACAGGCTAGGCACAGGCTAGACATTGGCTAGACACTCGCTAGGCCAAGGCTAGACACTGGCTAGGCTCAGGCTATGCACATGCCAATCACAGCCAAGGCACAGGCTAGACACTGGCTACGCACAGGCTAGACACTGGCTAGGCACAGACTAGACACTGGCTAGGCACAGGCTAGACACATGCCAATCACAGGCAAGGCACAGGTTAGACACTGGCTAGGCAGAGGCTAGACACTGGCTAGGCACAGGCTAGACACTGGCTACGCACAGGCTAGACACTGGCTAGGCACAGACTAGACACTGGCTAGGCACATGCCATGCCAATCACAGGCAAGGCACAGGCTAGACACAGGCTAGGCACAGACTAGACACTGGCTAGGCACAGGCTAGACACAAGCTAGACACTGGCCAGGCACAGGCTAGACACTGGCCAGGCACTGGCTAGACACTGGCTAGGCACAGGCTAGGCACAGGCTAGGCACAGGCTAGGCACAGGCTAGGCACAGGCTAGGCACAGGCTAGGCACAGGCTAGGCACAGGCTAGGCATAGGCTAGGCACAGGCTAGGCACAGGCTAGGCACAGGCTAGGCACAGGCTAGGCACAGGCTAGGCACATGCTAGGCACATGCTAGGCACATGCTAGGCACAGGCTAGGCACAGGCTAGACACTCGCTAGGCCAAGGCTAGACACAGGCTTGGCTCAGGCTATGCACATGCAAATCACAGGCAAGGCACAGGCTAGACACAGGCTAGACACTGGCTAGGCACAGGCTAGACACATGCCAACCACAGGCAAGGCACAGGTTAGATACTGGCTAGGCACAGGCTAGACACCGGCTAGGCACAGACTAAACACCGGCTAGGCACAGGCTAGGCACAGGCTAGGCACAGGCTAGGCACAGGCTAGGCACAGGCTAGGCACAGGCTAGGCACAGGCTAGGCACAGGCTAGGCACAGGCTAGGCACAGGCTAGGCACAGGCTAGGCACAGGCTAGGCACAGGCTAGGCACAGGCTAGGCACAGGCTAGGCACATGCTAGGCACAGGCTAGACATTGGCTAGGCACAGGCTAGACACTCGCTAGGCCAAGGCTAGACACTGGCTAGGCTCAGGCTATGCACATGCCAATCACAGGCAAGGCACAGGCTAGACACAGGTTAGACACTGGCTACGCACAGGCTAGACACTGGCTAGGCACAGACTAGACACTGGCTAGGCACATGCCATGCCAATCACAGGCAAGGCACAGGCTAGACACAGGCTAGGCACAGACTAGACACTGGCTAGGCACAGGCTAGACACAAGCTAGACACTGGCCAGGCACAGGCTAGAAACTGGCCAGGCACTGGCTAGACACTGGCTAGGCACAGGCTAGGCACAGGCTAGGCACAGGCTAGGCACAGGCTAGGCACAGGCTAGGCACAGGCTAGGCACAGGCTAGGCACAGGCTAGGCACAGGCTAGGCATAGGCTAGGCACAGGCTAGGCACAGGCTAGGCACAGGCTAGGCACAGGCTAGGCACAGGCTAGGCACATGCTAGGCACATGCTAGGCACATGCTAGGCACAGGCTAGGCACAGGCTAGACACTCGCTAGGCCAAGGCTAGACACAGGCTTGGCTCAGGCTATGCACATGCAAATCACAGGCAAGGCACAGGCTAGACACAGGCTAGACACTGGCTAGGCACAGGCTAGACACATGCCAACCACAGGCAAGGCACAGGTTAGATACTGGCTAGGCACAGGGTAGACACCGGCTAGGCACAGACTAAACACCGGCTAGGCACAGACTAAACACTGGCTAGGCACAGGCTAGACACAGGCTAGACACTCACTACGCACAGACTAGACACTGGCTAGGCACAGGCTAGACACATTCCAATCACAGGCAAGGCACAGGTTAGACACTGGCTAGGCACAGGCTAGACACTGGCCAGGCACAGGCTAGACACTGGCCAGGCACTGGCTAGACACTGGCTAGGAACACACTAGGCACAGGCCATGCAAATGCCATGCCAATCACAGGCAAGGCACAGGCTAGACAGAGGCTAGACACAGGCTAGAAACAGGCTAGACAGAGGTTAGACACAGGCTAGACACTGGCCAGGTAAAGGCTAGACACAGGCTAGACACTGGCTAGACACTGGCTAGACACTGGCTAGACAGAGGCTAGACACTGGCTAGACACTGGCTAGACACTGGCTAGACACTGGCCAGAAACTCGCTAAACACTGGCTAGACACTGGCTAGACACTGGCCAGACACTCGCTAGACACTGGCTAGGCCCAGCCTAGACACTAGCTATGCCGACGCTAGACACTGGCTATGAACAGGCTAGACACTGGCTTGGCACAGGCTAGACACTGGCCAGGCACAGGCTAGACACTGGCCAGGCACTGGCTAGACACTGGCTAGGAACACACTAGGCACAGGCTATGCAAATGCCATGCCAATCACAGGCAAGGCACAGGCTAGACAGAGGCTAGACACAGGCTAGAAACAGGCTAGACAGCGGTTAGACACAGGTTAGACACTGGCTAGACACTGGCTAGACACTGGCTAGACACTGGCTAGACACTGGCTAGACACTGGCTAGACACTGGCTAGACACTGGCTAGACACTGGCTAGACACTGGCCAGAAACTCGCTAGACACTGGCTAGACACTGGCTAGACACTGGCCAGACACTCGCTAGACACTGGCTAAGCCCAGCCTAGACACTAGCTATGCCGACGCTAGACACTGGCTATGAACAGGCAAGACACTGGCTAGACACAGGCTAGACTCTGGCTAGGCACAGGCTAGACACTGGCTTGATAAAGGCTAGACTCTGGCTAAGCACAGGCTAGACACTGGCTTGATAAAGGCTAGACACAGGCTAGGCGCAGGCTAGACACAGGCTAGACACTGGCTAGGTACAGGCTAGACACTGGTTAGGTACAGGCTAGGCACTGGCTAGGTACAGGTTAGGCACTGGCTAGACACTGGCTAGGCACAGGCTATGCAAATGCCAGTCACAGGCAAGGCACAGGCTAGACACAGGCTAGGCACAGGCTAGACACAGGCTAGACAATTGCTAGGCAAAGGCTAGACACTGGCTAGGCACAGGCTAGACTAGGCTATACACTGGCTAGGCACAGGCTAGGCACAGGCTAGGCACTCGCTAGGCACTGTCTACGCACAGGCTATGCACCTGCCAGTCACAGGCAATGCACAGGCTAGACAATTGCTAAGCACAGACTACACACTGGCTTGACTCTGGCTACGCACAGGCAAGACACAGGCAAGACACTGGCAAGGCACAGGCTAGACACTGTCTAGGCACAGGCTGGCCACAGGCTGGACACAGGCTAGACACCGGCTAGGCACAGGCTAGACACTGGCTAGGTACAGGCTAGGCACTGGCTAGACAATGGCTAGGCACAGGCTATGCACAGGCTTGTCACAGGTAAGGCACAGGCTAGACACAGGCTTAACACTGGCTAGACACTGGCTAGGCACAGGCTAGACACTGGCTAGGCACAGGCTAGACACATGCCAATCACAGGCAAGCCACAGGTTAGACACTGGCTAGGCAGAGGCTAGACACTGGCTAGGCACAGGCTAGACACTGGCTAGGCACAGGCTAGACACTGGCTAGGCACAGGCTAGACACTGGCTAGGCACAGGCTAGACACAGGCTAGACACTGGCCAGGCACAGGCTAGGCACAGGCTAGGCACAGGCTAGGCACAGGCTAGGCACAGGCTAGGCACAGGCTAGGCACATTCTAGGCACAGGCTAGGCACAGGCTAGGCACAGGCTAGGCACAGGCTAGGCACTGGCTAGGCACAGGCTAGGCACAGGCTAGGCACAGGCTAGGCACAGCCTAGGCACAGGCTACGCACAGGCTAGACACTGGCTAGGCACAGACTAGACACTGGCTAGGCACAGGCTAGACACATGCCAATCACAGGCAAGGCACAGGTTAGACACTGGCTAGGCAGAGGCTAGACACTGGCTAGGCACAGGCTAGACACTGGCTAGGCACAGGCTAGACACAGGCTAGACACTGGCCAGGCACAGGCTATGCACATGCCATGCCAATCACAGGCAAGGCACAGGCTAGACACAGGCTAGGCACAGACTAGACACTGGCTAGGCACAGGCTAGACACAAGCTAGACACTGGCCAGGCACAGGCTAGACACTGGCCAGGCACTGGCTAGACACTGGCTAGGAATACACTAGGCGCAGGCTATGCACATGCCATGCCAATCACAGGCAAGGCACAGGCTAGACAGAGGCTAGACACAGGCTAAAACAGGCTAGACAGAGGCTAGATACAGGCTAGACACTGGCTAGGTAAAGGCTAGACACAGGCTAGACACTGGCTAGATACTGGCTAGACACTGGCTAGGCACAGGCTAGAAACTGGCTAGGCACAGGCTAGACACAGGCTAGGCACAGGCTAGGCACAGGCTAGGCACAGGCTAGGCACAGGCTAGGCACAGGCTAGGCACAGGCTAGGCACAGGCTAGGCACATGCTAGGCACAGGCTAGACATTGGCTAGGCACAGGCTAGACACTCGCTAGGCCAAGGCTAGACACTGGCTAGGCTCAGGCTATGCACATGCCAATCACAGGCAAGGCACAGGCTAGACACAGGTTAGACAATGGCTACGCACAGGCTAGACACTGGCTAGGCACAGACTAGACACTGGCTAGGCACATGCCATGCCAATCACAGGCAAGGCACAGGCTAGACACAGGCTAGGCACAGACTAGACACTGGCTAGGCACAGGCTAGACACAAGCTAGACACTGGCCAGGCACAGGCTAGACACTGGCCAGGCACTGGCTAGACACTGGCTAGGAATACACTAGGCGCAGGCTATGCACATGCCATGCCAATCACAGGCAAGGCACAGGCTAGACAGAGGCTAGACACAGGCTAAAACAGGCTAGACAGAGGCTAGACACAGGCAAGACACTGGCTAGGTAAAGGCTAGACACAGGCTAGACACTGGCTAGATACTGGCTAGACACTGGCTAGGCACAGGCTAGGCACAGGCTAGGCACAGGCTAGGCACAGGCTAGGCACAGGCTAGGCACAGGCTAGGCACAGGCTAGGCACAGGCTAGGCACAGGCTAGGCACAGGATAGGCACAGGCTAGGCACAGGCTAGGCACAGGCTAGGCACAGGCTAGGCACATGCTAGGCACAGGCTAGACATTGGCTAGGCACAGGCTAGACACTCGCTAGGCCAAGGCTAGACACTGGCTAGGCTCAGGCTATGCACATGCCAATCACAGGCAAGGCACAGGCTAGACACAGGTTAGACACTGGCTACGCACAGGCTAGACACTGGCTAGGCACAGACTAGACACTGGCTAGGCACAGGCTATACACATGCCAATCACAGGCTAGGCACAGGTTAGACACTGGCTAGGCACAGGCTAGTCACTGACTAGGCACATGCTAGACACCGGCTAGGCACAGGCTAGACACAGGCTAGACACTGGCTACGCACAGGCTAGACACTGGCTAGGCACAGACTAGACACAGGCTAGGCACAGGCTAGACGCATTCCAATCACAGGCAAGGCACAGGTTAGACACTGGCTAGGCACAGGCTAGACACTGGCCAGGCACAGGCTAGACACTTGCCAGGCACTGGCTAGACACTGGCTAGGAACACACTAGGCACAGGCTATGCAAATGCCATGCCAATCACAGGCAAGGCACAGGCTAGACAGAGGCTAGACACAGACTAGAAACAGGCTAGACAGAGGTTAGACACAGGCTAGACACTGGCTAGGTAAAGGCTAGACACAGGCTAGACACTGGCTAGATACTGGGTAGACACTGGCCAGAAACTCGCTAGACACTGGCTAGACACTGGCTAGACACTTGCTAGACACTGGCTAGACACTGGCCAGAAACTCGCTAGACACTGGCTAGACACTGGCTAGACACTGGCCAGACACTCGCTAGACACTGGCTAGGCCCAGCCTAGACACTAGCTATGCCGACGCTAGACACTGGTCAGACACTCGCTAGACACTGGCTAGGCCCAGCCTAGACACTAGCTATGCCGACGCTAGACACTGGCTAGACACTGGCCAGAAACTCGCTAGACACTGGCTAGACACTGGCTAGACACTGGCTAGACACTGGCTAGACACTGGCTAGACACTGGCTATACACTGGCCAGAAACTCGCTAGACACTGGCTAGACACTGGCTAGACACTGGCCAGACACTCGCTAGACACTGGCTAGGCCCAGCCTAGACACTAGCTATGCCGACGCTAGACACTGGCTAGACACTGGCTAGACACTGGCCAGAAACTCGCTAGACTCTGGCTAGGCACAGGCTAGACACTGGCTTGATAAAGGCTAGACTCTGGCTAAGCACAGGCTAGACACTGGCTTGACAAAGGCTAGACACAGGCTAGGCGCAGGCTAGACACAGGCTAGACACTGGCTAGGTACAGGCTAGACACTGGCTAGGTACAGGCTAGGCACTGGCTAGGTACAGGTTAGGCACTGGCTAGACACTGGCTAGGCACAGGCTATGCAAATGCCAGTCACAGGCAAGGCACAGGCTAGACACAGGCTAGGCACAGGCTAGACACAGGCTAGACAATTGCTAGGCACAGGCTAGACACTGGCTAGGCACAGGCTAGACACAGGCTAGACAATTGCTAAGCACAGACTACACACTGGCTTGACTCTGGCTACGCACAGGCTAGACACAGACAAGACACTGGCAAGGCACAGGCTAGGCACTGGCTAGACACTGGCCAGACACTCGCTAGACACTGGCTAGGCCCAGCCTAGACACTAGCTATGCCGACG
This sequence comes from Zaprionus indianus, assembly GCA_018904595.1. Lineage (NCBI taxonomy): Eukaryota > Metazoa > Arthropoda > Insecta > Diptera > Drosophilidae > Zaprionus > Zaprionus indianus. Next base: position 1,917,183 of record JAEIHA010001061.1, read on the forward strand.
CTAGACACTGGCTAGACACTGGCTAGACACTGGCCAGAAACTCGCTAGACTCTGGCTAGGCACAGGCTAGACACTGGCTTGATAAAGGCTAGACTCTGGCTAAGCACAGGCTAGACACTGGCTTGACAAAGGCTAGACACAGGCTAGGCGCAGGCTAGACACAGGCTAGACACTGGCTAGGTACAGGCTAGACACTGGCTAGGTACAGGCTAGGCACTGGCTAGGTACAGGTTAGGCACTGGCTAGACACTGGCTAGGCACAGGCTATGCAAATGCCAGTCACAGGCAAGGCACAGGCTAGACACAGGCTAGGCACAGGCTAGACACAGGCTAGACAATTGCTAGGCACAGGCTAGACACTGGCTAGGCACAGGCTAGACACAGGCTAGACAATTGCTAAGCACAGACTACACACTGGCTTGACTCTGGCTACGCACAGGCTAGACACAGACAAGACACTGGCAAGGCACAGGCTAGGCACTGGCTAGGCACAGGCTAGCCACAGGCTGGACACAGGCTAGACACCGGCTAGGCACAGGCTAGACACTGGCTAGGTACAGGCTAGGCACTGGCTAGGTACAGGCTAGGCACTGGCTAGACAATGGCTAGGCACAGGCTATGCACAGGCTTGTCACAGGTAAGGTACAGGATAGACACAGGCTTAACACAGGCTAGACACTGGATAGACACTGGCTAGACACTGGCTAGACACCGGCTAGACACTGGCTAGACACTGGCTAGGGACAGGCTAGGCACAGGCTAGACATTGGCTAGGCACAGGCTAGACACTGGCTAGGCACAGGCTAGACACTGGCAAGGCACAGGCTAGACTCTGGCTAGGCACAGGCTAGACACTGGCAAGGCACAGGCTAGACTCTGGCTAGGCACAGGCTAGGCACAGGCTAGGCACAGGCTAGGCACAGGCGAGGCACAGGCTAGGCATAGGCTAGGCACAGGCTAGGCACAGGCTAGACATTGGCTAGACATTGGCTAGACACTCGCTAGGCCAAGGCTAGACACTGGCTAGGCTCAGGCTATGCACATGCCAATCACAGGCAAGGCACAGGCTAGACACTGGCTACGCACAGGCTAGACACTGGCTAGGCACAGACTAGACACTGGCTAGGCACAGGCTAGACACATGCCAATCACAGGCAAGGCACAGGTTAGACACTGGCTAGGCACAGGCTAGACACTGGCTAGGCACAGGCTAGACACCGGCTAGGCACAGACTAAACACTGGCTAGGCACAGGCTAGACACAGGCTAGGCACAGGCTAGGCACAGGCTAGGCACAGGCTAGGCACAGGCTAGGCACAGGCTAGGCACATTCTAGGCACAGGCTAGGCACAGGCTAGGCACAGGCTAGGCACAGGCTAGGCACAGGCTAGGCACAGGCTAGGCACAGGCTAGGCACAGGCTAGGCACAGGCTAGGCACAGCCTAGGCACAGCCTAGGCACAGCCTAGGCACAGCCTAGGCACAGCCTAGGCACAGGCTAGGCACAGGCTAGACATTGGCTAGACACTCGCTAGGCCAAGGCTAGATACTGGCTAGGCTCAGGCTATGCACATGCCAATCACAGGCAAGGCACAGGCTAGACACTGGCTACGCACAGGCTAGACACTGGCTAGGCACAGACTAGACACTGGCTAGGCACAGGCTAGACACATGCCAATCACAGGCAAGGCACAGGTTAGACACTGGCTAGGCAGAGGCTAGACACTGGCTAGGCACAGGCTAGACACTGGCTAGGCACAGACTAAACACTGGCTAGGCGCAGGCTAGACACAGGCTAGACACTGGCTAGGTACAGGCTAGACACTGGTTAGGTACAGGCTAGGCACTGGCTAGGTACATGTTATGCACTGGCTAGACACTGGCTAGGCACAGGCTATGCAAATGCCAGTCACAGGCAAGGCACAGGCTAGACACAGGCTAGGCACAGGCTAGACACAGGCTAGACAATTGCTAGGCAAAGGCTAGACACTGGCTAGGCACAGGCTAGACTAGGCTATACACTGGCTAGGCACAGGCTAGGCACAGGCTAGGCACTCGCTAGGCACTGTCTACGCACAGGCTATGCACCTGCCAGTCACAGGCAATGCACAGGCTAGACAATTGCTAAGCACAGACTACACACTGGCTTGACTCTGGCTACGCACAGGCAAGACACAGGCAAGACACTGGCAAGGCACAGGCTAGACACTGTCTAGGCACAGGCTGGCCACAGGCTGGACACAGGCTGGCCACAGGCTGGACACAGGCTGGCCACAGGCTGGACACAGGCTAGACACCGGCTAGGCACAGGCTAGACACTGGCTAGGTACAGGCTAGGCACTGGCTAGACAATGGCTAGGCACAGGCTATGCACAGGCTTGTCACAGGTAAGGCACAGGCTAGACACAGGCTTAACACTGGCTAGACACTGACTAGACACCGGCTAGACACTGGCTAGACACTGGCTAGGGACAGGCTAGGCACAGGCTAGACATTGGCTAGGCACAGGCTAGACAGTGGCTAGGCCAAGGCTAGACACTGCCTAGGCACAGGCTAGACACTGGCTAGGCACAGGCTAGACACTGGCAAGGCACAGGCTAGACTCTGGCTAGACTCTGGCTAGGCACAGACTAGACACTGGCTAGGCACAGGCTAGACACATGCCAATCACAGGGAAGGCACAGGTTAGACACTGGCTAGGTAGAGGCTAGACACTGGCTAGACTCTGGCTAGGCACAGGCTACACACAGGCTAGACACAGGCTAGACTCTGGCTAGGCACAGGCTAGACACAGGCTAGGCACAAGCTAGGCACAGGCTAGGCACAGGCTAGGCACAGGCTAGGCACAGGCTAGGCACAGGCTAGGCACAGGCTAGGCACAGGCTAGGCACAGGCTAGGCACAGGCTAGGCACAGGCTAGGCACATTCTAGGCACAGGCTAGGCACAGGCTAGGCACAGGCTAGGCACAGGCTAGACATTGGCTAGACACTCGCTAGGCCAAGGCTAGACACTGGCTAGGCTCTGGCTATGCACATGCCAATCACAGGCAAGACACAGGCTAGACACTGGCTACGCACAGGCTAGACACTGGCTAGGCACAGACTAGACAATGGCTAGGCACAGGCTAGACACATGCCAATCACAGGCAAGGCACAGGTTAGACACTGGCTAGGCAGAGGCTAGACACTGGCTAGGCACAGGCTAGACACTGGCTAGGCACAGGCTAGACACAGGCTAGACACAGGCTAGACACAGGCTAGACACTGGCCAGGCACAGGCTATGCACAGGCTAGGCACAGGCTAGGCACAGGCTAGGCACAGGCTAGGCACAGGCTAGGCACATTCTAGGCACAGGCTAGGCACAGGCTAGGCACAGGCTAGGCACAGGCTAGGCACAGGCTAGGCACAGGCTAGGCACAGGCTAGGCACAGCCTAGGCACAGGCTAGGCACAGGCTAGACATTGGCTAGACACTCGCTAGGCCAAGGCTAGACACTGGCTAGGCTCAGGCTATGCACATGCCAATCACAGGCAAGGCACAGGCTAGACACTGGCTACGCACAGGCTAGAAACTGGCTAGGCACAGACTAGACACTGGCTAGGCACAGGCTAGACACATGCCAATCACAGGCAAGACACAGGTTAGACACTGGCTAGGCAGAGGCTAGACACTGGCTAGGCACAGGCTAGACACTGGCTAGGCACAGGCTAGACACAGGCTAGACACTGGCCAGGCACAGGCTAGACACTGGCCAGGCACAGGCTACGCACATGCCATGCCAATCACAGGCAAGGCACAGGCTAGACACAGGCTAGGCACAGACTAGACACTGGCTAGGCACAGGCTAGACACAAGCTAGACACTGGCCAGGCACAGGCTAGACACTGGCCAGGCACTGGCTAGACACTGGCTAGGAATACACTAGGCGCAGGCTATGCACATGCCATGCCAATCACAGGCAAGGCACAGGCTAGACAGAGGCTAGACACAGGCTAAAACAGGCTAGACAGAGGCTAGACACAGGCTAGACACTGGCTAGGTAAAGGCTAGACACAGGCTAGACACTGGCTAGATACTGGCTAGACACTGGCTAGGCACAGGCTAGAAACTGGCTAGGCACAGGCTAGACACAGGCTAGGCACAGGCTAGGCACAGGCTAGGCACAGGCTAGGCACAGGCTAGACACAGGCTAGGCACAGGCTAGGCACAGGCTAGGCACAGGCTAGGCACAGGCTAGGCACAGGCTAGGCACAGGCTAGGCACAGGCTAGGCACAGGCTAGGCACATGCTAGGCACAGGCTAGACATTGGCTAGGCACAGGCTAGACACTCGCTAGGCCAAGGCTAGACACTGGCTAGGCTCAGGCTATGCACATGCCAATCACAGGCAAGGCACAGGCTAGACACAGGTTAGACACTGGCTACGCACAGGCTAGACACTGGCTAGGCACAGACTAGACACTGGCTAGGCACATGCCATGCCAATCACAGGCAAGGCACAGGCTAGACACAGGCTAGGCACAGACTAGACACTGGCTAGGCACAGGCTAGACACAAGCTAGACACTGGCCAGGCACAGGCTAGACACTGGCCAGGCACTGGCTAGACACTGGCTAGGAATACACTAGGCGCAGGCTATGCACATGCCATGCCAATCACAGGCAAGGCACAGGCTAGACAGAGGCTAGACACAGGCTAAAACAGGCTAGAGAGAGGCTAGACACAGGCTAGACACTGGCTAGGTAAAGGCTAGACACAGGCTAGACACTGGCTAGATACTGGCTAGACACTGGCTAGGCACAGGCTAGAAACTGGCTAGGCACAGGCTAGACACAGGCTAGGCACAGGCTATGCACAGGCTAGGCACAGGCTAGGCACAGGCTAGGCACAGGCTAGGCAAAGGCTAGGCACAGGCTAGGCACAGGCTAGGCACAGGCTAGGCACAGGCTAGGCACAGGCTAGGCACAGGCTAGGCACAGGCTAGGCATAGGCTAGGCACAGGCTAGGCACAGGCTAGGCACAGGCTAGGCACAGGCTAGGCACAGGCTAGGCACAGGCTAGGCACAGGCTAGGCACAGGCTAGGCACATGCTAGGCACATGCTAGGCACAGGCTAGACATTGGCTAGGCACAGGCTAGACATTGGCTAGGCACAGGCTAGACATTGGCTAGGCACAGGCTAGACACTCGCTAGGCCAAGGCTAGACACTGGCTAGGCTCAGGCTATGCACATGCCAATCACAGGCAAGGCACAGGCTAGACACAGGTTAGACACTGGCTACGCACAGGCTAGACACTGGCTAGGCACAGACTAGACACTGGCTAGGCACAGGCTAGACACATGCCAATCACAGGCTAGGCACAGGTTAGACACTGGCTAGGCACAGGCTAGTCACTGGCTAGGCACAGGCTAGACACCGGCTAGGCACAGGCTAGACACAGGCTAGACACTGGCTACGCAAAGGCTAGACACTGGCTAGGCACAGACTAGACACTGGCTAGGCACAGGCTAGACACATTCCAATCACAGGCAAGGCACAGGTTAGACACTGGCTAGGCACAGGCTAGACACTGGCCAGGCACAGGCTAGACACTGGCCAGGCACTGGCTAGACACTGGCTAGGAACACACTAGGCACAGTCTATGCAAATGCCATGCCAATCACAGGCAAGGCACAGGCTAGACAGAGGCTAGACACAGGCTAGAAACAGGCTAGACAGAGGTTAGACACAGGCTAGACACTGGCTAGGTAAAGGCTAGATACAGGCTAGACACTGGCTAGATACTGGCTAGACACTGGCTAGACACTGGCTAGACACTGGCTAGACACTGGCTAGACACTGGCTAGACACTGGCTAGACACTGGCCAGAAACTCGCTAGACACTGGCTAGACACTGGCCAGACACTCGCTAGACACTGGCTAGGCCCAGCCGAGACACTAGCTATGCCGACGCTAGACACTGGCTATGTACAGGCTAGACACTGGCTAGGCACAGGCTAGACTCTGGCTAGGCACAGGCTAGACACTGGCTTGATAAAGGCTAGACTCTGGCTAAGCACAGGCTAGACACTGGCTAGACACAGGCTAGACAGTGGCTAGGCCCAGGCTAGACACCGGCTATGCACATGATAGACACTGGCTAGGCATAGGCTAGACTCTGGCTAGGCACAGGCTAAACACTGGAGATGCACAGGCTAAACACTGGCTAGGCACAGGCTATGCACATGCCAATCACAGGCGAGGCACAGGCTAGACGCTGGCAAGACACAGGCTAGACACAGGCTAGACAATTGCGAGGCACAGGCTAGGCACAGGCTTGACTCTAGCTAGGCACAGGCTTTGCACCGGCTATACACTGGCTGGGCACAGCCCAGACACTGGCTAGACACAGGCAAGACACAGGCTAGACACAGGATAGACAGAGGCTAGACACTGGCTAGAAAGAGGCTAGACACAGGCTAGACAGTGGCTAGACCCAGGCAAGATACTAGCTAGGCACAGGCTAGACACCGGCTATGCACAGGCTAGCCACTGGCTAGGCACAGGCTAGACACTGGTTAGGCACAGGCTAAACACTGGCTAGGCACAGACTAGACACTGGCTAGACACAGGCAAGACACAGGCTAGACACAAGATAGACAGAGGCTAGACACTGGCTAGAAAGAGGCTAGACACAGGCTAGACAGTGGATAGACCCAGGCAATATTGCATTCTTCTCCGTGAACGGACGTGTTTTTTTCTGCGATTCGATATTTTCGCGTTTTTATTAAAAACAACCGGTGTTTTATAATTCTTTTATTTTAAAACCGATCTTCTTTTGATAACCCGTTCACGACGCGTGTGCATGCCTTTCAAATTAGTCAAACTAATCTTTGTTTGCTAATTTTATATTTTTTGTGCATTGGTTCTGCTCCTCTGGTACTTTGTTTACATCTTACTCTTTTCGGTAAGCAACGTTGTTGTTAGTGGCTCACCGCTATTACTCTCTTTCTTATCTATCCTAATTCTTTGAGCGCGCCTAAGCATCTCTCACGCTTTGCCGCGCTCTCTACTGCACTTTTTTGAGCGCGCCTAAGCATCTCTCACGCTTTGCCGCTCTCTACTGCACTGTTGTTGCTTGATCGTTTTTGCTCTCTCTGCCTTTTGCGCGCGCTAATTTCTTTTTCTTGCGCACATACCTCTTTTTCTTGTTTTTGTTTTGTTTTCTTTGCGGCTGTTTTTATTTGTTACAGTAGGTGTCCCCAATAATGGACGGTTTGATTTGTTTTAAAAAATCCTGCCTTAAGGAGGTGACGGCTGCCCAGCCAAGCATTTCGTGTTGGCTATGTGATAACGTAGTACACGCGAAGTGTGCCGGATTTTTCTGGCCCGACGGCTGATGCCGTAGCCAAGCGCACTGGGTTGCGTTATTGCTGCGATATGTGTAGGGAGGTGGAGGGCGAAATTTGTTCGTTTATGTGGCAAACAAAAATAGGATTTAGGGAACTGCTTGGAAGTTTTCGCACACTATCCGACCAGTTCTCAGCGCTCGATTCATGTTTCAATAACCTTAAGTTATTGAACGAATCCCCAAAGCGAAAAAAATCCACCCGCATAGAGGAGCCTATTATCGCCACCCAGCTCCCTATAATTGACCAGCCAGGTACGCCAATGACACAGCCGTTAATGTCGTTCACCAATCCCCCGATGGTAACGAGATCAGCGGCTAAATCAATTTCGATTCCCGAAAATGTCATTGAGTGTATGCAACCAGTGACGCCAAAATGTTCCGTTATGTCCGCTGTGGTCTCGTTGCCCGTGCCACAGAAAATAGTGTTACCTAAGGCGTGTTCAAGTTCTGGTTTACCAGAAGAGAACCTCTGCTCTGGAATTATACCTGAGGCGCCAAAAAAGATTGTAGGTGTTCCACAAAAGAAACAGATTTTTGTTTCTAGGCTTGCCCCTGAACTCACATCAAATGATGTTAAAGCTTATATTCAAGCTAAAACCCAAGCCGTCGATGTAAAAGTGGAAAAGTTTAAGTTTTCTTATGAGAGGGACATATCTTCCTTCAAAATAAGTGCCCCAAACGAACTCTTAGGCATTATATGTTCGGCTCAATTTTGGCCGGAACATGTAATGGTTAAAGAGTTTGAAGCAAGGAAAAAGAAAAATCGCCCACCGATTAAACTTCCTTTGCCTCCTCTAGCAGCAGCCCAAACAAAATCAAATAAAAAAAACTAACAAGCTTCTTAACTCTTTCATATCAAAATGTTAGAGGTCTCTGTACAAAAATTTCAACTTTATACTTAAACAGTCTTTCTTTTTCTTCCCAAATTGTTGTGTTTACTGAGACTTGGTTAAAGCCGGAGATCCTGAACTCCGAAGTCTTTCCAAATAAGTACACAACCTAAAGGTGTGATCGACCTGACCGACGTGGTGGTGGAGTTCTAATTGCAGTTGATTCCACCATCAACTCGGAACTCTTAGAACCGGAGATTCAATTTGGCATTGAATTTCTCTGTGTAAAATTACACTTTCCCGGTTTTTTTCATTATATAACCTGTTCCTATATTCCGCCGTCGTCGGAATTATCAGTCTATTTGCAACATTTGTCTGCAATACAGACCATATTTAATCTGTTATCAGACAGAGATCAATTTTTAGTCCTGGGTGACTTCAATATCCCCGATTGTAATTGGACAACAAGTGCTGATTCAAACTCTCTTCTGCCCTCACGGCAACACGACCTTTTTGACGGTCTGTTTGACATGTCATTGTCTCAGGTCAATCATGTCTTAAACAGTAGTAACAGATCGTTAGAATTATGCTTTGTCTCGGATCCATCTAGAGTGAGTCTAAACAAGACACAACCACTTTCTCTTCCTGAAGATCCTTACCATCCCACTCTTGAAGTTACTATTGATTTTGGTGCTTGTATGGATAATGATGAAAAACTGTGTAATCGTGTACGCTGCTTTAGAAAAGCAGATTTTAACTTATTGAATGGGATGATTTCCCAATTTGATTGGTCAGAATTGTATTCGTCTACTGATATTTTAGTAGCGACCAATATTTTTTATAACACAATTAACTACTTTTTAGATATTTGTGTTCCGTGTTTTTATCCAACTTCCTCGAGTAAGCCGCCATGGTTTACAAGAGACTTGTCACGGTTAAAAAATTTAAAGTCAAACTTATTTAAAACCCAGTCGAACGCTACAGTCAGGGGCTGACTGTAGAAGGCCATGGATTATTATAATACACGGTATTATTTATTTTCCGTTATTTATAAGGAAAATTTTGCATTATTTGGATTATTATTAAGCATTTAAAAATATAAACTTTATATTCTTATTATTCTATTCGAACGACACGCGCAAATTTAATTGACGGATAGAAGAAGAAGAACGCATAAACAATGCAAAACCAAATAGACAAGAATTATAAGCATTAGGTAGGGCAAAAGAGCAATAAGTTTATGTATGCATTTTTGCTTTTGTCAAACAGTAGTGGCGGTCGCAGAAGTTGTATAGTAGCTTAGTGGAGTGTGTGCCGGATTCGAAGGCCAAAGATGTTGACAGTGTTCGAGTTCGAATCCTGCCGCGACCAATGTCGGATATGTTTTCCTTCTTTCCTTCTTTTCTATTAAATAATTTTAAAGCTTAACAAACATTTCCTCCTTTCCTTCTTTTCTATTAAATAATTTTAAAGCTTAACAAACAATACCTTTTAAATTTTTTGGTACGCAACATATTTAATTAGAACACTTTTATAAAGTTTGCCGAATGTTGCACAAATCTGACAGTTGCGTGTGTGTGCCGAATACGGCAATTTATGTGTGTTAGAGCTGGACGCCGAAACGTAAATGGGCAAATGCAGACATGCATGTATCGGCGTCCCGCTCTAACATTCGTAACTTATTGATTGTCTTAAATATTGCAAAAAAAACATGAGATTTAATTTTTGAAAACTATTTTTATTGATATTTAATTAAATAACTGTAGTTTTCATTAAAGCTTATAAGAATAAAAAAATAACCAAAAAAAAAGTGATAAAAATAAAAAGTCTCACCAGCCGGCCGCGCATGGGATTCGAACACACGCACTCAGGACCGCTGTCCGCCACTCTAACCACTAAGCCACCGCCTCATTTACTGATCGAATGGCAAAGTTGCATTTTGAGCTAATTATGTTACCATTCTATGCAAATAAAAAGTTTTGTAAAATGCTGTGTGTCCGACGATTCGAACTTCGGTATGATGCGTAAATTAGGTCTTAATATGGGCATAAGTATACGTTCAAATTGAGTTTAATTCGGATCATATCTCACTTATTTTTAGTCCGATGAAATTTTCAGAAAACACCCGTGGCAAGGTATTTGTCATGTGAGATGTAAAACTTTTGTTGTTGGGTGTATATTGTGTATATTAAAGTGTTATTACTGATTTACAGAGGCGGGAAGGGGCGTGGCCAAATTTCAAAAAAACTTTGAGACACCCGGATATACACGAATGTTGTCACAAAATTTAATTGCTCTAGCTCTTATAGTTGCTGAGATCCAGGCGTTCATACAGACGGACAGACGGACAGACAGACAGACATCAATCGACTCGGCTGTTGATACTGATTCAGAATATATATAGTTTATGGGGTCGGAGATGCCTCCTTCTGCCTGTTACGCACAAACTCGTTCCGACAAACACAGTAGACCATGAATTTTTTTAAAATCCATGGCCTAAATATAAAAGTAACAGCTCATCTTCAGCCTTTTCCCGCTACTTAAGCGCGCGGTCAGATTTTACTGTCTTGAACGCGAAATGTTATAAGAACTATTTAACTCGTTGTAAGGCTCAGTTTATTCAGAACCCCAAACAGTTTTATAGTTTCGTTAACACGAAGCGTAAGTCTTCCGCATTTCCAACAAAATTAACGTTTGAAAATGCTAGTGCAGATACCGACCAAGCCATGGCCGATATGTTTGCAAAGTTTTTTCAAACGATTTATTCTCCCCCTACACAGAAAACTCACTTTTATCCATACAACATTCCAAGTTCAAATGGTATCTTCCCTCCCTTTTTAAACGAAAGCTCATTGGTAAAGGATCTCTCTTTAGTAAAGCCAGTCTTCTCACCAGGCCCTGACGGTGTTCCTGCTTGCATACTTCGATTCTGTGCTATCTCCCTAAGTAAGCCATTGCTCAAACTATTTTCGCTGTCTTTAGAAACTTCAGTCTTTCCTTCCATTTGGAAGGAATCTTTTATTATTCCCTTGCTTAAAAAGGGCAGCAAGTCTGATGCAAGCAATTATAGAGGTATCTCTAAATTGTCGGCTATACCCAAACTTTTCGAGAATGTTATAACTCCTCACTTGCAACATTTCTGTAGATCCGTTATCTCACCTTTTCAACACGGATTCATTAAAAGTCGTTCTACTACGACAAACTTGCTTGAGCTGACATCCTTCGTGGTAAAAGGATTTCAGGAAAATCTTCAGACTGATGTTATTTATACTGATTTCAGTAAAGCTTTTGACTCAGTGAATCATTCTCTTCTGGCATATAAACTTGACCTTCTAGGTTTTTCACCAAAACTACTTAGTTGGATTGTAAGCTATCTGGCTGACAGAACTCAAAGAGTCCTCTTTAAAACCACCCTTTCAAACCCAATTCGTGCCACATCTGGTGTTACTCAAGGGAGTCATCTTGGTCCCCTACTTTTTACGCTTTTCATTAATGACCTTCCCTTGGTCATATGTAACTCCCGTACTCTTATGTATGCGGATGATGTAAAGCTTTGCTACCAATTTAAAGACGACCACTGTCACTCAAACCTACAAACCGACCTAAATAGTTTTAATTCTTGGTGTTGTGCCAATTTTTTAAACCTGAACAGCTCTAAATGCAAGCTGATGACATTCTCTCGAGCCAGTCCGAAGTTTGCTTCTTATACTCTTTGTGGTTGTGCCTTGGAAAGAATCACCCTAGTTGATGATCTGGGGGTCCGTCTGGACCGAAAACTAAAGTTTTCCAATCATATAACTAATATGGTCAATAAAGCCATGGGTGTCCTAGGCTTTATCAAAAGATGGTCTAAGGAATTCGACGATCCTTATATTACAAAGACCCTTTACGTTGCACTTGTTCGTCCCATTCTCGAATACGGTTCATGCGTATGGTGTCCCCAGTACACTATTCATAAGGAACGCATCGAATCTGTACAGAAAAATTTCTTACTTTTTGCTTTACGCGGCCTTAACTGGGATGAAAATTTGAAACTGCCTTCCTATAATAGTAGACTTCTGTTACTAAATCTGCCTTCCCTAACTAACCGCAGAACCATGCTAGGGGTCTTATTTATTAACAACCTTATGCAAGGTGACATTGACAGTGAGGCCTTGTTAAGGCAGCTACACTTCTCTGTTCCTTGCAGAAGAACTCGCTATTTCCTTCCACTAACACTTCCTTATTGTAGATCAAACTATGCACTGCATGATCCTTTCAGGGCATTATGTTCGGACTACAATAAGCTCCAACACATCATAGCTAGCACTAACACTATCGCTGCTATGAAGTCCTTAATTCTTGCCTATCTAGTACGTAATTAGTAATTAGTATTTGAATCTTCCTCGATTTTCTATTCTATGTTTTTTCTTTTTTTCCCCTACTTGCATGCCGCGTTCTATCACCTCGTCTTTTTTATTTTATTTCTTGTTTTCTCCACATCGCGTTAATTTTTACTCGCGTTTCTATTCGCTTTTCTATCGCGTTTCCGTGTCGTCCGTTATGCGACGGTGCCTCTCGGTCGGTCAGGCGGGAGGTGGACTTCGTTTGGGTTCCGCGCGCAACAAGCATCGGCTTGGTGTCGTTGGACCACTTGCTAATACAGTCATTGTATTCAACGTCCAATAATAATGAAAAAAAAAAAAAAAAGACACTAGCTAGGCACAGGCTAGACACCGGCTATGCACAGGCTAGCCACTGGCTAGGCACAGGCTAGACACTGGTTAGGCACAGGCTAAACACTGGCTAGGCACAGACTAGACACTGGCTCGACACAGGCAAGACACAGGTAAGACACAGGATAGACAGAGGCTAGACACTGGCTAGGCACAGGCTAGACACTGGCTAGGCACTGGCTAGGCACAGGCTAGACACTGGCTAGGCACTGGCTAGACACTGGCTAGGAACAGGCAATGCACCTGCCAGTCACAGGCAAGGCACAAGCTAGACACAGGCTAGACAATTGCGAGGCACAGGCTAGGCACAGGCTTGACTCTAGCTAGGCACAGGCTTTGCACAGGCTAGACACTGGCTAGGCACATCCTAGACACTGGCTAGGCACAGGCTAGACACTGGCTAGGCACAGGCTAGACACTGGCTAGGCACAGGCTATGCACATGCCAATCACAGGCTATGCACATGCCAATCACAGGCAAGACACTGGCAAGGCACAGGCTAGGCACCGGATAGACACTGCCTGGGGACAGGCTAGGCAAAGGCTGGGCACAAGCTAGACACTGGCTAGGCACAGGCTAGACACTGGCTAGGCACAGGCTAGACACTGGCTAGGCACTGGCTAGGCACTGACTAGACACTGGCTAGACACAGGCTAGACACTAGCTAGACACAGGCTAGACACTGGCTAGGCACAGGCTAGACACTGGCTAGGCACAGGCTAGACACTGGCTAGACACTGGCCAGACACTGTCTAGACACTGGCTAGACACTGGCTAGACACTGGCTAGACACTGGCTAGACACTGGCTAGACACTGGCTAGACACTGGCTAGACAGTGGCTAGACACTGGCTAGACACTGGCTAGACACTGGCTAGACACCGAATAGGCACTGGCTACACACTGGCTAGGAACTGGCTAGGCACTGGCTAGGCACTGGCTAGACACTGGCTAGGCACAGACTAGACACTGGCTAGACACAGGATAGACACTGGCTAGGCCCAGGCTAGACACTGGCTAGGCACAGGCTAGACACTGGCTAGGCACACGCAAGACACTGGCTAGGCACAGGCTAGGCACTGGCTAGGCACTGGCTAGGCACTGGCTAGGCACTGGCTAGGCACTGGCTAGGCACTGGCTAGGCACTGGCTAGGCACTGGCTAGGCACTGGCTAGGCACTGGCTAGACACTGGCTAGGCACTGGCTAGACACTGGCTAGGCACTGGCTAGACACTGGCTAGGCACTGGCTAGACACTGGCTAGGCACTGGCTAGGCACTGGCTAGACACTGGCTAGACACTAGCTAGACACAGGCTAGACACTGGCTAGGCACAGGCTAAACACTGGCTAGGCACTGGCTAGACACTAGCTAGACACAGGCTAGACACTGGCTAGGCACAGGCTAAACACTGGCTAGGCACAGACTAGACACTGGCTAGACACAGGCTAGACACTGGCTAGACACTGGCTAGACACTGGCTACACACTGGCCAGACACTGTCTAGACACTGGCCAGACAATGGCTAGACACTGGCCAGACAATGGCTAGACACCGGATAGGCACAGACTAGACACTGGCTAGACACTGGCTAGACACTGGCTAGGCACAGGCTAAACACTGGCTAGGCACTGGCTAGACACTGGCTAGGCACTGGCTAGACACTGGCTAGACACTAGCTAGACACAGGCTAGACACTGGCTAGGCACAGGCTAGACACTGGCAAGGCACAGGCTAGACACTGGCTAGGCACAGGCTAGACACTGGCTAGGCACAGACTAGATACTGGCTAGACACAGGCTAGACACTGGCTAGACAGTGGCCAGACACTGTCTAGACACTGGCTAGACACTGGCTAGACACTGGCTAGGCACAGGCTAAACACTGGCTAGGCCCAGACTAGACACTGGCTAGACACAGGCTAGACACTGGCTAGACACAGGCTAGACACTGGCTAGACACTGGCTAGACACAGGCTAGACACTGGCTAGACACTGGACAGACACTGGCTAGACACCGGATAGGCACTGGCTACACACTGGCTAGGCACTGGCTAGACACTGGCTAGGCACAGGCTAGACACGGGCTAGGCACAGGCTAGACACTGGCTAGGCACAGGCTAGACACTGGCTAGGCACAGGCTAAACACTGGCTAGTTACAGACTAGACACTGGCTAGACACAGGCTAGATACTGGCTAGACACAGGCTAGACACTGGCTAGACACTGGCCAGACACTGTCTAGACACTGGCTAGACACTGGCTAGACACCGGATACACACTGGCTAGGCACTGGCTAGGCACTGGCTAGACACTGCCTAGGCACAGACTAGACACTGGCTAGACACTGGCTAGACACTGCATAGACACTGGCTAGACACTGCATAGACACTGGCTTGACACTGGCTAGGCACTGGCTAGGCACTGGCTAGGCACTGGCTAGACACTGGCTAGGCACTGGCTAGGCACTGGCTAGGCACTGGCTAGACACTGGCTAGGCACTGGCTAGACACAGGCTAGACACAGGCTAGACACAGGCTAGACACAGGCTAGACACAGGCTAGACACTGGCTAGACACTGGCTAGACACAGGCTAGACACTGGCTAGGCCCAGGCTAAACACTGGCTAGACACAGGCTAGACACTGGCTAGGCCCAGGCTAGACACTGGCTAGGCACAGGCTAGACAGTGGCTATGCGCTGTCTAGACACAGGCTTGGCACTGGCTAGGCACAGGCTTGGCACTGGCTAGGCACAAGCAAGGCACAGGCTAGACAATTGCTAGGCACAGGCTAGACACTGGCTAGGCACAGGATAAACCCTGGTTAGGCACAGACTAGACACTGGCTAGACACTGTATAGACACAGGCTAGGCACTGGCTAGGCACAGGCAATGCACCTGCCAGTCACAGGCAAGCACAGGCTAGACACAGGCAAGACAATTGCAAGACACAGGCTAGACACTGGCTAGGCACAGGCTGGACATAGGCTAGACACTGGCTAGGCACAGGCTAGGCACTGGCTAGGTACTGTCTAGGCACAGGCTATGCACTTGCCAGTCACAGGCAAGGCACAGGCTAGACACAGGCTAGACAATTGCTAAGCACAGACTAGACACTGGCTAGGCACAGGCTTGACTCTGGCTACGCACAGGCTAGACACAGGCAAGACACTGGCTAGGCACAGGCTAGACACTGGATAGACACTGGCTAGGCACTGGCTAGGCACAGGCTGGGCACAGGCTAGACACTGGCTAGGCACAGGATAGACACTGGCTAGGTACAGGCTAAGCACTGGCTAGACACTGGCTAGGCACAGGCTATGCACATGCTATTCACAGGTAAGGAACAGGCTAGACACAGGCTAGACACTGGCTATGCACAGGCTAGACACTGGCTAGACACTGGCTAGACAGTGGCTAGGTACATACTAGGCACAGGCTAGACACTGGCTAGGCACAGGCTAGACACAGGCTAGGCACTGGCTAGGCACAGGCTTGACACTGGCTAGGCACAGACTAGACACTGGCTAGGCACAGGCTAGGCACAGGCTGGGCACAGGCTAGGCACAGGCTGGGCACAGGCTAGACACTGGCTAGACACTGGCTAGACACAGGATAAACCCTGGCTAGGCACTGGTTAGACACTGGCTAGACACTGTATAGACACAGGCTAGGCACTGGCTAGGCACTGGCTAGGCACTGGCTAGGCACAGGCAATGCACCTGCCTGTCACAGGCAAGGTACAGGCTAGACACAGGCTAGACAATTGCTAGGCACAGGCTAGACAATTGCTAGGCACAGGCTAGACATTGGCTAGGCACAGGCTAGACAGAGGCTAGACACAGGCTAGACACAGGCAAGACACAGGCTAGACACAGGATAGACAGAGGCTAGACACTGGCTAGGCACAGGCTATGTACCTGCCAGTCACAGGCAAGGCACAGGCTAGACACAGGCTAGACAATTGCTAAGCACAGGCAAGACACAGGCTAGACACAGGCTAGACAGAGGCTAGACACAGGCTAGACACAGGCAAGACACAGGCTAGACACAGGATAGACAGAGGCTAGACACAGGCTAGACACATGCAAATCACAGGCAAGGCACAGGCTAGACGCTGGCTAGACACAGGCAAGACACAGGTAAGACACAGGCTAGACAGAGGCTTGGCGCCAGGCTTTACTCTGGCTAGGCACAGGCTAGATACTGGCTAGGCAAGGGCTGGGCACTTACTAGGAACAGGCAAGGCACAGGCTACGCACACGCCAGTCACAGGCAAGGCTTAGACACAGGCAAGACACAGGCTAGACACAGGTTAGACACTGACTAGGCACAGGCTAGACACTGGCTAGGCACAGGCTAGACACTGGCTAGGCACAGGCAAGACACTGGCTAGGCACAGGCTAGACATAGGCTAGACACTGGCAAGGCACAGGCTAGGCACTGGTTAGGCACTGGCTAGGCACAGGCTATGCACCTGCCAGTCACAGGCAATGCACAAGCTAGACACAGGCTAGACAATTGCTAAGCATAGGCTAGGCACAGGTAAGACACTGGCTATGCACAGCCTAGGCACCGGATAAACACTGGCTAGACACTGGCTAGACACTGGCTAGACACCGGCTAGACACCGGCTAGACACTCGCTAGACACTTGCTAAACACTGGCTAGGCACTGGCTAGGCACTGGCTAGGCACAGGCAAGGCAAAGGCTGGGCACAAGCAAGACACTGGCTAGGCACAGGCTAGGCACTGGCTGGATACTGGCTAGGCACAGGCTATGCACATGCCAGTCACAGGCAAGGCACAGGCCAGACACAGGCTAGGCTAAGGCTAGACACTGGCTGTGCACATGCTAGACACTGGCTATGCACAGGCTAGACACTGCATAGACACTGGCTAGACACTGGCTAGACACTGGCTAGACACCAGCTAGACACCGGCTAGATACCGGGTAGACACTGGCTAGACACTGGCTAGACACTGGCTAGGCACTGGCTAGGCACTGGCTAGGCACTGGCTAGGCACTGGCTAGGCACTGGCTAGGCACTGGCTAGGCACTGGCTAGACACTGGCTAGATACAGGCTAGACACTAGCTAGACACAGGCTAGACACTGGCTAGACACAGGCTAGACACTGGCTAGGCACAGGCTAGACACTGGCTAGGCACAGGCTAGACACTGGCTAGGCACAGGCTAGACACTGGCTAGGCACAGGCTAGACACTGGCTAGGCCAAGGCTAGACACTGGCTAGGCACAGGCTAAACACTGGCTAGGCCCAGACTAGACACTGGCTAGACACAGGCTAGACACTGGCTAGACACAGGCTAGACACTGGCTAGACACTGGCTAGACACAGGCTAGACACTGGCTAGACACTGGACAGACACTGGCTAGACACCGGATAGGCACTGGCTACACACTGGCTAGGCACTGGCTAGACACTGGCTAGGCACAGGCTAGACACGGGCTAGGCACAGGCTAGACACTGGCTAGGCACAGGCTAGACACTGGCTAGGCACAGGCTAAACACTGGCTAGGCACAGACTAGACACTGGCTAGACACAGGCTAGACACTGGCTAGACACAGGCTAGACACTGGCTAGACACTGGCCAGACACTGTCTAGACACTGGCTAGACACTGGCTAGACACCGGATACACACTGGCTAGGCACTGGCTAGGCACTGGCTAGACACTGCCTAGGCACAGACTAGACACTGGCTAGACACTGGCTAGACACTGCATAGACACTGGGTAGACACTGCATAGACACTGGCTTGACACTGGCTAGGCACTGGCTAGGCACTGGCTAGGCACTGGCTAGGCACTGGCTAGGCACTGGCTAGGCACTGGCTAGACACAGGCTAGGCACTGGCTAGACACAGGCTAGACACAGGCTAGACACAGGCGAGACACAGGCTAGACACAGGCTAGACACTGGCTAGACACTGGCTAGACACAGGCTAGACACTGGCTAGGCCCAGGCTAAACACTGGCTAGACACAGGCTAGACACTGGCTAGGCCCAGGCTAGACACTGGCTAGGCACAGGCTAGACAGTGGCTATGCGCTGTCTAGACACAGGCTTGGCACTGGCTAGGCACAGGCTTGGCACTGGCTAGGCACAAGCAAGGCACAGGCTAGACAATTGCTAGGCACAGGCTAGACACTGGCTAGGCACAGGATAAACCCTGGTTAGTCACAGACTAGACACTGGCTAGACACTGTATAGACACAGGCTAGGCACTGGCTAGGCACTGGCTAGGCACAGGCAATGCACCTGCCAGTCACAGGCAAGCACAGGCTAGACACAGGCAAGACAATTGCAAGACACAGGCTAGACACTGGCTAGGCACAGGCTGGACATAGGCTAGACACTGGCTAGGCACAGGCTAGGCACTGGCTAGGTACTGTCTAGGCACAGGCTATGCACTTGCCAGTCACAGGCAAGGCACAGGCTAGACACAGGCTAGACAATTGCTAAGCACAGACTAGACACTGGCTAGGCACAGGCTTGACTCTGGCTACGCACAGGCTAGACACAGGCAAGACACTGGCTAGGCACAGGCTAGACACTGGATAGACACTGGCTAGGCACTGGCTAGGCACAGGCTGGGCACAGGCTAGACACTGGCTAGGCACAGGATAGACACTGGCTAGGTACAGGCTAAGCACTGGCTAGACACTGGCTAGGCACAGGCTATGCACATGCTATTCACAGGTAAGGAACAGGCTAGACACAGGCTAGACACTGGCTATGCACAGGCTAGACACTGGCTAGACACTGGCTAGACAGTGGCTAGGTACATACTAAGGCACAGGCTAGACACTGGCTAGGCACAGGCTAGACACAGGCTAGGCACTGGCTAGGCACAGGCTTGACACTGGCTAGGCACAGACTAGACACTGGCTAGGCACGCTAGGCTAGGCACAGGCTGGGCACAGGCTAGGCACAGGCTGGGCACAGGCTAGACACTGGCTAGACACTGGCTAGACACAGGATAAACCCTGGCTAGGCACTGGTTAGACACTGGCTAGACACTGTATAGACACAGGCTAGGCACTGGCTAGGCACTGGCTAGGCACTGGCTAGGCACAGGCAATGCACCTGCCTGTCACAGGCAAGGTACAGGCTAGACACAGGCTAGACAATTGCTAGGCACAGGCTAGACAATTGCTAGGCACAGGCTAGACATTGGCTAGGCACAGGCTAGACAGAGGCTAGACACAGGCTAGACACAGGCAAGACACAGGCTAGACACAGGATAGACAGAGGCTAGACACTGGCTAGGCACAGGCTATGTACCTGCCAGTCACAGGCAAGGCACAGGCTAGACACAGGCTAGACAATTGCTAAGCACAGGCAAGACACAGGCTAGACACAGGCTAGACAGAGGCTAGACACAGGCTAGACACAGGCAAGACACAGGCTAGACACAGGATAGACAGAGGCTAGACACAGGCTAGACACATGCAAATCACAGGCAAGGCACAGGCTAGACGCTGGCTAGACACAGGCAAGACACAGGTAAGACACAGGCTAGACAGAGGCTTGGCGCCAGGCTTTACTCTGGCTAGGCACAGGCTAGATACTGGCTAGGCAAGGGCTGGGCACTTACTAGGAACAGGCAAGGCACAGGCTACGCACACGCCAGTCACAGGCAAGGCTTAGACACAGGCAAGACACAGGCTAGACACAGGTTAGACACTGACTAGGCACAGGCTAGACACTGGCTAGGCACAGGCTAGACACTGGCTAGGCACAGGCTAGACACTGGCTAGGCACAGGCAAGACACTGGCTAGGCACAGGCTAGACATAGGCTAGACACTGGCAAGGCACAGGCTAGGCACTGGTTAGGCACTGGCTAGGCACAGGCTATGCACCTGCCAGTCACAGGCAATGCACAAGCTAGACACAGGCTAGACAATTGCTAGGCATAGGCTAGGCACAGGTAAGACACTGGCTATGCACAGCCTAGGCACCGGATAAACACTGGCTAGACACTGGCTAGACACTGGCTAGACACCGGCTAGACACCGGCTAGACACTCGCTAGACACTGGCTAAACACTGGCTAGGCACTGGCTAGGCACTGGCTAGGCACTGGCTAGGCACAGGCAAGGCAAAGGCTGGGCACAAGCAAGACACTGGCTAGGCACAGGCTAGGCACAGGCTAGACAGAGGCAAGGCACAGGCTAGGCACAGGCTACGCACAGGCTAGGCAAAGGCTAGGCACAGGCTAGGCACAGGCTAGACACTGGCAAGGCACAGGCTAGGCACTGGTTAGGCACTGGCTAGGCACAGGCTATGCACCTGCCAGTCACAGGCAATGCACAAGCTAGACACAGGCTAGGTACAGGCTAGGTACTGGCTGGAAACTGGCTAGGCACAGGCCATGCACATGCCAGTCACAGGCAAGGCACAGGCTAGACACAGGCTAGGCACAGGCTAGACACTGGCTGTGCACATGCTAAACACTGGCTATGCACAGGCTAGACACTGCATAGACACTGGCTAGACACTGGCTAGACACTGGCTAGACACTGGCTAGACACCGGCTAGACACCGGCTAGACACTCGCTAGACACTGGCTAAACACTGGCTAGGCACTGGCTAGGCACTGGCTAGGCACTGGCTAGGCACTGGCTAGGCACTGGCTAGGCACTGGCTAGGCACTGGCTAGGCACTGGCTAGGCACAGGCTATGCACCTGCCAGTCACAGGAAATGCACAAGCTAGACACAGGCTAGACAATTGCTAGGCATAGGCTAGGCACAGGTAAGACACTGGCTAGGCACAGCCTAGGCACCGGATAAACACTGGCTAGACACTGGCTAGACACTGGCTAGACACCGGCTAGACACCGGCTAGACACTCGCTAGACACTGGCTAAACACTGGCTAGGCACTGGCTAGGCACTGGCTAGGCACTGGCTAGGCATAGGCAAGGCAAAGGCTGGGCACAAGCAAGACACTGGCTAGGCACAGGCTAGGCACAGGCTAGACAGAGGCAAGGCACAGGCTAGGCACAGGCTAGGCACAGGCTAGACACTGGCTAGGTACAGGCTAGGTACTGGCTGGAAACTGGTTAGGCACAGGCCATGCACATGCCAGTCACAGGCAAGGCACAGGCTAGACACAGGCTAGGCACAGGCTAGACACTGGCTGTGCACATGCTAAACACTGGCTATGCACAGGCTAGACACTGCATAGACACTGGCTAGACACTGGCTAGACACTGGCTAGACACTGGCTAGACACTGGCTAGACACCGGCTAGACACCGGCTAGACACTCGCTAGACACTGGCTAAACACTGGCTAGGCACAGGCTAGGCACTGGCTAGGCACTGGCTAGGCACTGGCTAGGCACTGGCTAGGCACTGGCTAGGCACTGGCTAGGCACTGGCTAGGCACTGGCTAGGCACTGGCTAGGCACTGGCTAGGCACTGGCTAGGCACTGGCTAGGCACAGGCTAGACACAGGCTAGACACAGGCTAGACACTGGCTAGGCACAGGCTAAACACTGGCTAGGAACAGACTAGACACTGGCTATACACAGACTAGACACTGGCTAGACACTGGCCAGACACTGGCTAGGCACAGGCTATGCACAAGCCAATCACAGGCTATGCACATGCCAATCACAGGTAAGACACTGGTAAGGCACAGGCTAGGCACCGGATAGACACTGCCTAGGGACAGGCTAGGCAAAGGCTGGGCACAAGCTAGACACTGGCTAGGCACAGGCTAGACTCTGGCTAGGCAGAGGCTAGACACAGGCTAGAAAAAAGGCAAGGCACAGGCTAGACACTGGCTAGGTACAGGCTAGGCACTGGCTGGATACTGGCTAGGCACAGGCTATGCACATGCCAGTCACAGGCAAGGCACAGGCCAGACACAGGCTAGGCACAGGCTAGACACTGGCTGTGCACATGCTAGACACTGGCTATGCACAGGCTAGACACTGCATAGACACTGGCTAGACACTGGCTAGACACTGGCTAGACACCGGCTAGACACCGGCTAGACACCGGCTAGACACTTGCTAGACACTGGCTAGACACTGGCTAGGCACTGGCTAGGCACTGGCTAGGCACTGGCTAGACACTGGCTAGGCACTGGCTAGACACTGGCTAGGCACTGGCTAGACACTGGATAGGCACTGGCTAGACACTGGCTAGGCACTGGCTAGACACTGGCTAGGCACAGGCCATGCACCTGCCAGTCACAGGCAATGCACAAGCTAGACACAGGCTAGACAATTGCTAGGCATAGGCTTGGCACAGGTAAGACACTGGCTAAGCTCAGCCTAGGCACCGGATAAACACTGGCTAGGCACAGGCAAGGCAAAGACTGGGCACAAGCAAGACACTGGCTAGGCACAGGCTAGGCACAGGCTAGACAGAGGCTAGGCACAGGCTAGGCACAGGCTAGGCACAGGCTAGACACTGGCTAGGTACAGGCTAGGTACTGGCTGGAAACTGGCTAAGCACAGGCCATGCACATGCCAGTCACAGGCAAGGCACAGGCTAGACACAGGCTAGGCACAGGCTAGACACTGGCTGTGCACATGCTAGACACTGGCTATGCACAGGCTAGACACTGCATAGACACTGGCTAGACACTGGCTACACACTGGCTAGACACCGGCTAGACACCGGCTAGACACTCGCTAGACACTGGCTAAACACTGGCTAGGCACTGGCTAGGCATTGGCTAGGCACTGGCTAGGCACTGGCTAGGCACTGGCTAGGCACTGGCTAGGCACTGGCTAGGCACAGGCTAGACACAGGCTAGACACTGGCTAGGCACAGGCTAGACACTGGCTAGGCACAGGCTAATCACTGGCTAGGAACAGACTAGACACTGGCTAGACACAGACTAGACACTGGCTAGACACAGACTAGACACTGGCTAGGCACAGACTAGACACTGGCTAGGCACAGACTAGACACTGGCTAGACACTGGCCAGACACTGGCTAGGCACAGGCTATGCACATGCCAATCACAGGCTATGCACATGCCAATCACAGGTAAGACACTGGTAAGGCACAGGCTAGGCACCGGATAGACACAGCCTAGGGACAGGCTAGGCAAAGGCTGGGCACAAGCTAGACACTGGCTAGGCACAGGCTAGACTCTGGCTAGGCAGAGGCTAGACACAGGCTAGAAAAAAGGCAAGGCACAGGCTAGACACTGGCTAGGTACAGGCTAGGCACTGGCTGGATACTGGCTAGGCACAGGCTATGCACATGCCAGTCACAGGCAAGGCACAGGCCAGACACAGGCTAGGCACAGGCTAGACACTGGCTGTGCACATGCTAGACACTGGCTATGCACAGGCTAGACACTGCATAGACACTGGCTAGACACTGGCTAGACACCGGCTAGACACCGGCTAGACACCGGCTAGACACCGGCTAGACACCGGCTAGACACCGGCTAGACACCGGCTAGACACTTGCTAGACACTGGCTAGACACTGGCTAGGCACTGGCTAGACACTGGCTAGGCACTGGATAGACACTGGCTAGGCACTGGCTAGACACTGGCTAGGCACTGGCTAGACACTGGCTAGACACTAGCTAGACACAGGTTAGACACTGGCTAGGCACAGGCTAGACACTGGCCAGGCACAGGCTAGACACTGGCTAGGCACAGGCTAGACACTGGCTAGGCACAGGCTAGACACTGGCTAGGCACAGGCTAGACACTGGCTAGGCACAGGCTAAACACTGGCTAGGCACAGGCTAAACACTGGCTAGGCCCAGACTAGACACTGGCTAGGCACAGGCTAGACACTGGCTAGGCACAGACTAGACACTGGCTAGGCACAGACTAGACACTGGCTAGGCACAGACTAGACACTGGCTAGGCACAGACTAGACACTGGCTAGACACAGGCTAGACACTGGCTAGACACTGGCCAGACACTGTCTAGACACTGGCTAGACACTGTCTAGACACTGGCTAGACACTGGCTAGACACCGGATAAGCACTGGCTACACACTGGCTAAGCACTGGCTAGGCACTGGCTAGGCACTGGCTAGGCACTGGCTAGGCACTGGCTAGGCACTGGCTAGGTACTGGCTAGACACAGGCTAGACACAGGCTAGACACTGGCTAGGCCCAGGCTAAACACTGGCTAGACACAGGCTAGACACTGGCTAGGCACACGCTAGACACTGGCTAGGCACAGGCTAGACACTAACTAGGGACAGGCTAGACACTGGCTAGGGACAGGCTAGACACTGGCTAGGCACTGGCTAGGCACTGGCTAGGCACTGGCTAGGCACAGGCTAGGCACTGGCTAGACACTGGCTAGGCACTGGCTAGACACTGGCTAGACACAGGCTAGACACTAGCTAGACACTGGCTAGGTACAGGCTAAACACTGGCTAGGCACAGACTAGACACTGGCTAGACACAGGCTAGACACTGGCTAGACACAGGCTAGACACTGGCTAGACACAGGCTAGACACTGGCTAGACACTGGCCAGACACTGTCTAGACACTGGCCAGACAATGGCTAGACACTGGCCAGACAATGGCTAGACACCGGATAGGCACTGGCTACACACTGGCTAGGCACTGGCTAGCCACTGGCTAGGCACAGACTAGACACTGGCTAGGCACAGGCTAGACACGGGCAAGGCACAGGCTAGACACTGGCTAGGCACAGGCTAGACACTGGCAAGGCACAGGCTAGACACTGGCTAGGCACAGGCTAGACACTGGCTAGGCACAGACTAGACACTGGCTAGACACAGGCTAGACACTGGCTAGACACTGGCCAGACACTGTCTAGACACTGGCTAGACACTGGCTAGACACCGAATAGGCACTGGCTACACACTGGCTAGGCACTGGCTAGGCACTGGCTAGACACTGGCTAGGCACTGGCTAGACACTGGCTAGGCACAGACTAGACACTGGCTAGACACTGGCTAGACACTGGCTAGACACTGCATAGACACTGCATAGACACTGGCTAGGCACAGGCTAGACACTGGCTAGGCACAGGCTAGACACTGGCTAGGCACAGGCTAGACACTGGCTAGGCACAGGCTACACACTGGCTAGGCACAGGCTAGACTCTGGCAAGGCAGAGGCTAGACACAGGCTAGAAAAAAGGCAAGGCACAGGCTAGGCACTGGCTAGGTACAGGCTAGGCACTGGCTGGATACTGGCTAGGCACAGGCTATGCACATGCCAGTCACAGGCAAGGCACAGGCCAGACACAGGCTAGGCACAGGCTAGACACTGGCTGTGCACATGCTAGACACTGGCTATGCGCAGGCTAGACACTGCATAGATACTGGCTAGGCACTGGCTAGGTACTGGCTAGACACAGGCTAGACACAGGCTAGACACTGGCTAGGCCCAGGCTAAACACTGGCTAGACACAGGCTAGACACTGGCTAGGCACACGCTAGACACTGGCTAGGCACAGGCTAGACACTAACTAGGGACAGGCTAGACACTGGCTAGGGACAGGCTAGACACTGGCTAGGCACTGGCTAGGCACTGGCTAGACACTGGCTAGACACAGGCTAGACACTAGCTAGACACAGGCTAGGCACAGGCTAAACACTGGCTAGGCACAGACTAGACACTGGCTAGACACAGGCTAGACACTGGCTAGACACAGGCTAGACACTGGCTAGACACAGGCTAGACACTGGCTAGACACTGGCCAGACACTGTCTAGACACTGGCCAGACAATGGCTAGACACTGGCCAGACAATGGCTAGACACCGGATAGGCACTGGCTACACACTGGCTAGGCACTGGCTAGACACTGGCTAGGCACAGACTAGACACTGGCTAGGCACAGGCTAGACACGGGCAAGGCACAGGCTAGACACTGGCTAGGCACAGGCTAGACACTGGCAAGGCACAGGCTAGACACTGGCTAGGCACAGGCTAGACACTGGCTAGGCACAGGCTAGACACTGGCTAGACACAGGCTAGACACTGGCTAGGCACAGGCTACACACTGGCTAGGCACTGGCTAGGCACTGGCTAGACACTGGCTAGGCACAGACTAGACACTGGCTAGACACTGGCTAGACACTGGCTAGACACTGCATAGACAATGCATAGACACTGGATAGGCACAGGCTAGACACTGGCTAGGCACAGGCTAGACACTGGCTAGGCACAGGCTAGACACTGGCTAGGCACAGGCTAGACACTGGCTAGGCACAGGCTAGACACTGGCTAGGCACAGGCTAGACTCTGGCAAGGCAGAGGCTAGACACAGGCTAGAAAAAAGGCAAGGCACAGGCTAGGCACTGGCTAGGTACAGGCTAGACACTGGCTAGACACTGGCCAGACACTGTCTAGACACTGGCTAGACACTGGCTAGACACCGAATAGGCACTGGCTACACACTGGCTAGGCACTGGCTAGGCACTGGCTAGACACTGGCTAGGCACAGACTAGACACTGGCTAGACACTGGCTAGACACTGGCTAGACACTGCATAGACAATGCATAGACACTGGCTAGGCACAGGCTAGACACTGGCTAGGCACAGGCTAGACACTGGCTAGGCACAGGCTAGACACTGGCTAGGCACAGGCTAGACACTGGCTAGGCACAGGCTAGACTCTGGCAAGGCACAGGCTATGCACATGCCAGTCACAGGCAAGGCACAGGCCAGACACAGGCTAGGCACAGGCTAGACACTGGCTGTGCACATGCTAGACACTGGCTATGCACAGGCTAGACACTGCATAGATACTGGCTAGACACTGGCTAGACACTGGCTAGACACCGGCTAGACACTGGCTAGGCACTGGCTAGGCACTGGCTAGACACTGGCTAGGCACAGAATAGACACTGGCTAGACACTGGCTAGACACTGCATAGACACTGGCTAGACACTGGCTAGACACTGGCTAGACACCGGCTAGACACCTGCTAGACACTGGCTAGACACTGACTAGACACTGGCTAGGCACTGGCTAGGCACTGGCTAGGCACTGGCTAGACACAGGCTAAACACTGGCTAGACACAGGCTAGACACTGGCTAGGCACAGGCTAGACACTGGCTAGGCACAGGCTAGACACTGGCTAGGCACACGCTAGACACTGGCTAGGGACAGGCTAGACACTGGCTGGGCACTGGCTAGGCACTGGCTAGGCACAGGCTAGGCACTGGCTAGACACTGGCTAGGCACTGGCTAGACACTGGCTAGACACTGGCTAGACACTGGCTAGACACAGGCTAGACACTAGCTAGACACAGGCTAGACACTGGCTAGGCACAGGCTAAACACTGGCTAGGCACAGACTAGACACTGGCTAGACACAGGCTAGACACTGGCTAGACACTGGCTAGACACAGGCTAGACACTAGCTAGACACTGGCCAGACACTGGCTAGACACCGGATAGGCACTGGCCACACACACTGGCTAGGCACTGGCTAGACACTGGCTAGGCACTGGCTAGGCACTGGCTAGGCACTGGCTAGGCACTGGCTAGGAACTGGCTAGAAACTGGCTAGGCACTGGCTAGACACTGGCCTAGACACAGGCTAGACACTAGCTAGCCACAGGCTAGACACTGGCTAGGCACAGGCTAGACACTGGCTAGGCACAGGGTAGACACTGGCTAGGCACAGGCTAAACACTGGCTAGGCACAGACTAGACACTGGCTAGACACAGGCTAGACACTGGCTAGACACAGGCTAGACACTGGCTAGACACTGGCTAGACACAGGCTAAACACTGGCTAGACACAGGCTAGACACTGGCTAGGCACAGGCTAGACACTGGCTAGGCACAGGCTAGACACTGGCTAGGCACACGCTAGACACTGGCTAGGGACAGGCTAGACACTGGCTGGGCACTGGCTAGGCACTGGCTAGGCACAGGCTAGGCACTGGCTAGACACTGGCTAGGCACTGGCTAGACACTGGCTAGACACTGGCTAGACACTGGCTAGACACAGGCTAGACACTAGCTAGACACAGGCTAGACACTGGCTAGGCACAGGCTAAACACTGGCTAGGCACAGACTAGACACTGGCTAGACACAGGCTAGACACTGGCTAGACACTGGCTAGACACAGGCTAGACACTAGCTAGACACTGGCCAGACACTGGCTAGACACCGGATAGGCACTGGCTACACACTGGCTAGGCACTGGCTAGACACTGGCTAGGCACAGGCTAGACACGGGCTAGGCACAGGCTAGACACTGGCTAGGCACAGGCTAGACACTGGCTAGGTACAGGCTAAACACTGGCTAGGCACAGACTAGACACTGGCTAGACACAGGCTAGACACTGGCTAGACACTGGCCAGACACTGTCTAGACACTGGCTAGACACTGGCCAGACACTGTCTAGACACTGGCTAGACACTGGCTATACACTGTCTAGACACTGGCTAGACACTGGCTAGACACCGGATACACACTGGCTAGGCACTGGCTAGGCACTGGCTAGACACTGCCTAGGCACAGACTAGACACTGGCTAGACACTGGCTAGACACTGGCTAGACACTGCATAGACACTGGCTAGACACTGGCTAGGCACTGGCTAGGCACTGGCCAGACACTGGCTAGGCAATGGCTAGGCACTGGCCTAGACACAGGCTAGACACAGGCTAGACACAGGCTAGACACAGGCTAGGCCCAGGCTAAACACTGGCTAGACACAGGCTAGACACTGGCTAGGCCCAGGCTAGACACTGGCTAGGCACAGGCTGGACAGTGGCAAGGCACAGGCTAGACACTGGCTAGACACTGGCTAGGCACAGGCTAGACACTAGCTAGGGACAGGCTAGACACTAGCTAGGGACAGGCTAGACACTGGCTAGGCACTGGCTAGACACTGGCTAGGCACTGGCTAGGCACTGGCTAGGCACTGGCTAGGCACTGGCTAGACACTGGCTAGGCACTGGCTAGGCACTGGCTAGGCACTGGCTAGGCACTGGCTAGGCACTGGCTAGGCACTGGCTAGGAACTGGCTAGAAACTGGCTAGGCACTGGCTAGACACTGGCTAGACACAGGCTAGACACTAGCTAGACACAGGCTAGACACTGGCTAGGCACAGGCTAGACACTGGCTAGGCACAGGGTAGACACTGGCTAGGCACAGACTAGACACTGGCTAGACACAGGCTAGACACTGGCTAGACACAGGCTAGACACTGGCTAGACACTGGCCAGACACTGTCTAGGCACTGGCCAGACACTGGCTAGACACCGGATAGGCACTGGCTAGACACTGGCTAGGCACAGACTAGACACTGGCTAGGCACAGGCTAGACACGGGCTAGGCACAGGCTAGACACTGGCTAGGCACAGGCTAGACACTGGCTAGGCACTGGCTAGGCACTGGCTAGGCACTGGCTAGGCACAGGCTAGGCACTGGCTAGACACTGCTAGGCACTGGCTAGACACTGGCTAGACACAGGCTAGACACTAGCTAGACACAGGCTAGGCACAGGCTAAACACTGGCTAGGCACAGACTAGACACTGGCTAGACACAGGCTAGACACTGGCTAGACACAGGCTAGACACTGGCTAGACACAGGCTAGACACTGGCTAGACACTGGCCAGACACTGTCTAGACACTGTCTAGACACTGGCCAGACAATGGCTAGACACTGGCCAGACAATGGCTAGACACCGGATAGGCACTGGCTACACACTGGCTAGGCACTGGCTAGGCACAGACTAGACACTGGCTAGGCACAGGCTAGACACGGGCAAGGCACAGGCTAGACACTGGCTAGGCACAGGCTAGACACTGGCAAGGCACAGGCTAGACACTGGCTAGGCACAGGCTAGACACTGGCTAGGCACAGACTAGACACTGGCTAGACACAGGCTAGACACTGGCTAGACACTGGCCAGACACTGTCTAGACACTGGCTAGACACTGGCTAGACACCGAATAGGCACTGGCTACACACTGGCTAGGCACTGGCTAGGCACTGGCTAGACACTGGCTAGGCACAGACTAGACACTGGCTAGACACTGGCTAGACACTGGCTAGACACTGCATAGACACTGCATAGACACTGGCTAGGCACAGGCTAGACACTGGCTAGGCACAGGCTAGACACTGGCTAGGCACAGGCTAGACACTGGCTAGGCACAGGCTACACACTGGCTAGGCACAGGCTACACACTGGCTAGGCACAGGCTAGACTCTGGCAAGGCAGAGGCTAGACACAGGCTAGAAAAAAGGCAAGGCACAGGCTAGGCACTGGCTAGGTACAGGCTAGGCACTGGCTGGATACTGGCTAGGCACAGGCTATGCACATGCCAGTCACAGGCAAGGCACAGGCCAGACACAGGCTAGGCACAGGCTAGACACTGGCTGTGCACATGCTAGACACTGGCTATGCGCAGGCTAGACACTGCATAGATACTGGCTAGGCACTGGCTAGACACAGGCTAGACACAGGCTAGACACTGGCTAGGCCCAGGCTAAACACTGGCTAGACACAGGCTAGACACTGGCTAGACACACGCTAGACACTGGCTAGGCACAGGCTAGACACTAACTAGGGACAGGCTAGACACTGGCTAGGGACAGGCTAGACACTGGCTAGGCACTGGCTAGGCACTGGCTAGACACTGGCTAGACACAGGCTAGACACTAGCTAGACACAGGCTAGGCACAGGCTAAACACTGGCTAGGCACAGACTAGACACTGGCTAGACACAGGCTAGACACTGGCTAGACACAGGCTAGACACTGGCTAGACACAGGCTAGACACTGGCTAGACACTGGCCAGACACTGTCTAGACACTGGCCAGACAATGGCTAGACACTGGCCAGACAATGGCTAGACACCGGATAGGCACTGGCTACACACTGGCTAGGCACTGGCTAGACACTGGCTAGGCACAGACTAGACACTGGCTAGGCACAGGCTAGACACGGGCAAGGCACAGGCTAGACACTGGCTAGGCACAGGCTAGACACTGGCAAGGCACAGGCTAGACACTGGCTAGGCACAGGCTAGACACTGGCTAGGCACAGACTAGACACTGGCTAGACACAGGCTAGACACTGGCTAGACACTGGCCAGACACTGTCTAGACACTGGCTAGACACTGGCTAGACACCGAATAGGCACTGGCTACACACTGGCTAGGCACTGGCTAGGCACTGGCTAGACACTGGCTAGGCACAGACTAGACACTGGCTAGACACTGGCTAGACACTGGCTAGACACTGCATAGACAATGCATAGACACTGGATAGGCACAGGCTAGACACTGGCTAGGCACAGGCTAGACACTGGCTAGGCACAGGCTAGACACTGGCTAGGCACAGGCTAGACACTGGCTAGGCACAGGCTAGACACTGGCTAGGCACAGGCTAGACTCTGGCAAGGCAGAGGCTAGACACAGGCTAGAAAAAAGGCAAGGCACAGGCTAGGCACTGGCTAGGTACAGGCTAGACACTGGCTAGACACTGGCCAGACACTGTCTAGACACTGGCTAGACACTGGCTAGACACCGAATAGGCACTGGCTACACACTGGCTAGGCACTGGCTAGGCACTGGCTAGACACTGGCTAGGCACAGACTAGACACTGGCTAGACACTGGCTAGACACTGGCTAGACACTGCATAGACAATGCATAGACACTGGCTAGGCACAGGCTAGACACTGGCTAGGCACAGGCTAGACACTGGCTAGGCACAGGCTAGACACTGGCTAGGCACAGGCTAGACACTGGCTAGGCACAGGCTAGACTCTGGCAAGGCACAGGCTATGCACATGCCAGTCACAGGCAAGGCACAGGCCAGACACAGGCTAGGCACAGGCTAGACACTGGCTGTGCACATGCTAGACACTGGCTATGCACAGGCTAGACACTGCATAGATACTGGCTAGACACTGGCTAGACACTGGCTAGACACCGGCTAGACACTGGCTAGGCACTGGCTAGGCACTGGCTAGACACTGGCTAGGCACAGAATAGACACTGGCTAGACACTGGCTAGACACTGCATAGACACTGGCTAGACACTGGCTAGACACTGGCTAGACACCGGCTAGACACCTGCTAGACACTGGCTAGACACTGACTAGACACTGGCTAGGCACTGGCTAGGCACTGGCTAGGCACTGGCTAGACACAGGCTAAACACTGGCTAGACACAGGCTAGACACTGGCTAGGCACAGGCTAGACACTGGCTAGGCACAGGCTAGACACTGGCTAGGCACACGCTAGACACTGGCTAGGGACAGGCTAGACACTGGCTGGGCACTGGCTAGGCACTGGCTAGGCACAGGCTAGGCACTGGCTAGACACTGGCTAGGCACTGGCTAGACACTGGCTAGACACTGGCTAGACACTGGCTAGACACAGGCTAGACACTAGCTAGACACAGGCTAGACACTGGCTAGGCACAGGCTAAACACTGGCTAGGCACAGACTAGACACTGGCTAGACACAGGCTAGACACTGGCTAGACACTGGCTAGACACAGGCTAGACACTAGCTAGACACTGGCCAGACACTGGCTAGACACCGGATAGGCACTGGCTACACACTGGCTAGGCACTGGCTAGACACTGGCTAGGCACTGGCTAGGCACTGGCTAGGCACTGGCTAGGCACTGGCTAGGAACTGGCTAGAAACTGGCTAGGCACTGGCTAGACACTGGCTAGACACAGGCTAGACACTAGCTAGCCACAGGCTAGACACTGGCTAGGCACAGGCTAGACACTGGCTAGGCACAGGGTAGACACTGGCTAGGCACAGGCTAAACACTGGCTAGGCACAGACTAGACACTGGCTAGACACAGGCTAGACACTGGCTAGACACAGGCTAGACACTGGCTAGACACTGGCTAGACACACGCTAAACACTGGCTAGACACAGGCTAGACACTGGCTAGGCACAGGCTAGACACTGGCTAGGCACAGGCTAGACACTGGCTAGGCACACGCTAGACACTGGCTAGGGACAGGCTAGACACTGGCTGGGCACTGGCTAGGCACTGGCTAGGCACTGGCTAGGCACTGGCTAGACACTGGCTAGGCACTGGCTAGACACTGGCTAGACACAGGCTAGACACTGGCTAGACACAGGCTAGACACTAGCTAGACACAGGCTAGACACTGGCTAGGCACAGGCTAAACACTGGCTAGGCACAGACTAGACACTGGCTAGACACAGGCTAGACACTGGCTAGACACTGGCTAGACACAGGCTAGACACTAGCTAGACACTGGCCGGACACTGGCTAGACACCGGATAGGCACTGGCTACACACTGGCTAGGCACTGGCTAGACACTGGCTAGGCACAGGCTAGACACGGGCTAGGCACAGGCTAGACACTGGCTAGGCACAGGCTAGACACTGGCTAGGTACAGGCTAAACACTGGCTAGGCACAGACTAGACACTGGCTAGACACAGGCTAGACACTGGCTAGACACTGGCCAGACACTGTCTAGACACTGGCTAGACACTGGCCAGACACTGTCTAGACACTGGCTAGACACTGGCTATACACTGTCTAGACACTGGCTAGACACTGGCTAGACACCGGATACACACTGGCTAGGCACTGGCTAGGCACTGGCTAGACACTGCCTAGGCACAGACTAGACACTGGCTAGACACTGGCTAGACACTGGCTAGACACTGCATAGACACTGGCTAGACACTGGCTAGGCACTGGCTAGGCACTGGCTAGACACTGGCTAGGCAATGGCTAGGCACTGGCTAGACACAGGCTAGACACAGGCTAGACACAGGCTAGACACAGGCTAGGCCCAGGCTAAACACTGGCTAGACACAGGCTAGACACTGGCTAGGCCCAGGCTAGACACTGGCTAGGCACAGGCTGGACACTGGCTAGGCACAGGCTAGACACTGGCTAGACACTGGCTAGGCACAGGCTAGACACTAGCTAGGGACAGGCTAGACACTAGCTAGGGACAGGCTAGACACTGGCTAGGCACTGGCTAGACACTGGCTAGGCACTGGCTAGGCACTGGCTAGGCACTGGCTAGGCACTGGCTAGGCACTGGCTAGGCACTGGCTAGGCACTGGCTAGACACTGGCCAGGCACTGGCTAGGCACTGGCTAGGCACTGGCTAGGCACTGGCTAGGCACTGGCTAGGCACTGGCTAGGCACTGGCTAGGAACTGGCTAGAAACTGGCTAGGCACTGGCTAGACACTGGCTAGACACAGGCTAGACACTAGCTAGACACAGGCTAGACACTGGCTAGGCACAGGCTAGACACTGGCTAGGCACAGGGTAGACACTGGCTAGGCACAGACTAGACACTGGCTAGACACAGGCTAGACACTGGCTAGACACTGGCCAGACACTGTCTAGGCACTGGCCAGACACTGGCTAGACACCGGATAGGCACTGGCTAGACACTGGCTAGGCACAGACTAGACACTGGCTAGGCACAGGCTAGACACGGGCTAGGCACAGGCTAGACACTGGCTAGGCACAGGCTAGACACTGGCTAGGCACAGGCTAGACACTGGCTAGGAACTGGCTAGACACTGGCTAGACACTGCATAGACACTGCCTAGACACTGGCTAGGCACAGGCTGGACACTGGCTAGGCACAGGCTAGACACTGGCTAGGCACTGGCTAGGCACTGGCTAGGCACAGGCTGGACACTGGCTAGGCACAGGCTAGACACTGGCTAGACACTGGCTAGGCACAGGCTAGACACTAGCTAGGGACAGGCTAGACACTAGCTAGGGACAGGCTAGACACTAGCTAGGGACAGGCTAGACACTGGCTAGGCACTGGGTAGGCACTGGCTAGGCACTGGCTAGGCACTGGCTAGGCACTGGCTAGGCACTGGCTAGGCACTGGCTAGGCACTGGCTAGGCACTGGCTAGGAACTGGCTAGGAACTGGCTAGAAACTGGCTAGGCACTGGCTAGGCACTGGCTAGGCACTGGCTAGGCACTGGCTAGGCACTGGCTAGGCACTGGCTAGGCACTGGCTAGGCACTGGCTAGGCACTGGCTAGACACAGGCTAGACACAGGCTAGACACAGGCTAGACACAGGCTAGACACAGGCTAGACACAGGCTAGACACAGGCTAGACACAGGCTAGACACAGGCTAGACACAGGCTAGACACAGGCTAGACACTGGGTAGGCCCAGGCTAAACACTGGCTAGACACAGGCTAGACACTGGCTAGGCCCAGGCTAGACACTGGCTAGGCACTGGCTAGGCACTGGCTAGGCACTGGCTAGGCACTGGCTAGGCACTGGCTAGGCACTGGCTAGGCACTGGCTAGGCACTGGCTAGGCACTGGCTAGGCACTGGCTAGGCACTGGCTAGGCACTGGCTAGGCACTGGCTAGGCACTGGCTAGGCACTGGCTAGGCACTGGCTAGGCACTGGCTAGGCACTGGCTAGGCACTGGCTAGGCACTGGCTAGGCACTGGCTAGGCACTGGCTAGGAACTGGCTAGAAACTGGCTAGGCACTGGCTAGACACTGGCTAGACACAGGCTAGACACTAGCTAGCCACAGGCTAGACACTGGCTAGGCACAGGCTAGACACTGGCTAGGCACAGGGTAGACACTGGCTAGGCACAGGCTAAACACTGGCTAGGCACAGACTAGACACTGGCTAGACACAGGCTAGACACTGGCTAGACACAGGCTAGACACTGGCTAGACACTGGCCAGACACTGTCTAGGCACTGGCCAGACACTGGCTAGACACCGGATAGGCACTGGCTAGACACTGGCTAGGCACAGACTAGACACTGGCTAGGCACAGTCTAGACACGGGCTAGGCACAGGCTAGACACTGGCTAGGCACAGGCTAGACACTGGCTAGGCACAGGCTAGACACTGGCTAGACACTGGCTATACACTGTCTAGACACTGGCTAGACACTGGCTAGACACCGGATACACACTGGCTAGGCACTGGCTAGGCACTGGCTAGGCACTGGCTAGACACTGCCTAGGCACAGACTAGACACTGGCTAGACACTGGCTAGACACTGGCTAGACACTGCATAGACACTGGCTAGACACTGGCTAGGCACTGGCTAGGCACTGGCTAGACACTGGCTAGGCAATGGCTAGGCACTGGCTAGACACAGGCTAGACACAGGCTAGACACAGGCTAGGCCCAGGCTAAACACTGGCTAGACACAGGCTAGACACTGGCTAGGCCCAGGCTAGACACTGGCTAGGCACAGGCTGGACACTGGCTAGGCACAGGCTAGACACTGGCTAGACACTGGCTAGGCACAGGCTAGACACTAGCTAGGGACAGGCTAGACACTAGCTAGGGACAGGCTAGACACTGGCTAGGCACTGGCTAGACACTGGCTAGGCACTGGCTAGGCACTGGCTAGGCACTGGCTAGGCACTGGCTAGACACTGGCTAGGCACTGGCTAGACACTGGCTAGGCACTGGCTAGGCACTGGCTAGGCACTGGCTAGGCACTGGCTAGGCACTGGCTAGGCACTGGCTAGGCACTGGCTAGGCACTGGCTAGGAACTGGCTAGAAACTGGCTAGAAACTGGCTAGGCACTGGCTAGACACTGGCTAGACACAGGCTAGACACTAGCTAGACACAGGCTAGACACTGGCTAGGCACAGGCTAGACACTGGCTAGGCACAGGGTAGACACTGGCTAGGCACAGACTAGACACTGGCTAGACACAGGCTAGACACTGGCTAGACACAGGCTAGACACTGGCTAGACACTGGCCAGACACTGTCTAGGCACTGGCCAGACACTGGCTAGACACCGGATAGGCACTGGCTAGACACTGGCTAGGCACAGACTAGACACTGGCTAGGCACAGGCTAGACACGGGCTAGGCACAGGCTAGACACTGGCTAGGCACAGGCTAGACACTGGCTAGGCACAGGCTAGACACTGGCTAGGCACAGGCTAGACACTGGCTAGGAACTGGCTAGACACTGGCTAGACACTGCATAGACACTGCCTAGACACTGGCTAGGCACAGGCTGGACACTGGCTAGGCACAGGCTAGACACTGGCTAGGCACTGGCTAGGCACTGGCTAGGCACAGGCTGGACACTGGCTAGGCACAGGCTGGACACTGGCTAGGCACAGGCTAGACACTGGCTAGACACTGGCTAGGCACAGGCTAGACACTAGCTAGGGACAGGCTAGACACTAGCTAGGGACAGGCTAGACACTGGCTAGGCACTAGGTAGGCACTGGCTAGGCACTGGCTAGGCACTGGCTAGGCACTGGCTAGGCACTGGCTAGGCACTGGCTAGGCACTGGCTAGGCACTGGCTAGGCACTGGCTAGGCACTGGCTAGGCACTGGCTAGGCACTGGCTAGGAACTGGCTAGGAACTGGCTAGAAACTGGCTAGGCACTGGCTAGGCACTGGCTAGGCACTGGCTAGGCACTGGCTAGGCACTGGCTAGACACAGGCTAGACACAGGCTAGACACAGGCTAGACACAGGCTAGACACAGGCTAGACACAGGCTAGACACAGGCTAGACACAGGCTAGACACAGGCTAGACACAGGCTAGACACAGGCTAGACACAGGCTAGACACAGGCTAGACACTGGGTAGGCCCAGGCTAAACACTGGCTAGACACAGGCTAGACACTGGCTAGGCCCAGGCTAGACACTGGCTAGGCACTGGCTAGGCACTGGCTAGGCACTGGCTAGGCACTGGCTAGGCACTGGCTAGGCACTGGCTAGGCACTGGCTAGGCACTGGCTAGGCACTGGCTAGGCACTGGCTAGGCACTGGCTAGGCACTGGCTAGGAACTGGCTAGAAACTGGCTAGGCACTGGCTAGACACTGGCTAGACACAGGCTAGACACTAGCTAGCCACAGGCTAGACACTGGCTAGGCACAGGCTAGACACTGGCTAGGCACAGGGTAGACACTGGCTAGGCACAGGCTAAACACTGGCTAGGCACAGACTAGACACTGGCTAGACACAGGCTAGACACTGGCTAGACACAGGCTAGACACTGGCTAGACACTGGCCAGACACTGTCTAGGCACTGGCCAGACACTGGCTAGACACCGGATAGGCACTGGCTAGACACTGGCTAGGCACAGACTAGACACTGGCTAGGCACAGTCTAGACACGGGCTAGGCACAGGCTAGACACTGGCTAGGCACAGGCTAGACACTGGCTAGGCACAGGCTAGACACTGGCTAGACACTGGCTAGACACAGGCTAGACACAGGCTAGACACAGGCTAGACACAGGCTAGACACAGGCTAGACACTGGGTAGGCCCAGGCTAAACACTGGCTAGACACAGGCTAGACACTGGCTAGGCCCAGGCTAGACACTGGCTAGGCACTGGCTAGGCACTGGCTAGGCACTGGCTAGGCACTGGCTAGGCACTGGCTAGGCACTGGCTAGGCACTGGCTAGGCACTGGCTAGGCACTGGCTAGGCACTGGCTAGGCACTGGCTAGGAACTGGCTAGAAACTGGCTAGGCACTGGCTAGACACTGGCTAGACACAGGCTAGACACTAGCTAGCCACAGGCTAGACACTGGCTAGGCACAGGCTAGACACTGGCTAGGCACAGGGTAGACACTGGCTAGGCACAGGCTAAACACTGGCTAGGCACAGACTAGACACTGGCTAGACACAGGCTAGACACTGGCTAGACACAGGCTAGACACTGGCTAGACACTGGCCAGACACTGTCTAGGCACTGGCCAGACACTGGCTAGACACCGGATAGGCACTGGCTAGACACTGGCTAGGCACAGACTAGACACTGGCTAGGCACAGTCTAGACACGGGCTAGGCACAGGCTAGACACTGGCTAGGCACAGGCTAGACACTGGCTAGGCACAGGCTAGACACTGGCTAGACACTGGCTAGACACTGGCTAGACACTGCATAGACACTGCCTAGACACTGGCTAGGCACTGGCTAGGCACTGGCTAGGCACTGGCTAGGCACTGGCTAGGCACTGGCTAGGCACTGGCTAGGCACTGGCTAGACACAGGCTAGACACAGGCTAGACACAGGCTAGACACAGGCTAGACACAGGCTAGACACTGGCTAGACACAGGCTAGACACTGGCTAGGCCCAGGCTAAACACTGGCTAGACACAGGCTAGACACTGGCTAGGCCCAGGCTAGACACTGGCTAGGCACAGGCTAGACTCTGGCTAGGCACACGCTACACACTGGCTAGGCACAGGCTAGACACTAGCTAGGGACAGGGTAGACACTGGCAATGCACAGTCTAGATACTGGCTAGGAACAAGATAAAAACAGGATGGACATAGGCTTAACACTGGCTATGCACATGCCAATCACAGGCAAGGCAGGGGCAAGGCACGGGCTAGACACTGGCTAGACACGGGCTAGGTACATACTAGGCACTGGCTAGACACTGGCTAGGCACAGGCTAGACACAGGCTAGGCACAGGCTTGACACAGGCTAGGCACTGGCTAGGCACAGGCTAGACACTGGCTAGGCACAGGCTAGGCACAGGCTAAGCACTGGCTAGGCAC
The DNA here is from genome assembly GCA_018904595.1 of Zaprionus indianus. Taxonomy (NCBI): domain Eukaryota; kingdom Metazoa; phylum Arthropoda; class Insecta; order Diptera; family Drosophilidae; genus Zaprionus; species Zaprionus indianus. The sequence continues at coordinate 1,957,621 of JAEIHA010001061.1, forward strand.
AGGCTATGCACCTGCCAGTCACAGGCAAGGCACAGGCTAGACACAGGCTAGACATAGGCTAGACACTGGCAAGGCCCAGGCTAGGCACTGGTTAGGCACTGGCTAGGCACAGGCTATGCACCTGCCAGTCACAGGCAAGGCACAGGCTAGACACAGGCTAGACAATTGCTAGGCACAGGCTCGACACTGGCTAGGCACAGGCTAGACATAGGCTAGACACTGGCTAGGAACAGGCTATGCACCTGCCAGTCACAGGCAAGCCACAGGCTAGACACAGGCTAGACAATTGCTAAGCACAGGCAAGACACAGGCTAGACACAGGCTAGACAGAGGCTAGACACAGGCTAGACACAGGCAAGACACAGGCTAGACACAGGATAGACAGAGGCTAGCCACAGGCTAGACACAGGCAAGACACAGGAAATACACAGGATAGACAGAAGCTAGATACAGGCTAGACACAGGATAAACCCTGGCTAGGCACTGGTTAGACACTGGCTAGACACTGTATAGACACAGGCTAGGCACTGGCTAAGCACTGGCTAGGCACAGGCAATGCACGTGCCAGTCACAGGCAAGGCACAGGCAAGACACAGGCTAGACAATTGCTAGGCACAGGCTAGACACTGGCTAGGCACAGGCTAGACATAGGCTAGACACTGGCTAGGCACAGGCTATGCACCTGCCAGTCACAGGCAAGCCACAGGCTAGACACAGGCTAGACAATTGCTAAGCACAGGCAAGACACACGCTAGACACAGGCTAGACAGAGGCTAGACACAGGCTAGACACAGGCAAGACACAGGCTAGACACAGGATAGACAGAGTTTAGACACAGGCTAGACACAGGCTAGACACATGCCAATCACAGGCAAAGCACAGGCTAGACGCTGGCTAGACACATGCAAGACACAGGTAAGACACAGGCTAGACAGAGGCTAGGCACAGGCTTGACTCTGGCTAGGCACAGGCTAGATACTGGCTAGGCAAAGGCTGGGCACTTACTAGGAACTGGCAAGGCACAGGCTACGCACACGCCAGTCACAGGCAAGGCTTAGACACAAGCAAGACACACGCTAGACACAAGCTAGACACTGACTAGGCATAGGCTAGACACTGGCTAGGCACGGGCTAGACACTGGCTAGGCACAGGCTAGACACTGGCTAGGCACAGGCTAGACATAGGCTAGACACTGGCAAGGCATAGGCTAGACACTGGCAAGGCACAGGCTAGGCACTGGTTAGGCACTGGCTAGGCACAGGCTATGCACCTGCCAGTCACAGGCAATGCACAAGCTAGACACAGGCTAGACAATTGCTAGGCATAGGCTAGGCACAGGTAAGACACTGGCTAGGCACAGCCTAGGCACCGGATAAACACTGGCTAGCAAAGGCTGGGCACAAGCAAGACACTGGCTAGGCATAGGCTAGACTCTGGCTAGGCAGAGGCTAGACACAGGCTAGGCACAGGCTAGGCACAGGCTAGACACTGGCTAGGTACAGGCTAGGTACTGGCTGGAAACTGGCTAGGCACAGGCTATGCACATGCCAGTCACAGGCATGGCACAGGCTAGACACAGGCTAGGCACAGGCTAGACACTGGCTGTGCACATGCTAGACACTGGCTATGCACAGGCTAGACACTGCATAGACACTGGCTAGACAGTGGCTAGACACTGGCTAGACACCGGCTAGACACCGGCAAGACACTCGCTAGACACTGGCTAGACACTGGCTAGGCACTGGCTAGGCACTGGCTAGGCACTGGCTAGGCACTGGCTAGGCACTGGCTAGGCACTGGCTAGGCACTGGCCAGACACTGTATAGGCACTGGCTACACACTGGCTAGGCACTGGCTAGACACAGGCTAGACACAGGCTAGACACAGGCTAGACACAGGCTTGACACAGGCTAGACACTGGCTAGGCCCAGGCTAAACACTGGCTAGACACAGGCTAGACACTGGCTAGGCCCAGGCTAGACACTGGCTAGGCACAGGCTAGACACTGGCTAGGCACAGGCTAGACACTGGCTAGGCACACGCTAGACACTAGCTAGGGACAGGCTAGACACTGGCTAGGCACTGGCTAGGCGCTGGCTAGGAACTGGCTAGGCACTAGCTAGACACTGGCTAGGCACTGGCTAGACACAGGCTAGACACTAGCTAGACACAGGCTAGACACTGGCTGTGTACATGCTAGACACTGGCTAGGCACAGGCTCGACATTGGCTATTCACAGGCTAGACAGTGGCTAGGCACTGTCTAGACACAGGCTTGGCACTGGCTAGGCACAGGCTATGCACCTGCCAGTCACAAGCATGGCACAGGCTAGACAATTGCTAGGCACAGGCTAGACACTGGCTAGGCACAGGCTGGACACTGGCTAGGCACAGGATAAACCCTGGCTAGGCACAGACTAGACTCTGGCTAGACACTGGCTAGGCAAAGGCTGGACATAGGCTAGACACTGGCTAGGCGCAGGCTAGGCACTGGCTAGGTACTGTCTAGGCACAGGCTATGCACTTGCCAGTCACAGGCAAGGCACAGGCTAGACACAGGCTAGACAATTACTAAGCACAGACTAGACACTGGCTTGGCACAGGCTTGACTCTGGCTACGCACAGGCTAGACACAGGCAAGACACGGGCTAGGCACAGGCTAGACACTGGATAGACACTGGCTAGGCACTGGCTAGGCACAGGCTGGGCACAGGCTAGACACTGGCTAGGCACAGGATAGACACTGGCTAGGTACAGGCTAAGCACTGGCTAGACACTAGCTAGGCACAGGCTATGCACATGCTAGTCACAGGTAAGGAACAGGCTAGACACAGGCTAGACACTGGCTATGCACAGGCTAGATAGACACTGGCTAGACACTGGCTAGACACTGGCTTGACACTGGCTAGACACTGGCTAGACACTGGCTAGGTACACACTAGGCACTGGCTAGACACTGGCTTGGCACAGGCTAGACACAGGCTAGGCACTGGCTAGGCACAGGCTAGACACTGGCTAGGCACAGACTAGCCACTGGCTAGGCACAGGCTAGGCACAGGCTGGGCACAGGCTAGACACTGGCTAGGCACATGATAAACCCTGGCTAGGCACTGGCGAGACACTGGCTAGACACTGTATAGACACAGGCTAGGCACTGGCTAGGCACTGGCTAGGCACTGGCTAGGCACTGGCTAGGCACTGGCTAGGCACTGGCTAGGCACAGGCTAGACAATTGCTAGGCACAGGCAAGACACTGGCTAGGCACAGGCAAGACACTGGCTAGGCACAGGCTAGACATAGGCTATACACTGGCTAGGCACAGACTAGCCACTGGCTAGGCACAGGCTAGGCACTGGCTAGGCACTAGCTAGGCACAGGCAATGCACCTGCCAGTCACAGGCAAGGCACAGGCTAGACACAGGCTAGACAATTGCTAGGCACAGGCTAGACACTGGCTAGGCACAGGCTAGACATAGGCTAGACACTGGCTAGGCACAGGCTTTGTACCTGCCAGTCACAGGCAAGCCACAGGCTAGACACAGGCTAGACAATTGCTAAGCACAGGCAAGACACAGGCTAGACACAGGCTAGACAGAGGCTAGACACAGGCTAGACACAGGCAAGACACAGGCTAGACACAGGATAGACAGAGGCTAGACACAGGCTAGACACAGGCTAGACACATGCCAATCACAGGCAAAGCAGAGGCTAGACGCTGGCTAGACACAGGCAAGACACAGGTAAGACACAGGCTAGACAGAGGCTAGGCACTGGCTTGACTCTGGCTAGGCACAGGCTAGATACTGGCTACGCAAAGGCTGGGCACTTACTAGGAACTGGCAAGGCACAGGCTACGCACACGCCAGTCACAGGCAAGGCTTAGACACAGGCAAGACACAGGCTAGACACAAGCTAGACACTGACTAGGCACAGGCTAGACACTGGCTAGGCACAGGCTAGACACTGGCTAGGCACAGGCTAGACATAGGCTAGACACTGGCAAGGCACAGGCTAGGCACTGGTTAGGCACTGGCTAGGCACAGGCTATGCACCTGCCAGTCACAGGCAATGCACAAGCTAGACACAGGCTAGACAATTGCTAGGCATAGGCTAGGCACAGGTAAGACACTGGCTAGGCACAGGCTATGCACATGCCAGTCACAGGCAAGGCACAGGCTAGACACAGGCTAGGTACAGGCTAGACACTGCATAGACACTGGCTAGACAGTGGCTAGACACTGGCTAGACACCGGCTAGACACCGGCAAGACACTCGCTAGACACTGGCTAGACACTGGCTAGACACTGGCTTCACAGGGTAGGCACTGGCTAGGCACTGGCTAGGCACTGGCTAGGCACTGGCTAGGCACTGGCCAGACACTGTATAGGCACTGGCTACACACTGGCTAGGCACTGGCTAGGCACTGGCTAGACACAGGCTAGACACAGGCTAGACACAGACTGGACACTGGCTAGACACAGGCTTGACACAGGCTAGACACTGGCTAGGCCCAGGCTAAACACTGGCTAGACACAGACTAGACACTGGCTAGGCCCAGGCTAGACACTGGCTAGGCACAGGCTAGACACTGGCTAGGCACACGCTAGACACTAGCTAGGGACAGGCTAGACACTGGCTAGACACTGGCTAGGCACTGGCTAGGCGCTGGCTAGGCACTAGCTAGGCACAGGCTAGACACTGGCTGTGCACATGCTAGACACTGGCTAGGCACAGGCTCGACATTGGCTATTCACAGGCTAGACAGTGGCTAGGCACTGTCTAGACACAGGCTTGGCACTGGCTAGGCACAGGCTACGCACCTGCCAGTCACAAGCATAGCACAGGCTAGACAATTGCTAGGCACAGGCTAGACACTGGCTAGGCAAAGGCTGGACATAGGCTAGACACGGGCTAGGCGCAGGCTAGGCACTGGCTAGGTACTGTCTAGGCACAGGCTATGCACTTGCCAGTCACAGGCAAGGCACAGGCTAGACACAGGCTAGACAATTACTAAGCACAGACTAGACACTGGCTAGGCACAGGCTTGACTCTGGCTACGCACAGGCTAGACACAGGCAAGACACTGGCTAGGCACAGGCTAGACACTGGATAGACACTGGCTAGGCACTGGCTAGGCACAGGCTGGGCACAGGCTAGACACTGGCTAGGCACAGGATAGACACTGGCTAGGTACAGGCTGAGCACTGGCTAGACACTAGCTAGGCACAGGCTATGTACATGCTAGTCACAGGTAAGGAACAGGCTAGACACAGGCTAGACACTGGCTATGCACAGGCTAGACACTGGCTAGACACTGGCTAGACACTGGCTTGACACTGGCTAGACACTGGCTAGACACTGGCTAGGTACATACTAGGCACTGGCTAGACACTGGCTTGGCACAGGCTAGACACAGGCTAGGCACTGGCTAGGCACAGGCTAGACACTGGCTAGGCACAGACTAGCCACTGGCTAGGCACAGGCTAGGCACAGGCTAGGCACAGGCTGGGCACAGGCTAGACACTGGCTAGGCACATGATAAACCCTGGCTAGGCACTGGTGAGACACTGGCTAGACACTGTATAGACACAGGCTAGGCACTGGCTAGGCACTGGCTAGGCACTGGATAGGCACTGGCTAGGCACTGGCTAGGCACAGGCAATGCACAGGCTAGACACAGGCTAGACAATTGCTAGGCACAGGCAAGACACTGGCTAGGCACAGGCTAGACATAGGCTATACACTGGCTAGGCACAGACAAGCCACTGGCTAGGCACAGGCTAGGCACTGGCTAGGCACTAGCTAGGCACAGGCAATGCACCTGCCAGTCACAGGCAAGGCACAGGCTAGACACAGGCTAGACAATTGCTAAGCACAGGCAAGACACAGGCTAGACACAGGCTAGACAGAGGCTAGACACAGGCTAGACACAGGCAAGACACAGGCTAGACATAGGCTAGACAGAGGCTAGACACAGGCTAGACACAGGCTAGACACATGCCAATCACAGGCAATGCACATGCTAGACGCAGGCTAGACACAGGCAAGACACAGGTAAGACACAGGCTAGACAGAGGCTAGGCACAGGCTAGATACTGGCTAGGCAAAGGCTGGGCACTTACTAGGAACTGGCAAGGCACAGGCTACGCACACGCCAGTCACAGGCAAGGCTTAGACACAGGCAAGACACAGGCTAGACACAGGCTAGACACTGGCTAGGCACAGGCTAGACACTGGCTAGGCACAGGCTCGACACTAGCTAGGGACAGGCTAGACACTGGCTAGACACTGGCTAGGCACTGGCTAGGCACTGACTAGGCACTGACTAGGCACTGGCTAGGCACTGGCTAGGCACTGGCTAGGCACTGGCTAGGCGCTGGCTAGGCACTGGCTAGGCACTGGCTAGGCGCTGGCTAGGCACTGGCTAGGCGCTGGCTAGGCACTGGCTAGGCACTGGCTAGGCACTGGCTAGGCACTGGCTAGACACTGGCTAGGCACTGGCTAGACACAGGCTAGACACTGGCTAGACACTGGCTAGACACTTGCTAGGCCCAGGCTAGACACTGGCTAGGCCAAGGCTAGACACTGGCTAGGCACACGCTAGACACTGGCTAGGCACACGCTAGACACTAGCTAGGGACAGGCTAGACACTGGCTAGACACTGGCTAGGCACTGGCTAGGCACTGGCTAGGCACTGGCTAGGCACTGGCTAGACACTGGCTAGACACTGGCTATGCACTGGCTAGACACTGGCTACGCACTGGCTAGACACTGGCTAGACACAGGCTAGACACTAGCTAGACACAGGCTAGACACTGGCTAGGCACAGGCTAGACACTGGCTAGGCACAGGCTAGACACTGGCTAGGCACAGGCTAAACACTGGCTAGGCACAGACTAGACACTGGCTAGACACAGGCTAGACACTGGCTGTGCACATGCTAGACACTGGCTAGGCACAGGCTCGACATTGGCTATTCACAGGCTAGACAGTGGCTAGGCACTGTCTAGACACAGGCTTGGCACTGGCTAGGCACAGGCTATGCACCTGCCAGTCACAAGCATGGCACAGGCTAGACAATTGCTAGGCACAGGCTAGACACTGGCTAGGCACAGGCTAGACACTGGCTAGGCACAGGATAAACCCTGGCTAGGCATGGACTAGACTAGGGCTAGACACTGCATAAACACAGGCTAGGCACTGTCTAGGCACAGGCAATGCACCTGCCAGTTACAGGCAAGGCACAGGCTAGACACAGGCTAGACAATTGCTAGGCACAGGCTAGACACTGGCTAGGCAAAGACTGGACATAGGCTAGACACTGGCTAGGCGCAGGCTAGGCACTGGCTAGGTACTGTCTAGGCACAGGCTATGCACTTGCCAGTCACAGGCAAGGCACAGGCTAGCCACAGGCTAGACAATTGCTAAGCACAGACTAGACACTGGCTAGGCACAGGCTTGACTCTGGCTACGCACAGGCTAGACACAGGCAAGACACTGGCTAGGCACAGGCTAGACACTGGATAGACACTGGCTAGGCACTGGCTAGGCACAGGCTGGGCACAGGCTAGACACTGGCTAGGCACAGGATAGACACTGGCTAGGTACAGGCTAAGCACTGGCTAGACACTAGCTAGGCACAGGCTATGCACATGCTAGTCACAAGTAAGGAACAGGCTAGACACAGGCTAGACAATTGCTAGGCACAGGCTAGACACTGGCTAGGCACAGGCTAGACATAGGCTAGACACAGGCTAGGCATAGGCTAGACACAGGCTAGGCACAGGCTATGCACCTGCCAGTCACAGGCAAGGCACAGGCTAGCCACAGGCTAGCCACAGGCTAGACAATTGCTAAGCACAGGCAAGACACAGGCAAGACACAGGCTAGACAGAGGCTAGACACAGGCTAGACACAGGCAAGACACAGGCTAGACACAGGCTAGACAGAGGCTAGACACAGGCTAGACACAGGCAAGACACAGGCTAGACACAGGCTAGACACTGGCTAGGCACGGGCTAGACATAGGCTAGACACGGGCTAGACATAGGCTAGACACGGGCTAGACACTGGCTAGGCACAGGCTAGACATAGGCTAGACACTAGCTAGGCACAGTCTAGGCACCGGATTAACACTGGCTAGGCACAGGCTAGGCAAAGGCTGGGCACAAGCAAGACACTGGCTAGGCACAGGCTAGACTCTGGCTAGGCACAGGCTATGCACCTGGCAGTCACAGGCAATGCACAGGCTAGACAATTGCTAGGCATAGGCTAGGCACAGGTAATACACTGGCTAGGCACAGTCTAGGCACCGGATAAACACTGGCTAGGCACAGGCTAGGCAAAGGCTGGGCACAAGCAAGACACTGGCTAGGCACAGGCTAGACTCTGGCTAGGCACAGGCTAGACATAGGCTATACACTGGCTAGGCACAGGCTAGGCACTGGCTAGGCACTGGCTAGGCACAGGCAATGCACCTGCCAGTCACAGGCAAGGCACAGGCTAGACACAGGCTAGACAATTGCTAGGCACAAGCTAGACACTGGCTAGGAACAGGATAGACGCTGGCTAGACACAGGCAAGACACAGGTAAGACACAGTCTAGACAGAGGCTAGATACTGGCTAGGTAAGGCTGGGCACTTACTAGGAACTGGCAAGGCACAGGCTACGCACACGCCAGTCACAGGCAAGGCTTAGACACAGGCAAGACACAGGCTAAACACAGGCTAGACAGAGGCTAGACACAGGCTACTCACTGACTAGGCACAGGCTAGACACTGGCTAGGCACAGGCTAGACACTGGCTAGGCACAGGCTAGACACTGGCTAGGCACAGGCTAGACACTGGCTAGGCACAGGCTAGACACTGGCTAGGCACAGGCTAGACACTGGCTAGGCACAGGCTAGACACTGGCTAGGCACAGGCTAGACATAGGCTAGACACTGGCTAGGCACAGTCTAGGCACCGGATAAACACTGGCTAGGCACAGGCTAGGCAAAGGCTGGGCACAAGCAAGACACTGGCTAGGCACAGGCTAGACTCTGGCTAGGCACAGGCTATGCACCTGGCAGTCACAGGCAAGGCACAGGCTAGACACAGGCTAGACAATTGCTAGGCATAGGCTAGGCACAGGTAATACACTGGCTAGGCACAGTCTAGGCACCGGATAAACACTGGCTAGGCACAGGCTAGGCAAAGGCTGGGCACAAGCAAGACACTGGCTAGGCACAGGCTAGACTCTGGCTAGGCACAGGCTAGACATAGGCTATACACTGGCTAGGCACAGGCTAGGCACTGGCTAGGCACTGGCTAGGCACTGGCTAGGCACAGGCAATGCACCTGCCAGTCACAGGCAAGGCACAGGGTAGACACAGGCTAGACAATTGCTAGGCACAGGCTAGACACTGGCTAGGCACAGGCTAGACATAGGCTAGACACTGGCTAGGCACAGGCTATGCACCTGCCAGTCACAGGCAAGGCACAGGCTAGCCACAGGCTAGACAATTGCTAAGCACAGGCAAGACACAGGCTAGACACAGGCTAGACAGAGGCTAGACACAGGCTAGACACAGGCAAGACACAGGCTAGACACAGGCTAGACAGGGGCTAGACACAGGCTAGACACAGGCTAGACACATGCCAATCACAGGCAAGGCACAGGCTACACGCTGGCTAGACACAGGCAAGACACAGGTAAGACACAGTCTAGACAGAGGCTAGGCACAGGCTTGACTCTGGCTAGGCACAGGCTAGATACTGGCTAGGCAAAGGCTGGGCACTTACTAGGAACTGGCAAGGCACAGGCTACACACACGCCAGTCACAGGCAAGGCTTAGACACAGGCAAGACACAGGCTAGACACAGGCTAGACAGAGGCTAGACACAGGCTAGACACTGACTAGGCACAGGCTAGACACTGCCTAGACACAGGCTAGACACTGACTAGGCACAGGCTAGACACTGGCTAGGCACAGGCTAGACACTGGCTAGGCACAGGGTTGACACTGGCTAGGCACAGGCTAGACATAGGCTAGACACTGGCAAGGCACAGGCTAGGCACTCGTTAGGCACTGGCTAGGCACAGGCTATGCACCTGCCAGTCACAGGCAATGCACAAGCTAGACACAGGCTAGACAATTGCTAGGCATAGGCTAGGCACAGGTAATACACTGGCTAGGCACAGCCTAGGCACCGGATAAACACTGGCTAGGCACAGGCTAGGCAAAGGCTGGGCACAAGCAAGACACTGGCTAGGCACAGGCTAGACTCTGGCTAGGCAGAGGCTAGACACAGGCTAGGTACAGGCTAGGCACAGGCTAGGCACAGGCTAGACACTGGCTAGGTACAGGCTAGGTACTGGCTGGAAACTGGCTAGGCACAGGCTATGCACATGCCAGTCACAGGCAAGGCACAGGCTAGACACAGGCTAGGCACAGGCTAGACAGTGGCTATGCACATGCTAGACACTCAGGCTAGACACTGCATAGACACTGGCTAGACACTGGCTAGACACTGGCTAGGCACTGGCTAGGCACTGGCTAGGCACTGGCTAGGCACTGGCTAGGCACTGGCTAGGCACTGGCTAGGCACTGGCTAGGCACTGGCTAGGCACTGGCTAGGCACTGGCTAGACACTGGCTAGGCACTGGCTAGACACTGGCTAGGCACTGGCTAGACACAGGCTAGACACTGGCTAGACACAGGTTAGACACTGGCTAGACACAGGTTAGACACTGGCTAGACACTGGCCAGACACTGTCTAGACACTGGCTAGGCAAAGGCTGGACATAGGCTAGACACTGGCTAGGCGCAGGCTAGGCACTGGCTAGGTACTGTCTAGGCACAGGCTATGCACTTGCCAGTCACAGGCAAGGCACAGGCTAGACACAGGCTAGACAATTGCTAAGCACAGACTAGACACTGGCTAGGCACAGGCTTGACTCTGGCTACGCACAGGCTAGACACAGGCAAGACACTGGCTAGGCACAGGCTAGACACTGGATAGACACTGGCTAGGCACTGGCTAGGCACAGGCTGGGCACAGGCTAGACACTGGCTAGGCACAGGATAGACACTGGCTAGGTACAGGCTAAGCACTGGCTAGACACTAGCTAGGCACAGGCTATGCACATGCTAGTCACAGGTAAGGAACAGGCTAGACACATGCTAGACAATTGCTAGGCACAGGCTAGACACTGGCTAGGCACAGGCTAGACATATGCTAGACACTGGCTAGGCAATGGCTAGGCACAGGCTAGACATATGCTAGACACTGGCTAGGCACAGGCTATGCACCTGCCAGTCACAGGCAAGGCACAGGCTAGACGCTGGCTAGGCACAGGCAAGACACAGGTAAGACACAGTCTAGACAGAGGCTAGGCACAGGCTTGACTCTGGCTAGCCACAGGCTAGATACTGGCTAGACACAGGCTATGCACCTGGCAGTCACAGGCAAGGCACAGGCTAGACACAGGCTAGACAATTGCTAGGCATAGGCTAGGCACAGGTAATACACTAGCTAGGCACAGTCTAGGCACCGGATAAACACAGGCTAGGCACAGGCTAGGCAAAGGCTGGGCACAAGCAAGACACTGGCTAGGCACAGGCTAGACTCTGGCTAGGCACAGGCTAGACTCTGGCTAGGCACAGGCTAGACATAGGCTAGACATAGGCTATACACTGGCTAGGCACAGGCTAGGCACTGGCTAGGCACTAGCTAGGCACAGGCAATGCACCTGCCAGTCACAGGCAAGGCACAGGCTAGACACAGGCTAGACAATTGCTAGGCACAGGCTAGACACTGGCTAGGCACAGGCTAGACGCAGGCTAGACACAGGCAAGACACAGGTAAGACACAGTCTAGACAGAGGCTAGATACTGGCTAGGCAAGGCTGGGAACTTACTAGGAACTGGCAAGGCACAGGCTACGCACACGCCAGTCACAGGCAAGGCTTAGACACAGGCAAGACACAGGCTAGACAGAGGCTAGACACAGGCTAGACACAGGCTAGACACTGACTAGGCACAGGCTAGACACTGGCTAGGCACAGGCTAGACACTGGCTAGGCACAGGCTAGACACTGGCTAGGCACAGGTTAGACACTGGCTAGGCACAGGCTAGACACTGGCTAGGCACAGGCTAGACATAGGCTAGACACTGGCTAGGCACAGTCCAGGCACCGGATAAACACTGGCTAGGCACAGGCTAGGCAAAGGCTGGGCACAAGCAAGACACTGGCTAGGCACAGGCTAGACATAGGCTAGACACTGGCTAGGCACAGGCTATGCACCTGCCAGTCACAGGCAAGGCACAGGCTAGCCACAGGCTAGACAATTGCTAAGCACAGGCAAGACACAGGCTAGACACAGGCTAGACAGAGGCTAGACACAGGCTAGACACAGGCAAGACACAGGCTAGACACAGGCTAGACAGAGGCTAGACACAGGCTAGACACATGCCAATCACAGGAAAGGCACAGGCTAGACGCTGGCTAGACACAGGCAAGACACAGGTAAGACACAGTCTAGACAGAGGCTAGGCACAGGCTTGACTCTGGCTAGGCACAGGCTAGATACTGGCTAGGCAAAGGCTGGGCACTTACTAGGAACTGGCAAGGCACAGGCTACGCACACGCCAGTCACAGGCAAGGCTTAGACACAGGCAAGACACAGGCTAGACACAGGCTAGACAGAGGCTAGACACAGGCTAGACACTGACTAGGCACAGGCTAGACACTGGCTAGGCACAGGCTAGACACTGGCTAGGCACAGGGTTGACACTGGCTAGGCACAGGCTAGACATAGGCTAGACACTGGCTAGACATAGGCTAGACACTGGCAAGGCACAGGCTAGGCACTCGTTAGGCACTGGCTAGGCACAGGCTATGCACCTGCCAGTCACAGGCAATGCACAAGCTAGACAATTGCTAGGCATAGGCTAGGCACAGGTAATACACTGGCTAGGCACAGCCTAGGCACCGGATAAACACTGGCTAGGCACAGGCTAGGCAAAGGCTGGGCACAAGCAAGACACTGGCTAGGCACAGGCTAGACTCTGGCTAGGCAGAGGCTAGACACAGGCTAGGCACAGGCTAGGCACAGGCTAGACACTGGCTAGGTACAGGCTAGGTACTGGCTGGAAACTGGCTAGGCACAGGCTATGCACATGCCAGTCACAGGCAAGGCACAGGCTAGACACAGGCTAGGCACAGGCTAGACAGTGGCTATGCACATGCTAGACACTCAGGCTAGACACTGCATAGACACTGGCTAGACACTGGCTAGACACTGGCTAGACACTGGCTAGACACAGGTTAGACACTGGCTAGACACAGGTTAGACACTGGCTAGACACTGGCCAGACACTGTCTAGACACTGGCTAGGCAAAGGCTGGACATAGGCTAGACACTGGCCAGACACTGTCTAGGCACTGGCTAGGCACAGGCTGGGCACAGGCTAGACACTGGCTAGGTACAGGATAGACACTGGCTAGGTACTGGCTAGGCACTGGCTAGGCACTGGCTAGGCACTGGCTAGGCACTGGCTAGGCACTGGCTAGACACAGGCTAGACACTGGCTAGACACAGGTTAGACACTGGCTAGACACAGGTTAGACACTGGCTAGACACTGGCCAGACACTGTCTAGACACTGGCTAGGCAAAGGCTGGACATAGGCTAGACACTGGCTAGGCGCAGGTTAGGCACTGGCTAGGTACTGTCTAGGCACAGGCTATGCACTTGCCAGTCACAGGCAAGGCACAGGCTAGACACAGGCTAGACAATTGCTAAGCACAGACTAGACACTGGCTAGGAACAGGCTTGACTCTGGCTACGCACAGGCTAGACACAGGCAAGACACTGGCTAGGCACAGGCTAGACACTGGATAGACACTGGCTAGGCACTGGCTAGGCACAGGCTGGGCACAGGCTAGACACTGGCTAGGCACAGGATAGACACTGGCTAGGTACAGGCTAAGCACTGGCTAGACACTAGCTAGGCACAGGCTATGCACATGCTAGTCACAGGTAAGGAACAGGCTAGACACATGCTAGACAATTGCTAGGCACAGGCTAGACACTGGCTAGGCACAGGCTAGACATATGATAGACACTGGCTAGGCACAGGCTATGCACCTGCCAGTCACAGGCAAGGCACAGGCTAGACGCTGGCTAGGCACAGGCAAGACACAGGTAAGACACAGTCTAGACAGAGGCTAGGCACAGGCTTGACTCTGGCTAGCCACAGGCTAGATACTGGCTAGACACAGGCTATGCACCTGGCAGTCACAGGCAAGGCACAGGCTAGACACAGGCTAGACAATTGCTAGGCATAGGCTAGGCACAGGTAATACACTAGCTAGGCACAGTCTAGGCACCGGATAAACACAGGCTAGGCACAGGCTAGGCAAAGGCTGGGCACAAGCAAGACACTGGCTAGGCACAGGCTAGACTCTGGCTAGGCACAGGCTAGACATAGGCTAGACATAGGCTATACACTGGCTAGGCACAGGCTAGGCACTGGCTAGGCACTAGCTAGGCACAGGCAATGCACCTGCCAGTCACAGGCAAGGCACAGGCTAGACACAGGCTAGACAATTGCTAGGCACAGGCTAGACACTGGCTAGGCACAGGCTAGACGCAGGCTAGACACAGGCAAGACACAGGTAAGACACAGTCTAGACAGAGGCTAGATACTGGCTAGGCAAGGCTGGGCACTTACTAGGAACTGGCAAGGCACAGGCTACGCACACGCCAGTCACAGGCAAGGGTTAGACACAGGCAAGACACAGGCTAGACACAGGCTAGACACTGGCTAGGCACAGGCTAGACACTGGCTAGGCACAGGCTAGACACTGGCTAGGCACAGGCTAGACACTGGCTAGGCACAGGCTAGACACTGGCTAGGCACAGGGTAGACACGGGCTAGGCACAGGCTAGACACCGGTTAGGCACTGGCTAGGCACAGGCTATGCACCTGCCAGTCACAGGCAATGCACAAGCTAGACACAGGCTAGACAATTGCTAGGCATAGGCTAGGCATAGGCTAGGCACAGGTAATACACTAAATAGGCACAGCCTAGGCACCGGATAAACACTGGCTAGGCACAGGCTAGGCAAAGGCTCGGCACAAGCAAGACACTGGCTAGGCACAGGCTAGACTCTGGCTAGGCAGAGGCTAGACACTGGCTAGGCACAGGCTAGATACTGGCTAGGCACAGGCTAGACACTGGCTAGGCACAGGCTAGACACTGGCTAGGCACAGGCTAGACACTGGCTAGGCACAGGCTAGACATAGGCTAGACACTGGCTAGACACTGGCTAGGAACAGGCTAGACACTGGCTAGGCACAGGCTAGACACTGGCTAGGCACAGGCTAGACATAGGCTAGACACTGGCTAGGCACAGCCTAGGCACCGGATAAACACTGGCTAGGCACAGGCTAGGCAAAGGCTGGGCACAAGCAAGACACTGGCTAGGCACAGGCTAGACTCTGGCTAGGCACAGGCTATGCACCTGGCAGTCACAGGCAAGGCACAGGCTAGACACAGGCTAGACAATTGCTAGGCATAGGCTAGGCACAGGTAATACACTGGGTAGGCACAGTCTAGGCACCGGATAAACACTGGCTAGGCACAGGCTAGGCAAAGGCTGGGCACAAGCAAGACTGGCTAGGCACAGGCTAGACTCTGGCTAGGCACAGGCTGGACATAGGCTATACACTGGCTAGGCACAGGCTAGGCACTGGCTAGGCACTGGCTAGGCACAGGCAATGCACCTGCCAGTCACAGGCAAGGCACAGGCTAGACACAGGCTAGACAATTGCTAGGCACAGGCTAGACACTGGCTTGGCACAGGCTAGACATAGGCTAGACACTGGCTAGGCACAGGCTATGCACCTGCCAGTCACAGGCAAGGCACAGGCTATGCACTTGCCAGTCACAAGCAAGGCACCGGCTAGACACAGGCTAGACAATTGCTAAGCACAGACTAGACACTGGCTAGGCACATGCTTGACTCTGGCTACGCACAGGCTAGACACAGGCAAGACACTGGCTAGACACACAGGCTAGACACAGGCAAGACACTGGCTAGGCACAGGCTAGACACTGGATAGACACTGGCTAGGCACTGGCTAGGCACAGGCTGGGCACAGGCTAGACACTGGCTAGGCACTGGATAGACACTGGCTAGGTACAGGCTAAGCACTGGCTAGACACTAGCTAGGCACAGGCTATGCACATGCTAGTCACAGGTAAGGAACAGGCTAGACACATGCTAGACAAGTGCTAGGCACAGGCTAGACACTGGCTAGGCACAGGCTAGACATAGGCTAGACACTGGCTAGGCACAGGCTATGCACCTGCCAGTCACAGGCAAGGCACAGGCTAGCCACAGGCTAGACAATTGCTAAGCACAGGCAAGACACAGGCTAGACACAGGCTAGACAGAGGCTAGACACAGGCTAGACACAGGCAAGACACAGGCTAGACACAGGCTAGACAGAGGCTAGACACAGGCTAGACACATGCCAATCACAGGCAAGGCACAGGCTAGACGCTGGCTAGACACAGTCTAGACAGAGGCTAGATACTGGCTAGGCAAGGATGGGCACTTACTAGGAACTGGCAAGGCACAGGCTACGCACACGCCAGTCACAGGCAAGGGTTAGACACAGGCAAGACACAGGCTAGACACAGGCTAGACACTGGCTAGGCACAGGCTAGACACTGGCTAGGCACAGGCTAGACACTGGCTAGGCACAGGCTAGACACTGGCTAGGCACAGGGTAGACACGGGCTAGGCACAGGCTAGACACCGGTTAGGCACTGGCTAGGCAAAGGCTATGCACCTGCCAGTCACAGGCAATGCACAAGCTAGACACAGGCTAGACAATTGCTAGGCATAGGCTAGGCATAGGCTAGGCACAGGTAACACACTAAATAGGCACAGCCTAGGCACCGGATAAACACTGGCTAGGCACAGGCTAGGCAAAGGCTCGGCACAAGCAAGACACTGGCTAGGCACAGGCTAGACTCTGGCTAGGCAGAGGCTAGACACAGGCTAGGCACAGGCTATGCACAGGCTAGGCACAGGCTAGACACTGGCTAGGTACAGGCTAGGTACTGGCTGGAAACTGGCTAGGCACAGGCTATGCACATGCCAGTCACAGGCAAGGCACAGGCTAGACACAGGCTAGGCACAGGCTAGACACTAGCTATGCACATGCTAGACACTGGCTATGCTCAGGCTAGACACTGCATAGACACTGGCTAGACACCGGCTAGACACCGGCTAGACACTGGCTAGACACTGGCTAGACACTGGCTAGGCACTGGCTAGGCACTGGCTAGGCACTGGCTAGGCACTGGCTAGGCACTGGCTAGGCACTGGCTAGGCACTGGCTAGGCACTGGCTAGGCACTGGCTAGACACTGGCTAGACACTGGCTAGACACAGGTTTGACACAGGTTAGACACTGGCTAGACACTGGCCAGACACTGTCTAGACACTGGCAAGCCAAAGGCTGGACATAGGCTAGACACTGGCTAGGCGCAGGCTAGGCACTGGCTAGGTACTGTCTAGGCACAGGCTAGACAATTGCTAAGCACAGACTAGACACTGGCTAGGCACAGGCTTGACTCTGGCTACGCAAAGGCTAGACACAGGCAAGACACTAGCTAGGCACAGGCTAGACACTGGATAGACACTGGCTAGGCACTGGCTAGACACAGGCTAGGCACAGGCTATGCACAGGCTAGGCACAGGCTAGACACTGGCTAAGTACAGGCTAGGTACTGGCTGGAAACTGGCTAGGCACAGGCTATGCACATGCTAGTCACAGGTAAGGAACAGGCTAGACACAGGCTAGACAATTGCCAGGCACAGGCTAGACACTGGCTAGGCACAGGCTAGACATAGGCTAGACACTGGCTAGGCACAGGCTATGCACCTGCCAGTCACAGGCAAGGCACAGGCTAGCCACAGGCTAGACAATTGCTAAGCACAGGCAAGACACAGGCTAGACACAGGCTAGACAGAGGCTAGACACAGGCTAGACACTGACTAGGCACAGGCTACACACTGGCTAGGCACAGGCTAGACACTGGCTAGGCACAGGCTAGACACTGGCTAGGCACAGGCTAGACACTGGCTAGGCACAGGCTAGACACTGGCTAGGCACAGGCTAGACACTGGCTAGGCACAGGCTAGACACTGGCTAGGCACAGGCTAGACACTGGCTAGGCACAGGCTAGACATAGGCTAGACACTGGCTAGGCACAGTCTAGGCACCGGATAAACACTGGCTAGGCACAGGCTAGGCAAAGGCTGGGCACAAGCAAGACACTGGCTAGGCACAGGCTAGACTCTGGCTAGGCACAGGCTATGCACCTGCCAGTCACAGGCAAGGCTAGACACAGGCTAGACAATTGCTAGGCATAGGCTAGGCACAGCTAATACACTGGCTAGGCACAGTCTAGGCACCGGATAAACACTGGCTAGGCACAGGTTAGGCAAAGGCTGGGCACAAGCAAGACACTGGCTAGGCACAGGATAGACTCTGGCTAGGCACAGGCTAGACATAGGCTATACACTGGCTAGGCACTGGCTAGGCACTGGCTAGGCACAGGCAATGCACCTGCCAGTAACAGGCAAGGCACAGGCTAGACACAGGCTAGACAATTGCTAGGCACAGGCTAGACACTGGCTAGGCACAGGCTAGACATAGGCTAGACACTGGCTAGGTACAGGCTATGCACCTGCCAGTCACAGGCAAGGCACAGGCTAGCCACAGGCTAGACATTTGCTAAGCACAGGCAAGACACAGGCTAGACACAGGCTAGACAGAGGCTAGACACAGGCTAGACACAGGCAAGACACAGGCTAGACACAGGCTAGACAGAGGCTAGACACAGGCTAGACACAGGCTAGACACATGCCAATCACAGGCAAGGCATAGGCTAGACGCTGGCTAGACGCAGGCAAGACACAGGTAAGACACAGGCTAGACAGAGGCTAGACTCTGGCTAGGCACAGGCTAGACATAGGCTATACACTGGCTAGGCACTGGCTAGGCACTGGCTAGGCACAGGCAACGCACCTGCCAGTAACAGGCAAGGCACAGGCTAGACACAGGCTAGACAATTGCTAGGCACAGGCTTGACTCTGGCTAGGCACAGGCTAGATACTGGCTAGGCAAAGGCTGGGCACTTACTAGGAACTGGCAAGGCACAGGCTACGCACACGCCAGTCACAGGCAAGGCTTAGACACAGGCAAGACACAGGCTAGACACAGGCTAGACAGAGGCAAGACACAGGCTAGACACTGACTAGGCACAGGCTAGACACTGGCTAGGCACAGGGTAGACACTGGCTAGGCACAGGCTAGACATAGGCTAGACACTGGCAAAGCACAGGCTAGGCACTGGTTAGGCACTGGCTAGGCACAGGCTATGCACCTGCCAGTCACAGGCAATGCACAAGCTAGACACAGGCTAGACAATTGCTAGGCATAGGCTAGGCATAGGCTAGGCACAGGTAATACACTAAATAGGCACAGCCTAGGCACCGGATAAACACTGGCTAGGCACAGGCTAGGCAAAGGCTGGGCACCAGCAAGACACTGGCTAGGCACAGGCTAGACTCTGGCTAGGCAGAGGCTAGACACAGGCTAGGCACAGGCTAGGCACAGGCTAGGTACAGGCTAGGTACTGGCTGGAAACTGGCTAGGCACAGGCTATGCACATGCCAGTCACAGGCAAGGCACAGGCTAGACACAGGCTAGGCACAGGCTAGACACTGGCTGTGCACATGCTAGACACTGGCTATGCACAGGCTAGACACTGCATAGACACTGGCTAGACACTGGCTAGACACTGGCTAGACACTGGCTAGACACTGGCTAGACACTGGCTAGACACTGGCTAGACACTGGCTAGACACTGGCTAGACACTGGCTAGACACTGGCTAGACACTGGCTAGGCACTGCCTAGGCACTGGCTAGGCACTGGCTAGACACTGACTAGGCACTGGCTAAGCACGGGCTAGGCACAGGCTAGACACTAGCTAGGCACAAGCTAGACACTGGCTAGGCACAGGCTAGACACTGGCCAGGCACAGGCTAGACACTGGCTAGGCACAGGCTAGACACTGGCTAGGCACAGGCTAGACACTGGCTAGGCACAAGCTAGACACTGGCTAGGCACAGGCTATGCACATGCCAATCACAGGCTATGCACATGCCAATCACAGGCAAGGCACAGGCAACGCACAGTTTAGACACTGGCTAGACACAGGCAAGACACAGGCTAGGCACAGGCAAGACACTGGCAAGGCACAGGCTACGCACCGGATAGACACTGGCTAGGGACAGGCTAGGCAAAGGCTGGGCACAAGCTAGACACTGGCTAGGCACAGGCTAGACTCTGGCTAGGCAGAGGCTAGACACAGGCTAGAAAAAAGGCAAGGCACGGGCTAGACACTGGCTAGGTACAGGCTAGGCACTGGCTGGATACTGGCTAGGCACAGGCTATGCACATGCCAGTCACAGGCAAGGCACAGGCTAGACACAGGCTAGGCACAGGCTAGACACTGGCTATGCACATGCTAGACACTGGCTATGCTCAGGCTAGACACTGCATAGACACTGGCTAGACACTGGCTAGACACCGGCTAGACACCGGCTAGACACTGGCTAGACACCGGCTAGACACTGGCTAGACACTGGCTAGGCACTGGCTAGGCACTGGCTAGGCACTGGCTAGGCACTGGCTAGGCACTGGCTAGGCACTGGCTAGGCACTGGCTAGGCACTGGCTAGGCACTGGCTAGGCACTGGCTAGACACTGGCTAGGCACTGGCTAGACACTGGCTAGACACAGGCTAGACACTGGCTAGACACAGGCGAGACACTGGCTAGACACAGGCTAGACACTGGCTAGACACAGGTTAGACACTGGCTAGACACTGGCCAGACACTGTCTAGACACTGGCTAGACACTGTCTAGACACTGGCTAGACACTGGCTGGACACCGGATAGGCACTGGCTACACACTGGCTAGGCACTGGCTAGACACTGGCTAGGCACAGACTATACACAGGCTAGGCACAGGCTAGACACGGGCTAGGCACAGGCTAGACACTGGCTGTGCACATGCTAGACACTGGCTAGGCACAGACTAGACACTGGCTAGGCACAGGCTAGACACGGGCTAGGCACAGGCTAGACACAGGCTAGGCACAGGCTAGACACTGGCTGTGCACATGCTAGACACTGGCTATGCACAGGCTAGACACTGCATAGACACTGGCTAGACACTGGCTAGACACTGGCTATACACTGGCTAGACACTGGCTAGGCACTGGCTAGGCACTGGCTAGGCACTGGCTAGGCACTGGCTAGGCACTGGCTAGGCACTGGCTAGGCACTGGCTAGACACTGGCTAGGCACTGGCTAGACACTGGCTAGGCACTGGCTAGACACTGGCTAGACACACGCTAGACACTGGCTAGGCACAGGCTAGACACTGGCTAGACACTGGCTAGGCACAGGCTAAACACTGGCTAGGCACAGACTAGACACTGGCTAGACACAGACTAGACACTGGCTAGACACTGGCCAGACACTGTCTAGACACTGGCTAGACACTGGCTAGACAGCGGCTAGGCACTGGCTACACACTGGCTAGGCACTGGCTAGACATTGGCTAGACACTGGCTAGGCACAGGCTAAACACGGGCTAGGCACAGGCTAGACACTAGCTAGGCACAAGCTAGACACTGGCTAGGCACAGGCAAGGCACAGGCAACGCACAGTTTAGACACTGGCTAGACACAGGCAAGACACAGGCTAGGCACAGGCAAGACACTGGCAAGGCACAGGCTACGCACCGGATAGACACTGGCTAGGGACAGGCTAGGCAAAGGCTGGGCACAAGCTAGACACTGGCTAGGCAGAGGCTAGACTCTGGCTAGGCAGAGGCTAGACACAGGCTAGAAAAAAGGCAAGGCACGGGCTAGACACTGGCTAGGTACAGGCTAGGCATTGGCCGGATACTGGCTAGGCACAGGCTATGCACATGCCAGTCACAGGCAAGGCACAGGCTAGACACAGGCTAGGCACAGGCTAGACACTGGCTATGCACATGCTAGACACTGGCTATGCTCAGGCTAGACACTGCATAGACACTGGCTAGACACCGGCTAGACACCGGCTAGACACTGGCTAGACACTGGCTAGACACTGGCTAGGCACTGGCTAGGCTCTGGCTAGGCACTGGCTAGGCACTGGCTAGACACAGGCTAGGCACTGGCTAGACACAGGCTAGACACTGGCTAGACACAGGCTAGACACTGGCTAGACACAGGTTAGACAGTGGCTAGACACTGGCTAGACACAGGTTAGACAGTGGCTAGACACTGGCCAGACACAGGTTAGACAGTGGCTAGACACTGGCCAGACACTGTCTAGACACTGGCTAGACAATGGCTGGACACCGGATAGGCACTGGCTACACACTGGCTAGGCACTGGCTAGACACTGGCTAGGCACAGACTAGACACAGGCTAGGCACAGGCTAGACACGGGCTAGGCACAGGCTAGACACTGGCTGTGCACATGCTAGACACTGGCTAGGCACAGACTAGACACTGGCTAGGCACAGGCTAGGCACGGGCTAGGCACAGGCTAGACACAGGCTAGGCACAGGCTAGACACGGGCTAGGCACAGGCTAGACACAGGCTAGGCACAGGCTAGACACTGGCTGTGCACATGCTAGACACTGGCTATGCACAGGCTAGACACTGCATAGACACTCGCTAGACACTGGCTAGACACTGGCTAGACACCGGCTAGACACCGGCTAGACACTGGCTAGACACTGGCTAGACACTGGCTAGACACTGGCTAGGCATTGGCTAGGCACTGGCTAGGCATTGGCTAGACACTGGCTAGGCAATGGCTAGGCACTGGCTTGGCACTGGCTAGGCACTGGCTAGGCACTGGCTAGACACTGGCTAGGCACTGGCTAGACACTGGCTAGACACTGGCTAGGCACTGGCTAGACACTGGCTAGACACAGGCTAGTCACTGGCTAGACACAGGCTAGACACTGGCTAGGAACATGCTAGACACTGGCTAGGAACAGGCTAGACACTGGCTAGGCACAGGCTAAACACTGGCTAGGCACAGACTAGACACTGGCTAGGCACAGACTAGACACTGGCTAGACACAGGCTAAACACTGGCTAGACACTGGCTAGACACTGGCTAGACACAGGCTAGACACTGGCTAGACACTGGCTAGACACCGGATAGGCACTGGCTACACACTGGCTAGGCACAGACTATACACTGTCTAGCCACAGGCTAGACACGGGCTAGGCACAGGCTAGACACTGGCTAGGCACAGGCTAGACACTGGCTAGGCACAGGCTAGACACTGGCTAGGCACAGGCTAGACACTGGCTAGGCACAGGCTAGACACTGGCTAGGCACAGGCTAGACACTGGCTAGGCACAGACTAGACACTGGCTAGACACTGGCTAGACACAGGCTAGACACTGGCTAGACACTGGCCAGACACTGGCTAGACACTGGCCAGACACTGTCTAGACACTGGCTAGACACCGGATAGGCACTGGCTATACACTGGCTAGGCACTGGCTAGGCACTGGCTAGGCACTGGCTAGACACAGGCTAGACACAGGCTAGACACAGGCTAGACACAGGCTAGACACTGGCTGGGCCCAGGCTAAACACAGGCAAGACACAGGCTAGACACAGGCTAGACACTGGCTAGGCCCAGGCTAGACACCGGCTAGACACCGGCTAGACACTGGCTAGACACTGGCTAGGCACTGGCTAGGCACTGGCTAGGCACTGGCTAGGCACTGGCTAGGCACAGGCTACGCACTGGCTAGGCACTGGCTAGGCACTGGCTAGGCACTGGCTAGACACTGGCTAGGCACTGGCTAGACACTGGCTAGACACTGGCCAGACACTGTCTAGACACTGGCTAGACACTGGCTGGACACCGGATAGGCACTGGCTACACACTGGCTAGGCACAGACTAGACACAGGCTAGGCACAGGCTAGACACGGGCTAGGCACAGGCTAGACACTGGCTGTGCACATGCTAGACACTGGCTAGGCACAGACTAGACACTGGCTAGGCACAGGCTAGACACGGGCTAGGCACAGGCTAGACACAGGCTAGGCACAGGCTAGACACTGGCTGTGCACATGCTAGACACTCGCTATGCACAGGCTAGACACTGCATAGACACTGGCTAGACACTGGCTAGACACTGGCTAGACACCGGCTAGACACCGGCTAGACACTGGCTAGACACTGGCTAGACACTGGCTAGGCATTGGCTAGGCACCGGCTAGGCATTGGCTAGGCACCGGCTAGGCACTGGCTAGACACTGGCTAGGCATTGGCTAGGCACTGGCTAGGCACAGGCTAGACACTGGCTAGGCACAGGCTAAACACTGGCTAGGCACAGACTAGACACTGGCTAGACACAGGCTAAACACTGGCTAGGCACAGACTAGACACTGGCTAGGCACAGACTAGACACTGGCTAGACACAGGCTAAACACTGGCTATGCACAGACTAGACACTGGCAAGACACAGGCTAGACACTGGCTAGACACAGGCTAGACACTGGCTAGACACTGGCTAGACACAGGCTAGACACTGGCTAGACACTGGCTAGACACCGGATAGGCACTGGCTACACACTGGCTAGGCACTGGCTAGGCACTGGCTAGGCACTGACTAGACACAGGCTAGACACAGGCTAGACACTGGCTAGACACAGGCTAGACACTGGCTAGGCCAAGGCTAAACCCGGGTAGACACAGGCTAGACACTGGCTAGGCCCAGGCTAGACACTGGCTAGGCACAGGCTAGACACTGGCTAGGCACACGCTAGACACTGGCTAGGCACACGCTAGACACTGGCTAGGCACAGGCTAAACACTAACTAGGGACAGGCTAAACACTAGCTAGGGACAGGCTAGACACTGGCAATGCACAGTCTAGATACTGGCTAGAAACAAGATAAAAACAGAATGGACATAGGCTTAACACTGACTATGCACATGCCAATCACAGGCAAGGCACGGGCAAGGCACGGGCTAGACACTGGCTAGACACTGGCTAGACACTGGCTAGATACAGGCTAGACACAGGCTAGACACAGGCTAGACACAGGCTAAAAGGTCGTGTTGCCGTGAGGGCAGAAGAGAGTTTGAATCATATATATAAGTCGCCCAGGACTAATAATTGATATCTGTCTGCTAACAGATTAAATATGGTCTGTATTGCAGACAAATGTTGCAAATAGACTGATAATTCCGACGACGGTGGAATATAGGAACAGGTTATATAATGAAAAAAACCGGGAAAGTGTAATTTTACACAGAGTAATTCAAAGCCAAATTGAATCTCCGGTTCTAAGAGTTCCGAGTTGATGGTGGAATCAACTGCAATTAGAACTCCACCACCACGTCGATCAGGTCGATCACACCTGTAGGTTGTGTACTTATTTGGAAAGACTTCGGAGTTCAGGATCTCCGGCTTTAACCAAGTCTCAGTAAACACAACAATTTGGGAAGAAAAAGAAAGACTGTTTAAGTATAAAGTTGAAAGTTTAGTACAGAGACTTCTAACATTTTGATATGAAAGAGTTAAGGAGCTTGTTAGTTTTTTTTTTATTTAATTTTGTTTGGGCTGCTGCTAGAGGAGGCAAAGGAAGTTTAATCGGTGGGCGATTTTTCTTTTTCCTTGCTTCAAACTCTTTAACCATTACATGTTCCGGCCAAAATTGAGCCGAACATATAATGCCTAAGAGTTCGTTTAGGGCACTTATTTTGAAGGAAGATATTATTATTATTGGACGTTGAATACAATGACTGTATTAGCAAGTGGTCCAACGACACAAAGCCGATGCAGACACAGGCTAGACACTGGCTAGGCCAAGGCTAAACACAGGCTAGACACAGGCTAGACACTGGCTAGGCCCAGGCTAGACACTGGCTAGGCACAGGCTAGACACTGGCTAGGCACACGCTAGACACTGGCTAGGCACACGCTAGACACTGGCTAGGCACAGGCTAAACACTAGCTAGGGACAGGCTAAACACTAGCTAGGGACAGGCTAGACACTGGCAATGCACAGTCTAGATACTGGCTAGAAACAAGATAAAAACAGAATGGAAATAGGCTTAACACTGACTATGCACATTCCAATCACAGGCAAGGCACGGGCAAGGCACGGGCTAGACACTGGCTAGACACTGGCTAGACACTGGCTAGATACAGGCTAGACACAGGCTAGACACAGGCTAGACACTTGCCAGACACAAGCTAGACACAGGCTAGACACTGGCAATACACAGGCTATGTCACTGTCAATGTCACCTTGCATAAGTTCGTTAATAAATAAGACCCCTAGCATGGTTCTGCGGTTAGTTAGGGAAGGCAGATTTAGTAGCAGAAGTCTACTATTATAGGAAGGCAGTCTCCAATTTTCAGTTAAGGCCGCGTAAGGCAAAAAGTAAGAAGTTCTTCTGTACAGATTCGATGCGTTCCTTATGAATAGTGTACTGGGGAAACCATACGCATGAACCGTATTCGAGAATGGGACGAACAAGTGAAACGTAAAGGGTCTATGTAATATAAGGATCGTCGAATTCCATTGACCATCTCTTGATAAAGTCTAGGACACCCATGGCTTTATTGACCATATTAGCTATATGATTGGAAAACTTTAGTTTTCGGTCCAAACGGACCCCCAGATCATCAACTAGGGTATTTCTTTGCAAGGCACAACCACAAAGAGTATAAGAAGCAAACTACGGACTGGTTTGAGTTCTGTCAGCCAGATAGTTTACAATCCAACTAAGTAGTTTTGGTAAAAACCTAGAAGGTTAAGTTTATGTGCCAGAAGGGAATGATTCACTGAGTCAAAAGCTTTACTGAAATCAGTATAAATAACATCAGTTTGAAGATTTTCCTGAAATCTTTTTACCACGAAGGATGTCAGCTCAAGCAAGTTTGTCGTAGTAGAACGACTTTTAATGAATCCGTGTTGAAAAGGTGAGATAACGGATCTACAGAAATGTTGCAAGTGAGGAGTTATAACATTCTCGAAAAGTTTGGGTATAGCCGACAATTTAGAGATACCTCTATAATTGCTTGCATCAGACTTGCTGCCCTTTTTAAGCAAGGGAATAATAAAAGATTCCTTCCAAATGGAAGGAAAGACTGAAGTTTCTAAAGACAGCGAAAATAGTTTGAGCAATGGCTTACTTAGGGAGATAGCACAGAATCGAAGTATGCAAGCAGGAACACCGTCAGGGCCTGGTGAGAAGACTGGCTTTACTAAAGAGAGATCCTTTACCAATGAGCTTTCGTTTAAAAAGGGAGAGAAGATACCATTTGAAATTGGAATGTTGTATGGATAAAAGTGAGTTTTCTGTGTAGAGGGAGAATAAGTCGTTTGAAAAAACTTTGCAAACATATCGGCCATGGCTTGGTTGGTATCTGCACTAGCATTTTCAAAGGTTAATTTTGTTGGAAATGCGGTAGACTTACGCTTCGTGTTAACGAAACTATAAAACTGTTCGGGGTGCTGAATAAACTGAGCCTTACAACGAGTTAAATAATTCTTATAACATTTCGCGTTCAAGACAGTAAAATCTGACCGCGCGCTTAAGTAGCGGGAAAAGGCTGAAGATGAGCTATTACTTTTATATTTTTTAAATAAGTTTGACTTTAAATTTTTTAACCGTGAACCATGGCTGCTTACTCGAGGAAGTTGGATAAAAACACTGAACACAAATATCTAAAAAGTAGTTAATTGTGTTATAAAAAATATTGGTCGCTACTAAAATATCAGTAGACGAATACAATTGTGACCAATCAAATTGGGAAATCATCCCATTCAATAAGTTAAAATCTGCTTTTCTAAAGCAGCGTACACGATTACACAGTTTTTCATCATTATCCATACATGCACCAAAATTAAAAGTAACTTCAAGAGTGGGATGGTAAGGATCTTCAGGAAGAGAAAGAGGTTGTGTCTTGTTTAGACTCACTCTAGATGGATCCGAGACAAAGCATAAGTCTAACGATCTGTTACTACTGTTTATGAAATGATTGACCTGTGACAATGACATGTCAAACAGACCGTCAAAAAGGTCGTGTTGCCGTGAGGGCAGAAGAGAGTTTGAATCAGCACTTGTTGTCCAATTACAATCGGGGATATATAAGTCGCCCAGGACTAATAATTGATATCTGTCTGCTAACAGATTAAATATGGTCTGTATTGCAGACAAATGTTGCAAATAGACTGATAATTCCGACGACGGTGGAATATAGGAACAGGTTATATAATGAAAAAAACCGGGAAAGTGTAATTTTACACAGAGTAATTCAAAGCCAAATTGAATCTCCGGTTCTAAGAGTTCCGAGTTGATGGTGGAATCAACTGCAATTAGAACTCCACCACCACGTCGATCAGGTCGATCACACCTGTAGGTTGTGTACTTATTTGGAAAGACTTCGGAGTTCAGGATCTCCGGCTTTAACCAAGTCTCAGTAAACACAACAATTTGGGAAGAAAATGAAAGACTGTTTAAGTATAAAGTTGAAAGTTTAGTACAGAGACTTCTAACATTTTGATATGAAAGAGTTAAGGAGCTTGTTAGTTTTTTTTTTATTTAATTTTGTTTGGGCTGCTGCTAGAGGAGGCAAAGGAAGTTTAATCGGTGGGCGATTTTTCTTTTTCCTTGCTTCAAACTCTTTAACCATTACATGTTCCGGCCAAAATTGAGCCGAACATATAATGCCTAAGAGTTCGTTTAGGGCACTTATTTTGAAGGAAGATATTATTATTATTGGACGTTGAATACAATGACTGTATTAGCAAGTGGTCCAACGACACAAAGCCGATGCATGTTGCGCGCGGAACCCAAACGAAGTCCACCTCCCGCCTGACCGACCGAGAGGCACCGTCGCATAACGGACGACACGGAAACGCGGTAGAAAAGCGAATAGAAACGCGAGTAAAAATTAACGCGATGTGGAGAAAACAAGAAATAAAATAAAAAAGACGAGGCGATAGAACGCGGCATGCAAGTAGGGGAAAAAAAGAAAAAACATAGAATAGAAAATCGAGGAAGATTCAAATACTAATTACTAATTACGTACTAGATAGGCAAGAGTTAAGGACTTCATAGCAGCGATAGTGTTAGTGCTAGCTATGATGTGTTGGAGCTTATTGTAGTCCGAACATAATGCCCTGAAAGGATCATGCAGTGCATAGTTCGATCTACAATAAGGAAAGGAAGGAAATAGCAAGTTCTTCTGCAAGGAACAGAGAAGTGTAGCTCCCTTAACGAGGCCTCACTGTCAATGTCACCTTGCATAAGGTTGTTAATAAATAAGACCCCTAGCATGGTTCTGCGGTTAGTTAGGGAAGGCAGATTTAGTAACAGAAGTCTACCATTATAGGAAGGCAGTCTCAAATTTTCATCCCAGTTAAGGCCGCGTAAGGCAAAAAGTAAGAAGTTCTTCTGTACAGATTCGATGCGTTCCTTATGAATAGTGTACTGGGGACACCACACGCATGAACCGTATTCGAGAATGGGACGAACAAGTGAAACGTAAAGGGTCTTTGTAATATAAGGATCGTCGAATTCCTTAGACCATCTTTTGATAAAGCCTAGGACACCCATGGCTTTATTGACCATATTAGTAATATGACTTGTAAACTTTAGTTTTCGGTCCAAACGGACTCCCAGATCATCAACTAGGGCGATTCTTTCCAAGGCACAACCACAAAGAGTATAAGAAGCAACCTGCGGACTGGCTTGAGAGAATGTCATCAGCTTGCAATTAGAGCTGTTCAGGTTTAAAAAATTCGCGCAACACCAAGAATTGAAACTATTTAGGTCGGATTGTAGGCTTGAGTGACAGTGGTCGTCTTTAAATTGGTAGCAAAGCTTTACATCATCGGGTACGGGAGTAACATATGACCAAGGGAAGGTCATTAATGAAAAGCGTAAAAAGTAGGGGACCAAGATGACTCCCTTGAGGAACACCAGATGTGGCATGAATTGGGTTTGAAAGGGTGGTTTTAAAGAGGACTCTTTGAGTTCTGTCAGCCAGATAGCTTACAATCCAACTAAGTAGTTTTGGTGAAAAACCTAGAAAGTCAAGTTTATGTGCCAAAAGAGAATGATTCACTGAGTCAAAAGCTTTACTGAAATCAGTATAAATAACATCAGTCTGAAGATTTTCCTGAAATCCTTTTACCACGAAGGATGTCAGCTCAAGCAAGTTTGTCGTAGTAGAACGATTTTTAATGAATCCGTGTTGAAAAGGTGAGATAACGGATCTACAGAAATGTTGCAAGTGAGGAGTTATAACATTCTCGAAAAGTTTGGGTATAGCCGACAATTTAGAGATACCTCTATAATTGCTTGCATCAGACTTGCTGCCCTTTTTAAGCAAGGGAATAATAAAAGATTCCTTCCAAATGGAAGGAAAGACTGAAGTTTCTAAAGACAGCGAAAATAGTTTGAGCAATGGCTTACTTAGGGAGGTAGCACAGAATCGAAGTATGCAAGCAGGAACACCGTCAGGGCCTGGTGAGAAGACTGGCTTTACTAAAAAGAGATCCTTTACCAATGAGCTTTCGTTTAAAAAGGGAGAGAAGATACCATTTGAACTTGGAATGTTGGATAAAAGTGAGTTTTCTGTGTAGAGGGAGAATAAGTCGGTTGAAAAAACTTTGCAAACATATCGGCCATGGCTTGGTCGGTATCTGCACTAGAATTTTCAAACGTTAATTTTGTTGGAAATGCGGTAGACTTACGCTTCATGTTAACGAAACTATAAAACTGTTTGGGGTTCTGAATAAACTGAGCCTTACAACGAGTTAAATAGTTCTTATAACATTTCGCGTTCAAGACAGTAAAATCTGACCGCGCGCTTAAGTAGCGGGAAAAGGCTGAAGATGAGCTATTACTTTTACATTTTTTAAATAAGTTTGACTTTAAATTTTTTAACCGTGACAACTCTCTTGTAAACCATGGCAGCTTACTCGAGGAATTTGGCTAAAAACACGGAACACAAATATCTAAAAAGTATTTAATTGTGTTATAAAAAATATTGGTCGCTACTAAAATCTCAGTAGACGAATACAATTCTGACCAATCAAATTGGGAAATCATCCCATTCAATAAGTTAAAATCTGCTTTTCTAAAGCAGAGTACACGATTACACAGTTTTTCATCATTATCCATACATGCACCAAAATTAAAAGTAACTTCAAGAGTGGGATGGTAAGGATCTTCAGGAAGAGAAAGTGGTTGTGTCTGTGTGATCTGTTACTACTGTTTAAGACATGATTGACCTGAGACAATGACATGTCAAACAGACCGTCAAAAAGGTCGTGTTGCCGTGAGGGCAGAAGAGAGTTTGAAACAGCACTTGTTGTCCAATTACAATCGGGGATATAGAAGTCGCCCAGGACTAATAATTGATATCTGTCTGCTAACAGATTAAATATGGTCTGTATTGCAGACAAATGTTGCAAATAGACTGATAATTCCGACGACGGTGGAATATAGTAACAGGTTATATAATGAAAAAAACCGGGAAAGTGTAATTTTAAACAGAGTAATTCAAAGCCAAATTGAATCTCCGGTTCTAAGAAATCCGAGTTGATTGTGGAATCAACTGCAATTAGAACTCCACCACCACGTCGGTCAGGTCGAAAGGCTTCGGAGTTCATGATTTCCGGCTTTAACCAAGTCTCAGTAAACACAACAATTTGGAAAGAAAAAGAAAGAATGTTTAAGTATAAAGTTGAAAGTTTAGTACAGAATCTTCTAACATTTTGATATGAAAGAGTTAAGGAGCTTGTTAGTTTTTTTTTTATTTGATTTTGTTTGGGCTGCTGCTAGAGGAGGCAAAGGAAGTTTAATCGGTGGGCGATTTTTCTTTTCCTTGCTTCAAACTCTTTAACCATTACATGTTCCGGCCAAAATTGAGCCGAACATATAATGCCTAAGAGTTCGTTTGGGGCACTTATTTTGAAGGAAGATATGTCCCTCTCATAAGAAAACTTAAACTTTTCCACTTTTACGTCAACGGCTTGGGTTTTAGCTTGAATATAAGCTTTAACATCATTTGATGTGAGTTCAGGGGCAAGCCTAGAAACAAAAATCTGTTTCTTTTGTGGAACACCTACAATCTTTTTTGGCGCCTCAGGTATAATTCCAGAGCAGAGGTTCTCTTCTGGTAAATCAGAACTTGAACACGCCTTAGGTAACACTATTTTATGTGCCACGGGCAACGAGACCACAGCGGACATAACGGAACATTTTGGCGTCACTGGTTGCATACACTCAATGACATTTTCGGGAATCGAAATTGATTTAGCCGCTGATCTCGTTACCATCGGGGGATTGGTGAACGACATTAACGGCTGTGTCATTGGCGTACCTGGGTGGTCAATTATAGGGAGCTGGGTGGCGATAATAGGCTCCTCTATGCGGGTGGATTTTTTTTCGCTTTGGGGATTCGTTCAATAACTTAAGGTTATTGAAAGTTGAATCGAGCGCTGAGAACTGGTCGGATAGTGTGCGAAAACTTCCAAGCAGTTCCCTAAATCCTATTTTTGTTTGCCGCATAAACGAACAAATTTCGCCCTCCACCTCCCTACTGTAATGTACAGCCCTTTCAATCGTATAAAAAAAAAAAAAAAGAAACTAACGATTTTTTTTTTGAAAAATACGCTAACTCCGAAAACGTTAAATTTCTATCTCGATAATTCGGAGTCAATTTAAGATCACTGCTATTAGACTCTAACAAAAAGCTCAAAGCTCAAATTACAACCTTGGGAGTTGCATGTGAGCTTTGCACTGCTCGAGAGACACCTACGCTCTCATAGAGTTCTTTTCTATTTTGGCATTCGCGAAGAGCAGATGTGCAGTCTGCATAAAAAAAATTAATAAAGTAAAAAAAATACACGTGGTCGTTTAATCTTTGGGAAAAAAAAAAAAAAGAAAAGTGTGCTTATTTTTTCTATATCCAAGGCAAGTCAGTGAGTACTAATTTATCAATTTTCATTGATTAATCTAATCCGTTTTTTTTTTTTGCAGAGCGTGCACCTTGCGTCGGCCAGCGGAGCACCCCGGCTGTTAGAGTGCACGTGTCTGCGGATAGGGCTCCACCGTGCATTAGATCGGGGTTCTGGTCCGACAACGAACGGCACACCCACAGATCTGCACACCTTATTGGGAAAAGGAGAAGAAATACATCTTTAGCCCAAAACTCTACATCTATATTCTACACTTATATCTATAACCTACAAATCTACATCTACATCTACTATTACATCTACATCTAGATCAACGCATATACATATCCACCAACAATATCAAAAACAGTGCAAAACTATTATTAAAGCATTTGCACAAAATACAACATTCATAAACAGTGATACCCAAAATTACACAATGCCATGCACATACATCACCACTGTTACACATTATTAACTAAGAAGCATTTTACAAGATTAAAAGTCATGCAGAATGAATTAAAATATTAATATTAATGAATATTAAAAACAAAAATTGAAGAAAATAGGAACAAAACAAAGAATTAGTTAACTGTAAATTTTCATACTTTTGTTTTACATTTCCATTAATTTTTTTTTTCTTTATAATTTTCTTATTTGTTGCTTATTTTTATTTCTTTTTCGTTCATTACACCTTTTGGTAGGCGACTGCCAATCATTATTTTTATTATTTATTAAGTTCGTTTTTGTTAGACATGGCATTTTATTCGGTAATATACCACACATGGGTATATATATAATATGTATGTATGTATGTAGGCACAAGTGTAAAATTTGTTTCAGCCAATTAAATTAATATAATGAAATCCCAACAACAATTCCTCTGGACCCATAGGATGGATTTGGGGTAAGTGATGTTATTGTTTTCTTTATATTTACACTTGCTTATGTGAACATATACCAACAAATACATACAAATATTATGCCCTATAAATTGCACAGTCCATACATAAATAAAATGAAAGAATTAAGAGGAACAGATTAAAAGTGAAAGACAAGAAAATTACAGTTACATTCAATAAAAGTTTAAATTCGTGAAAGAGAAATAAAATACAGAATTAAACGAAATTACAGAATTTATAAAAGAAGTGAAATTAATAAAAATTAAAGAAATAGGAAATATGAAGTATGAAAGAAATCAAATAATAATTAAATGAATTAAATTAAAGTCAGAAATTGTAACAGGAAAATAAAAAAAAAAATATTGCATAGTTTTAAAATAAAGACACAAAAAAATGGAACAAATAAGCTGAAGATAATTTAGTTAAATAATGATAAAAGATTTAAATGAGATTATGTTAAATAAAATTAAATTTTCCCTATTTTTTTAAAACTTATCAAGACGGCAGCATGGCTTTACATACTATATTCTTTCTTATGGATAAATGAATAAACTTATTATAATGTTTTGGTAAATATATATAGTTTTCCTTAAGTGAAAAGGCGAAGGGTATAATGAAAGGGTAACACTTAAAATAGGGATTTACCGTATATCGCCAAAGGTAAATCATGGAGGGTGGGTACAGAGGCGGACTACAATACCATCAGTGTAGCCTCATTTACATTAGAGATTCTGCCATAGCAGCATTATACACTCACGAGCTCTCAGACTTTTGTTCTTTCTTTTTAAATTTTTTTATGCAATAATTATTAATCTTGTTCATCTACGAATAGGCACGGGACTATAAATTTAATTCTATGTGGCTGTCTGATCGAGTGAGGGCTTTATTATTTGGCCAACGAACTCCCCAATACGATTGCAAGCTAGCCGCAACTAGGGTCCCAATCGGCCAATAATTTAGTGAGGATCGCACCACTCAATCAACTATTTAAGAACAGTACATTACAGAATTTGGCGCCCAACGGGTGGGGCCACGCAGAAACTACTAGGTACTTTAAATTCGAAGGCGAAATCCAGCCTTTATTTATACCGAGTGTATTCAATCGCAAGTTAGCGTCGGATAATAGACTGTTAACAATAACTTGAAAAAATAAAGCGATCGCGGCTTCACTTATCCCAAGTGCATATGCTATAGTATCAAACTGATTTAGGTTTTGAAACTGAAGAATAGGAATTACGATTTTTGGCATTGACCAAAAAACTCGTCCACTCTTTAGATCCGAGATGTTTAAGTTAGTTGTCGGGAAATTATATCCGTTTTATTTGCATTAAAGGCTGTCTGGAACTATACTCCTAAGGATCGTATCTTAGAGAATATCCGACAGACCTGTTAATGCACAGTGATCGGAAATAATTGTTCATTGTAAAGTAAATTCTGGAAATTAACTCACTAGGCCTTCCACAATGTAATTATATAATAGAGTAGGAAGCATATTTCTATTACAATAAAATTATGGCCCACTCTTTTACCAGATAGGAAGCGAAGTAAATTTATCAATAGACTAACGCATTCACAATAATGAAGATATACCTTAATAATTAATCGAACTTTTAATTGAGGCTAACGAAATCACTAGATAGAATGAGTCGTTGTCTATTGGCCATCAAATATGTTTTCATGTTGGAGTATTCAGGAAATCAGCCGAATATGGAATGTGATGCTTTCAGCTCGGCTAAACTTCACCCTATTATGCAGGTTTTGCTGAAAAGCTACAGCGTGAAAATTTATAAATTAAAGAGTCATCGTGAGGTATGACCCAAGCGGTCTGCTGTTATGTTAGTAAAAGCTAATGGAAACTACCCTTTCATCAACTTCCCTGAGTAGCGTAAGGAAAACAAATAACTTATGAAAGTAAATAAAAAAAAAAATAAAAAAAAAAAACATAATAAAATATTAATCATTTTGGAATAAACCAACAAAAAGAAATTAAATAAATTTTTTCAAAACATAAAAAAAAAAACAAATATGCCTTTAGCACGCAGTAGAGATGACTTGCGTCAGGTACATGCACCTGCAGGAGAGCCTGAAGGTACCTGCAATCTTTGCTTAGAGCATCTGCTGACATCAGAAAACATACTTAATACTGAATGCGGGCATAGATTTCATAATCAGTGTATCGTGGCACATCTAGAAAAGTATCCAGAGTGTCCTGAGTGCAAAGCACCTGGTACAATACAAGGCTTGCATTACTCCGCACATCTAGAGCCTCAAGCTAGCACTAGCAAAGGTGCTATTTCAAAAGTACACAACACACG
The DNA here is from genome assembly GCA_018904595.1 of Zaprionus indianus. Taxonomy (NCBI): domain Eukaryota; kingdom Metazoa; phylum Arthropoda; class Insecta; order Diptera; family Drosophilidae; genus Zaprionus; species Zaprionus indianus. Next base: position 1,993,946 of record JAEIHA010001061.1, read on the forward strand.
AAGTAAAGGTAAACCCGATACTGCGGTAACACTAAACAAACATATAGATGAGGACATAGTGGCAGCTGACTTAAATGAGTCACAAATCCAAGATACTCAGCCGAAAATTAATTCACGATCCACCCAAGGTCGACAGCCTAGGGGCGGTGGAGGTCGAAATAGAAATATTCGCTATCAGCCGCGGATTTCCGATCTGCCTACACCTCATTTAAGAGAAATCGATTATGACAGAATTTTTAGTAAGATCGAAAATCTTATACAAGCCAAATTTGACAACTTAAACCTATCAAGCGGCATAAATTCTCCTAATAGTTATCGGCAACTTCCGTCTCCACGTGTGTCTCACATTAGTCCAGCGTCGGCGAGGGCGAGTGACACGCGCTCGAACACAATGTTAAGTACAGAGAAAGTCACCCAGATCATTCAGGGTTGGGGCATAAAGTACGACGGAACAGTTAATGGCCCTACAGTCCAGGAATTTTTATACAGAGTAAGAACATTGACCATAGATAGTCTAAACGGTGATTTTGCTACTGTATGCAAAAACTTACATGTTCTTCTGACTAGTAAAGCAAGAGAATGGTATTGGAGATACCGCAAAGAGAACCCTGAGGTAATATGGGAAGATTTTTGTGCAGCTCTGAAAAATCAATATCAGGACCATAAAGACGATGATGTCCTTATGGAAGAAATTCGTGCTCGAAAGCAGAAAGAGGGGGAGCCCTTTGACTCGTTTTATGAGGACATTATGTCGATCGTTTCTCGATTAACTATTCCTTTAGATGAGTACAGACTTGTTCAGCAGCTGCAAAGGAATTTAATTCCAGAGCTAAGACAAGCATTATTATATATCTCTATTCATTCTGTTGCTCATTTGCGACAACTGGTCCAGAAACGTGAAAATCTGCTAGGAGATGCAGATTTTAAGCAAGCTAGCAAGGTTAATACTCAACCGAGGGTGTTTAAAAGAGCCGTTGCTGCTGTGGAGACTGAAGAGTCTTTACAGTCAGCCTCAGAGACGGAGTCTGTATCGGTAGAGGCTTTGCAACATGCCAAACGACCTATGGTCTGCTGGAACTGTGATCAGCCAGGACATGCATGGGACATGTGCCTCGCAGAACGAAGAATCTTCTGCTATGGGTGCGGAGCAAAAGATTTTTATAAACCTCAATGCCCAACATGCCTTAAGAGAGCGGAAAACTCCAAGAGGGGCTCATTCGCCGACGGCAGGCGAATGGCCCAAAACTAGAATCCGAAACTGAACATCAATCTGTAGAATCAGATTGCCCACGGCAGATGCCTGCAATTTTAAAACAGGCATCTCCACATCCACACTCAGACATTCCTTTACTACGTCATATAAAACCATACCATGAGAGATTAGCTCATTATAATGAGATCAGAGCAAAAATATTTTCAGAAGTAACTACCCTTGACCGTGTTAAACGGAACACTCTTCGTATGCGTAATTACTGGCATAAGATAAGATCCGCGCGTAAACTGCTTGTATCCTCGGTTGTAGACACCCAGACAGATGGTCGTCTTTATGCTTCTATTACCTTTTTAGGTCTAATAGAAATTGGCTTATTAGACACAGGAGCTAATATAAGTTGTTTGGGAGCAGACTTGGCTGCCCAAGATTGGTCATCCTGTCCAAATTTTAAAAAAATATCATCACGTGTGAAAACTGCTGATGGAAGCAGCCACCAAATAACTGGTTTTATTAGCACGGATGTAGCTTATAATGGGCTAACAAAACGTCTCGATTTTTATGTTATTCCATCAATAAACAAGCGTGTCATCTTAGGGATTGATTTTTGGAGAATTTTTCAGTTAGCACCAGGTATTATATCTAGCATTGACACTTCCAAGGCAATGGTTGATGGTACTGATACTAATCTGAAAAAATTTCCGCTTTCTTCATCGCAAGAAAAGCGATTAGACAGTGTAATTAATTTATTTCCTAATTATAAAGAACAGGGGTTAGGAAAAACATCCCTTTTAAGCCATGATATTGACGTCGGTGACGCTAAGCCAATAAAACAGCGTTTTTATCCCGTTTCTCCCGCTGTAGAGAAACTTATCTACGTAGAGGTGGACAGAATGTTGTCAGAAGGTGTCATTGAGCCATCGAAGAGTCCTTGGAGTTCTCCGATGAGGCTCGTTATTAAGCCAGGCAAGGTACGCCTTTGTTTAGATGCACGACGCATTAACGAGTGCACTAAAAAGGATGCATACCCACTGCCAAATATAGATGGCATTTTTTCTCGACTTCCCAAAGCCAATATCATAACCAAATTGGATCTGAAGGATGCATTCTGGCAAATACCCCTCACAGATGAGGCTAAAGCCATTACAGCTTTTACAGTGCCGGGGCGGCCACTATACCAGTTTACAGTTATGCCGTTTGGTCTCTGTAATGCTCCACAGACCATGTGCCGGTTAGTCGATGAATTGATCCCTGCAGACTTGAAAACATGTGTTTTTGGTTACCTTGATGATGTGTGTGTAGTGTCAGAAGACTTTGACACACATATGTCGATTCTTATTAGGTTAGCAGAACAATTTCGTAGGGCAAATTTGACTTTAAATGTGGCTAAAAGTCGTTTTTGTGTTACAGAAGTCGAATACCTTGGACACATTATAGGAAATGGTGGTATCGCTACTGACCCAAAAAAAGTTGATGCTATAAAAACATGGCCATCCCCGAAGACGATTAAACAAGTGAGAAGCTTTTTAGGCCTTGTTGGATGGTATCGGAGATTCATCAGTAACTTCTCTGAACTAGTCTTCCCGATTACTGAAGTTCTATCAACTAAGAAGAAATTCTTATGGACAGACGCAGCGGAGACTGCTTTCCAAAATTTGAAAAATGTTATCACTTCGGCACCGGTACTTCAAAACCCGGATTTTAGTAAGAAATTCTTCGTACACTGCGACGCAAGTGATTGTGGGGTGGGGGCTGTGTTAGTGCAGCTTTCACATGACAATGTTGAACGTCCAGTTGCTTTTATGTCCAAAAAATTGAATACGGCACAACGCAATTATAGCGTTACCGAACGTGAGTGCTTGGCGGCGGTGTTGGCAATCGAAAAGTTTAGGTGTTATTTGGAGCTCCAAGAATTTGAGCTTATAACAGACCATGCTAGTTTACTATGGCTTATGCGACAGCCCAATCTTAAAGGCAGGTTGGCTAGATGGGCTATGCGTTTACAGGGCTATAGGTTCTCTGTTAGTCATAGGAGAGGGAGCGAAAATATAGTGCCCGACGCCCTTTCAAGAATGCACGTAGAGGATGTGTCAGCCATTGAGCTTATTGAGCCCGAAATTGATCTCGACTCAGCTTGTTTTGATGCGGCAGGTTATGTCCAAATGAGAAATGAAGCAGAAACTTCGGAAGGAAAATATCCAGACTTAAAAGTTATAGGTAGATATTTATATATTCGAACTAAACATGAAGATGGCACAGACTTAGGTATGCAGCAGGCATGGAAGTTATGGATACCCAAAGGTTTGACAGAAAGTGTCATTCGTCGGGCTCACGAGTCGGTAGTGACCGCCCATGGTGGCATGGCTAAGACCTTGGAGCTTATACGTCGTAACTTTTATTGGCCAGGCATGGTGTCACAGGTGCGCTTGTATGTCCGCGCTTGTGATGTGTGTAAATCCACTAAGGCACCAAATCAATCATTAAAGCCTCCTATGGGTAAGCCAGCCATATCTGAAAGGCCATTTGAACGCTTATATATAGATATTTTAGGTCCCTATCCGAGAAGCAAAAGAGGATACATTGGTTTGCTCATAGTCGTTGATCACCTTTCAAAATTTCATTGGTTATGCCCATTGAAAAAATTTAATACGGCCCCTATAAAGGAGTTTCTGCAAGATCATATATTTTTTACGTATGGAGTACCGCGCTGCATTGTAAGTGATAATGGAGTTCAATTTAAATCGTCTGATTTCAATGCATGGTTGACTTCATTGGGAGTGAAGCATATTTATACGGCTTTATATTCTCCCCAATCAAATGCCTCTGAAAGGGTTAATAGGTCCTTGATTGCAGGCATTAGAGCCTTCCTTTCGGATAATCACACCGAATGGGATCTGCACATTTACTCAATAAGGTGTGCATTGCGAAATGCTTACCATCAGAGCATTGGGTGTTCTCCGTATTTTGCTTTATACGGATTCGATATGGCAACTCATGGTAAACATTACGACTTGTTAAAAAATTTTCATCTGTTAGGCGAATCTGTAAACATATTGGGCAGAACAGATCAGCTGAATTTGATCCGAAAAGAAATTAAGGCAAACATTGCTAAAGCCTATGATCAAAATGAAAGGCAATACAATCTCAGAACAAGAGAAATATCATTTAAGGTCGGTCAGGAGGTGTTTCGCCGTAATTTCTCCCAAAGTAATTTTTCTAAACAATTAAATGCCAAGCTAAATCCACAATGGTTAAAATCGCGCGTAAAAGCGAAGCTTGGAAGTTCTTATTATGTTTTAGAAGACTTACAGGGACGAGAAATGGGCACTTATCATACCAAAGATATCAAACAATGATAAACTGTCATATTTCATATTAAAATCAGGGCTTCTTTTTTCAAGCCATTTCCCGGCCTCAACGACTTACAAATGGCTTGTGGTGTAATGTACAGCCCTTTCAATCGTATAAAAGAAAAAAAAAAAGAAACTAACGATTTTTTTTTTGAAAAATACGCTAACTCCGAAAACGTTAAATTTCTATCTCGATAATTCGGAGTCAATTTAAGATCACTGCTATTAGACTCTAACAAAAAGCTCAAAGCTCAAATTACAACCTTGGGAGTTGCATGTGAGCTTTGCACTGCTCGAGAGACACCTACGCTCTCATAGAGTTCTTTTCTATTTTGGCATTCGCGAAGAGCAGATGTGCAGTCTGCATAAAAAAAAATTAATAAAGTAAAAAAAATACACGTGGTCGTTTAATCTTTGGGAAAAAAAAAAAAAAAGAAAAGTGTGCTTCTCTATATCCAAGGCAAGTCAAGCGTGCACCTTGCGTCGGCCAGCGGAGCACCCCGGCTGTTAGAGTGCACGTGTCTGCGGATAGGGCTCCACCGTGCATTAGATCGGGGTTCTGGTCCGACAACGAACGGCACACCCACAGATCTGCACACCTTATTGGGAAAAGGAGAAGAAATACATCTTTAGCCCAAAACTCTACATCTATATTCTACACTTATATCTATAACCTACAAATCTACATCTACATCTACTATTACATCTACATCTAGATCAACGCATATACATATCCACCAACAATATCAAAAACAGTGCAAAACTATTATTAAAGCATTTGCACAAAATACAACATTCATAAACAGTGATACCCAAAATTACACAATGCCATGCACATACATCACCACTGTTACACATTATTAACTAAGAAGCATTTTACAAGATTAAAAGTCATGCAGAATGAATTAAAATATTAATATTAATGAATATTAAAAACAAAAATTGAAGAAAATAGGAACAAAACAAAGAATTAGTTAACTGTAAATTTTCATACTTTTGTTTTACATTTCCATTAATTTTTTTTTTTCTTTATAATTTTCTTATTTGTTGCTTATTTTTATTTCTTTTTCGTTCATTACACCTTTTGGTAGGCGACTGCCAATCATTATTTTTATTATTTATTAAGTTCGTTTTTGTTAGACATGGCATTTTATTCGGTAATATACCACACATGGGTATATATGTAATATGTATGTATGTATGTAGGCACAAGTGTAAAATTTGTTTCAGCCAATTAAATTAATATAATTAAATCCCAACAACAATTCCTCTGGGCCCATAGGATGGATTTGGGGTAAGTGATGTTATTATTTTCTTTATATTTACACTTGCTTATGTGAACATATACCAACAAATACATACAAATATTATGCCCTATAAATTGCACAGTCCATACATAAATAAAATGAAAGAATTAAGAGGAATAGATTAAAAGTGAAAGACAAGAAAATTACAGTTACATTCAATAAAAGTTTAAATTCGTGAAAGAGAAATAAAATACAGAATTAAACGAAATTACAGAATTTATAAAAGAAGTGAAATTAATAAAAATTAAAGAAATAGGAAATATGAAGTATGAAAGAAATCAAATAATAATTAAATGAATTAAATTAAAGTCAGAAATTGTAACAGGAAAATTAAAAAAAAAAATATTGCATAGTTTTAAAATAAAGACACAAAAAAATGGAACAAATAAGCTGAAGATAATTTAGTTAAATAATGATAAAAGATTTAAATGAGATTATGTTAAATAAAATTAAATTTTCCCTATTTTTTTAAAACTTATCAAGACGGCAGCATGGCTTTACACACTATATTCTTTCTTATGGATAAATGAATAAACTTATTATGATGTTTTGGTAAATATATATAGTTTTCCTTAAGTGAAAAGGCGAAGGGTATAATGAAAGGGTAACACTTAAAATAGGGATTTACCGTATATCGCCAAAGGTAAATCATGGAGGGTGGGTACAGAGGCGGACTACAATACCATCAGTGTAGCCTCATTTACATTAGAGATTCTGCCATAGCAGCATTATACACTCACGAGCTCTCAGACTTTTGTTCTTTCTTTTTAAATTTTTTTATGCAATAATTATTAATCTTGTTCATCTACGAATAGGCACGGGACTATAAATTTAATTCTATGTGGCTGTCTGATCGAGTGAGGGCTTTATTATTTGGCCAACGAACTCCCCAATACGATTGCAAGCTAGCCGCAACTAGGGTCCCAATCGGCCAATAATTTAGTGAGGATCGCACCACTCAATCAACTATTTAAGAACAGTACATTACACTACACATATCGCAGCAATAACGCAACCCAGTGCGCTTGGCTACGGCATCAGCCGTCGGGCCAGAAAATCCGGCACACTTCGCGTGTACTACGTTATCACAAAGCCAACACGAAATGCTTGCTTGTCACCTCCTTAAGGCAGGATTTTTTAAAACAAATCAAAGCGTCCATTATAGGGGACACCTACTGTAACAAATAAAAACAGCCGCAAAAAAAAACAAAACAAAAACAAGAAAAAGAGGTATGTGCGCAAGAAAAAGAAATTAGCGCGCGCAAAAGGCAGAGAGAGCAAAAACGATCAAGCAACAACAGTGCAGTAGAGAGCGGCAAAGCGTGAGAGATGCTTAGGCGCGCTCAAAAAAGTGCAGTAGAGAGCGCGGCAAAGCGTGAGAGATGCTTAGGCGCGCTCAAAGAATTAGGATAGATAAGAAAGAGAGTAATAGCGGTGAGCCACTAACAACAACGTTGCTTACCGAAAAGAGTAAAGATGTAAACAAAGTACCAGAGGAGCAGAACCAATGCACAAAAAAATTTAAAATAAGCAAACAAAGATTAGTTTGACTAATTTGAAAGGCATGCACACGCGTCGTGAACAGGCTATCAAAAGAAGATCGGTTTTAAAATAAAAGCTTTATAAAACACCGGTTGTTTTTAATAAAAACGTGAAAATATCGAAGCGCAGAAAAAAACACGTCCGTTCACGGGGAAGAGATGCAAGATAATATAATATGAAGATAATATAATACATACGCTAGAAACAGATTAGACACAGTCTAGACACAGGCGAGACACCCGCTAGAAACAAGCTAGAAAAAGGCTAGAAGCAGGCTAGACAAAGGCAAGACACAGACCAGACAAACAGTCTGGACAGGCTAGACACAGGCTAGATATAGGCTTGACACAGGGCAAGAACAAGCTAGACACAGGCTAGACACAGACCAATCACAGGCCAGACACTGGCTCTGCCCAGGCTAGAAAGAGGCTACACACAAGCTAGACATAGGCTTGACACAGGCTAGACAGACAGTCTGGTCACGCTTTACTCAGGCTAGATATTAGCTTGACAAAGGCAAGGCACAGGCTAGACACAGGCTAGGCACAGGCTGGACACTGGCTTGACATAGGCTTGTCACAGGCAAGACTTAGGAAAGACACAAGCTAGATACAGACTAGACATATGCTAGACACAGGCTAGACACAGGCTAGACACAGGCTAGACACAGGCTATACACAGGCTAAACACAGGCTAGACACAGGCCAGAAATAGGCTAGAAATAAGCAAGAAACAGGGTACACACAGGCTAGACCCAGTTTACACGTAGGCTAGACACATGCTAGACATATTATGGACAAAGGCAAGACAAAAGCTAGACTCAGACAAGACACAGGCTAGACACAGGCTAGACACATGCTAGACATAGGACAGACATAGGCTAGACACAGTCAGGACAAAGACTACACACAGGGTAGACACATTCAAAACACAGGCAAGACACATGCTAGACACATGCTAGACACAGGCTAGACAAAGGCCACACATGGGGTAGAAACATGCAAGAAATAGGCAAGACACAGGCTATATACAGGCTAAACACAGACTAGACACAGGCTAGACAGAGGCTAGACAGACAGTCTGGTCAGGCTTAACACAAGATAGACATTGGCTTGACAAAGACAAGAAACAGGCAAGGCACAGGCTGGACACAGGCTTAACATAGGCTTGACACAGGCAAGACGTGGGCAAGACACAGACAAGACTGATAGTCTGGACAGGATAGACACGGGCTAGATACAGGCTAGAGACAGGCTGGAAACAGGCTAGAGACAGGCTGGAAATAGGCTAGACACAGGCTAGATACAGGCTAAACACAGACTAGACACAGGATAGACAGAGGCTAGAATGACAGTCTTGTTAGTGTTAACACAGGCTAGACATTGGCTTGACAAAGACAAGACACAGGCTAGACACAGCCTAGACACAGGCTAGACACAGGCTGGACACAGGCTAGACACAGGCTAGACAAGGGTTAGACACAGGCTAGACACAGGGTAGACACAGGCTAGACATAGGCCAGACATAGGCTAGAAATAGGCAAGACACAGGCTACACACAGGCTAAACCAAGGTTAGACATAGGCTAGACACATGCTAGACATATGAAAGACAAAGGCAAGACAAGGTCTAGAAACAGGCTAGACGCAGACTAGACACAGGCTGGACACAGGCTAGAGAAAGCCAAGACACAGACCATACAGACAGTCTGGAAAGGCTAGACACAGGCTGGGTACAGGCTAGATAGACACAGGCTTGACACAGGCTAGACACAAGCCTGACATAGGATAGACAAAGGCAAGACACAGACCAGAAAAACTGTCGTGACACAAGCTAGACAGAGGTTAGACAGACAGTCTGGTCAGACTTCACACAGGCTTCACAAAGACAAGACACAGACCAGACACAGGCTAGACATAGGCTTGACACATGCTAGACACAGGTTAGACACAGACTAGATTCACGCTGGACACAAGCTAGACAAAGGCAAGATACAGACCAGACAGCCAGTCTGGACAGGCTAGACACAGGCTCGAAGCAGGCTTGAAACAGGCTAGACATAGGCAGGACGCAGTTTAAGCACAGGTTATACACAAGTAAGACACAGGCTAGACCAAGGCAAGACACAGACCAGACAGCCAGTCTAGACAGGCTGGACACTGGCTTGACACGGGCTAGATACTGGTTACACACAGGCTAGAAACAGGCTAAACACAGGGTAGATACAGGCTAAACACAGACTAGACACAGACAGAGTCTAGACAGACAGTCTGGTCAGGCTTAACACAGGCTAGACATTGGCTTGAAAAAGACAATACACAGGCTAGACACAGGCTATACATTGGGTTGACAAAGACAAGACACAGGAAAGACAAACGCTAGATACAGACTAGATACATGCTAGACGCAGGCTAGACACAGGCTAGAGACAGGCTAGAGACAGGCTAGATACAGGCTAGACACAGGCTAGACACAGTCTATACACAGGCTAGACACAGGTTATATATAGGCCAGAAATAGACTAGAATTAAGAAAGAAACAGGGTACACACAGGCTAGACCCAGGTAACACGTAGGCTAGACACATGCTAGACATATGATGGACAAAGGCAAGACACAAGCTAGACACAGGCTAGACGCAGACAAGACACAGGGAAGACACAGGTTAGACACATGCTAGACATAGGCCAGACATAGGCTAGACACAGGCAGGGCACAGGCTACACACAGGCTAGTCCCAGGTGAGACTTGACACATGCTAGACACAGGGTAGACACAGTCAAAACACAGGCTAGACATAGGATAGACACAGGCTAGACAAAGGCCACACATAGGGTAGAAACAGGCAAGAAATAGGCAAGACACAGGCTACACACAGGATAGACCCACGTTGGACATAGGCTAGCCACATGCTTGACATATGATAGACAAATGCAAGACACAGGCTAGACACAGGCTAGACGCAGACCAAACACACGCTAGACTCAGGCTAGATATAGGCCAGACATGGTTAGAAACAGTCAAGACACAGGGTAGACACATTATAGACACATGCTAGACGCAGGGTAGACGCAGGCTCAACGCAGGCTAGACACAGGCTAGATACAAGCTAGACATATGATGTACAAAGGCAAGACATAGACAAGACAGACCGTCTGGACAAGCTAGACCCAGGCTAGACATTGGCTTGAAAAAGACAAGACACAGGCTAGACACAGGCTAGGCACAGGCTGGACACAGGCTTGACATTGGTTTGTCACAGGCAAGAAACAGGCTAGACACAGGCTAGACATAGGCCAGACATAGGCTAGAAATATTAAAGACACAGGCTACACACAGGCTAAACCCAGGTTAGAAATAGGCTAGACACATGCTAGACATATGAAAGACAAAGGTAAGACACAGGCTAGAAACAGGCTAGACGCAGACTAGAGAAATGCTAGACACTGGCTAGACACAGTCTAGATACATTCTAGACACAGGCTAGACACAGGCTAGACACAAGCTAGACACAGGCTAGACACAGGCTGGACACAGGCTAGACACAGGCTGGACACAGGGTAAACACTGGCTAGACACAGGCTAGACATAGGCCAGACATAGGCTAGAAATAGGCAAGACACAGGCTACACTCAGGCTAAACCCAGGCTAGACACAAGCTAGACACTGGCTAGACACAGGCTGGACACAGGCTAGACACAGGCTGGACACAGGGTAAACACTGGCTAGACACAGGCTAGACACAGGCTAGACATAGGCCAGACATAGGCTAGAAATAGGCAAGACACAGGCTACACTCAGGCTAAACCCAGGTTAGACATAGGCTCGACACATGCTAGACATACGAAAGACAAAGGTAAGACACAGGCCAAAAACAGGCTAGACGCAAACTAGACACAGGCTAGAAAGAGGCTAGACGCAGACTAGACACAGGCTGGACACAGGCTAGAGAAAGCTAAGACACAGACCATACAGACAGTCTGGACAGGCTAGACAGAGGCTAAATACAGGCTAGACAGAGGCTAGACACAGTATAGACACAGGCTAGACACAGGCTAGACACAAGCTAGACATAGGATAGAGAAAGGCAAGACACAGACCAGACAGACTGTCCAGACAGGCTAGACACAGGCCAGATACAGGCTAGACACATGCATGACACAGGCTTCACACAGGCTAGACAGAGGCAAGACACAGACCAGACAGTCAGTCTGGCCAGGTTAGATACAGGCTTGACACATGCTGAAGACTGGGTAAACATAGGCTAAAAACAGGCTTGACATAGTCTAGACACAAGCTAGACACAGGCTGGTTGCAGGCTAGACATAGGTTTATCACAGGCTGGACATAGACTAGAAACAGGGTAGACACAGTCTAGACACAGGCAAGACACAGGCAAGACACAGGCAAGACACAGGCAAGACACAGGCAAGACACAGGCAAGACACAGGCAAGAAACAGGCAAGACACAGGCTAGACACAGACCAGACACAGACCAGACACAGACCAGACACAGACCAGACACAGGCTAGACATAGGCTAGACACAGGCTAGATATAGGCTAGACATTGGCTAGACATAGGCTAGACATTGGCTAGCAACAGGGAAGACATAGTCAAGACACAGGCTAAACACAAGCTAGACGCAGGTTAGACACAAGCTAGACACAGGCTAAACACAGGCTAGAAAAAAGTCAAGGCACATACAAGAAAGACAGTCTGGCTCGTTAAAGGCAAGACACAGGCTAGACACGGGCTAGACACTGGCTAGACATAGGCTAGATACAGGTTAGGCATAGGCTAGACAAAGGCAAGACACAGGCTTGACACAGGCTAGGTCCAGGTTAGACATAAGCTAGACAAATGCTTAACATAAGCTAGACACAGGGTTGACACCAGCTAGACACATGCTAGACAAAGGCAAGGCACAGACCAGTCAGACAGCCTGGATATGATAGACATATGCTAGATACCAGCTCGTTACAGGCAAGACACATGCTAGACACTGGCTAGACAATGGCTAGACATAGGCTAGACACTGGCTAGACATAGGCTAGATACAGGTTAGGCATAGGCTAGTAACAGGCTAGACATAGGCTAGACTCAAGCTTAACAAATGCTAGACGCAGGCTAGTCCCAGATTAGACACAAGCTAGACACAGGCAAAACAAAAGGCAAGATACAGACCGGACAGACACTCTGGACAGGGTTGACATAGGCTCGATACAGACTAGGCATTGGCAAGACACAAGCTAGACACAGGCTAGACACAGGCTAGAAATATGAAAGACAAAGGTAAGACACAGGCCAGAAACAGGCTAGACGCAGACTAGACACAGGCTAGACACCCGCTAGATACAAGCTTGAAAAAGGCTAGAACAGGCTAGACAAAGGCAAGACACAGGCTAGATACAAGCTTGACACAAGCTAGACACAGACCAGACAGACAGTCTGGACAGGCTTGACACAGGCTTGATACAGCCAAGTCACAGGCTCGACACAGGGTAGACACATGCTAGACACAGGCTAGACACAAGCTAGACATATGAAAGACAAAGGTAAGACACAGGCTAGAAACAGGCAAGACACAGGCAAGACATAGGATAGACACAGGCTAGACACAGGCTAGACACAAGCTAGACATAGGATAGACACAAGCTAGACATAGGATAGAGAAAGGCAAGACACAGACCAGACAGACTGTCCAGACAGGCTAGACACAGGCCAGATACAGGCTAGACACATGCATGACACAGGCTTCACACAGGCTAGACAGAGGCAAGACACAGACCAGACAGTCAGTCTGGCCAGGTTAGATACAGGCTTGACACATGCTGAAGACTGGGTAAACATAGGCTAAAAACAGGCTTGACATAGTCTAGACACAAGCTAGACACAGGCTGGTTGCAGGCTAGACATAGGTTTATCACAGGCTGGACATAGACTAGAAACAGGGTAGACACAGTCTAGACACAGGCAAGACACAGGCAAGACACAGGCAAGACACAGGCAAGACACAGGCAAGACACAGGCAAGACACAGGCAAGAAACAGGCAAGACACAGGCTAGACACAGACCAGACACAGACCAGACACAGACCAGACACAGACCAGACACAGACCAGACACAGGCTAGACATAGGCTAGACACAGGCTAGATATAGGCTAGACATTGGCTAGACATAGGCTAGACATTGGCTAGCAACAGGGAAGACATAGTCAAGACACAGGCTAAACACAAGCTAGACGCAGGTTAGACACAAGCTAGACACAGGCTAAACACAGGCTAGAAAAAAGTCAAGGCACATACAAGAAAGACAGTCTGGCTCGTTAAAGGCAAGACACAGGCTAGACACGGGCTAGACACTGGCTAGACATAGGCTAGATACAGGTTAGGCATAGGCTAGACAAAGGCAAGACACAGGCTTGACACAGGCTAGGTCCAGGTTAGACATAAGCTAGACAAATGCTTAACATAAGCTAGACACAGGGTTGACACCAGCTAGACACATGCTAGACAAAGGCAAGGCACAGACCAGTCAGACAGCCTGGATATGATAGACATATGCTAGATACCAGCTCGTTACAGGCAAGACACATGCTAGACACTGGCTAGACAATGGCTAGACATAGGCTAGACACTGGCTAGACATAGGCTAGATACAGGTTAGGCATAGGCTAGTAACAGGCTAGACATAGGCTAGACTCAAGCTTAACAAATGCTAGACGCAGGCTAGTCCCAGATTAGACACAAGCTAGACACAGGCAAAACAAAAGGCAAGATACAGACCGGACAGACACTCTGGACAGGGTTGACATAGGCTCGATACAGACTAGGCATTGGCAAGACACAAGCTAGACACAGGCTAGACACAGGCTAGAAATATGAAAGACAAAGGTAAGACACAGGCCAGAAACAGGCTAGACGCAGACTAGACACAGGCTAGACACCCGCTAGATACAAGCTTGAAAAAGGCTAGAACAGGCTAGACAAAGGCAAGACACAGGCTAGATACAAGCTTGACACAAGCTAGACACAGACCAGACAGACAGTCTGGACAGGCTTGACACAGGCTTGATACAGCCAAGTCACAGGCTCGACACAGGGTAGACACATGCTAGACACAGGCTAGACACAAGCTAGACATATGAAAGACAAAGGTAAGACACAGGCTAGAAACAGGCAAGACACAGGCAAGACATAGGATAGACACAGGCTAGACACAGGCTAGACACAAGCTAGACATAGGATAGACAAAGGCAAGACACAGACCAGACAGACTGTCCAGACAGGCTAGACACAGGCCAGATACAGGCTAGACACATGCATGACACAGGCTTCACACAGGCTAGACAGAGGCAAGACACAGACCAGACAGTCAGTCTGGAGAGGTTAGATACAGATACAGACAGTCTGGACAAGCTGAACACAGCCTAGATTCAGGCTAGACACAGTTAAGACACAGGCAGCGCTTCGACGCTTATATGTATATCTTATGTATGTAAGTTAACCAAAGTCAACGGTCTCAGAACTGCTGACTGAAATATGACGCCGGGAGAATCTGCAGACCAAGCAGTTGACCGGATGTCGTTGCATAGCCGGCAAACACGACATATTTGCGTGGCCGCTATGAATATGATTGCGAAACAAAGTTTCGCTTTCATGTACTTCTAAGTTCACTATTGTATTCAGTTCGATTTTATGCTCGCTTGCCACCGCTTCGCCTGGCTCGAGTAACTTAATAAAATATTAATTAAACGTAACTCCTTGTCTATTATTGTCGCGGCTTCGCCCGACAACTGACTCGTAGAGCCGCGCGCGACTTACGCCGGCAAATAGATTAATTGGCGCCCAACTAGTGGTAGTTACGCCACGACAAACTCGAAAAGTGACAACTTTAAACAAACTCGAAGAGTGACAACTTTAAACAAACACGAAAAGTGACAACTTGTTGAACTAAGCAGTTACGGCTGCACAGTAACAGTGATAAAACGCTCAAAATACTTGCGAGCGTAAATGTACCGTGCTCTCAGTGGTTGCGTAAAGCAACAAAGAACATTCAACGATTGCTGACCTAAGCCACTACAGGCAGCAATAGTAACAAGAACTCCTCCAATCGTCACAATTGACTAACGTGCGCAATTCCGCCGTTAATTCAAACTATATCGTTCACCGAAGCCGCTGGAGCTCTTCGGGCAGCGACGTACCGCGGGACAGCGGGAGCATCAAAAAGTACAACAACAACGCGGGAGCATCAGGATCCACAGCTGCAGCGAGGGAACTAGCTTAGGGCATTACACGAAAAACATGTAAGTGGACTACCTCAATCAAACTTATTTTAAGTCACAAAAAAAAAAAAAAAAAAAAAAAAAGGCCGACTAGTTTTGCAAGTTGTTTAATTTCTTTTAATAAAACAATATGTAGCGGAAAGTAAGGAAAATAGATGTGAATTCTTTGTCGTGAAGAGAGCTGAAACAAACTTTACGATTCGCATAGTTTATTATTTTCCCCTTTTTATTTCCACTTGTCTTTGTTATTGTGTTTCGCACAACATTGTATCGTAACACGATCAGTTGAGTTCCGCGACACTCTTCGCCCATCCTCAGGCGTCGTGCCGCATGTAATTTGTTTACGTCTCAAGTTAATGTCATCGCCGTTCAGACAGTATAGAGATAAGCGTCAGCAGTATAGTGACTCTGACTCCGAAGGCGACCACCAGCGTATTCGAGTTCCAACACCAAGACTCATACCCCGTCCCCCCCGCATAAACACCACCATGGACCCAGAACAATTGAAATTGCTCATACAGGCGGCCGTCACTTCAGCTTTAGCTGAACAAACAGCCTTGAGCCGGCAAAGGGAAGAGGCTCTTTCAAACAGGGTCAACCAGTTGTCCCAACAAATAGCGGCAATACATATCGTCGCACCAGAAGTGCAGGCGTACACTGCCATTGAGATAATAAACAGCGTCCGTTGTGATGAGCCATTAGATGCCGTCAAATGTCTGCCGGAATTTGCGGGAGTCCAGGAATCATATGTTTCCTGGAGACAGGCAGCCCTCGCCGCTTATCACATTTTCAAGCCATATAATGGCAGTTCACGCCATTATCAGGCTGTGATAATCATTAGAAGCAAGGTCAGGGGACCGGCTGATGCCGTTTTGGCCTCGTTTGGCACAGTCCTTAACTTTGACGCAATCATAAGTCGTCTTGATTTTACGTATAGCGATAAAAGGCCAATTCATGTGATTGAGCAAGAATTAGGTACGCTACGACAAGGTGGCCTGCCCTTGCTACAATACTATGATGAGGTTGAAAAAAAACTGACATTATTGACAAACAAAGTCAATATGTCTTATGAACCAACTCTGGCCAAGGGCCTGTGCGAAAAATTCCGTGACGATGCGTTACGGGTATTCGTATCAGGACTCAAAAGAAGCCTAACAGACGTTCTTTTTGCGGCAAAGCCAAAAGACCTTCCATCTGCTCTTGCGCTAGCACAGGAGGTTGAATCGAACCATGAGAGATATGCGTTCACGGCCAACTTTGCAAAAAGCCAAGAGGATAGGGATCGTAAGCCAAATGCCCGCCAACATGAGAAAACATCTCAACAGGCAGAGCTACAACCAAGCGGTTCAAAGAACCCACATTTCAATAAGCATTCCAAGCAGCAGGGCCAATCCGGCCAGCGTGGTAGTGGACAACAGAACTCCGCAAATGCGCAAGAGCCAATGGATATAGACCCCTCTATTTCCAAGTTCGTTCAGTCCACACAATTCCCAGCTGCCATAAACAAGCGGTCGGCCACATCTGATCGCACTAACAGCAACCAAAAGCAGCAGAGAGTGAACCACGTCACTCAGGCTGCAGGGCAGGGAGCTGAGGCATACGTCAGTGCCGCCGGCAGCGCTGTGGCGCAGATTGACGACGATGCCGACTCTGATTCCCTCAATTTTTAGGGGAAAGTCCCTGCTGCCCGTCATCAGACGAAGAGTAGCAGGGCTAGACATGAGCTTCCTTATCGACACCGGCGCGTCAAAGAATTTTATCAGGCCACACAAAGAGTTACGTGGCGTGCGTCCGGTTAACTCCCCATTCAAAGTGCATTCGATCCATGGCTCAACTAGCGTCACACAGAAATGCTTTGTTGCATTATTCAACGTAAAAGCAACCTTCTTCATACTACCAGAACTGTCAACCTTTGACGGAATAATCGGCCTCGACTTGCTAGCACAAGCTGGCGCATCGCTCTGTTTGTCCTCCGCTCAGCTTAGATGGGGCACAGAAGTCGAGAAAATATTTTTTCCACAAGTGCGCTAATGTCAATTTCACCGATATACATTGCGCAGACGCACCGGTTTCAGTGCGTAATACTTTCTTAAAAATGTTAAGAACCAACAAGAAGGCCTTTGCAGATCCGAATGAGGCTCTCCCTTACAACACTTCGGTGGTTGCCACCATCAGAACAGTAAGTGAGGAGCCCATCTATGCAAAACTTTACCCGTACCCAATGGGCGTGGCCAACTTTGTCAATAAAGAGATCCAAGATCTCTTAAAAAATGACATTATTCAAAAATCGGCATCCCCCTACAACAATCCCATATGGGTAGTAGACAAAAAGGGTACCGATGAGGAGGGCAATCGTAAAAAGCGGTTAGTAATAGACTTTCGCAAACTCAATGAGAGGACAATCCCAGATAAATACCCGATGCCAAACATCGCAATGATACTAGGCAATTTGGGCAGCGCCCGCTACTTTTCAACTCTGGATCTTAAATCTGGATACCATCAAATCACACTCGCAGAGCGAGACCGTGAAAAGACGTCTTTCTCAGTAAATGGGGGAAAGTACGAGTTCAAGAGAATGCCATTCGGCCTTAAAAACGCCGCCAGCATCTTTCAAAGAACTATTGATGACATCCTCCGTGAGCAGGTAGGCAAATTTTGCTACGTTTACGTTGACGATGTAATCATTTTCTCGAAGGACGAAGAGTCGCATGTCAGACATGTGGATTGGGTCTTAAGGAGACTACATGAAGCAAACATGAAAGTATCTGTCGAGAAGTCGCGTTTTTTTAAGGAAAGCGTGAACTTTCTGGGGTTCATAGTTACAAGCAATGGTGCAACTACGGACCCAGAGAAAGTTAGGGCCATAAAAGAGTTCCCAGAGCCCAAGACAGTGTACGAGGTCAGATCATTTCTAGGCCTTGCAAGTTACTACAGATGTTTCATTAAAGATTTCGCTGCCATAGCAAGGCCCATTTCGGGCATACTAAAGGGCGAGAATGGAACAGTCAGTAAGCACAGGTCGCGGAACATTCAGGTGCGCTTTTCTGAAGCTCAGCAACAAGCGTTCCAGAAGCTGTGTAACATTTTGACGTCAGAGAACGTCATGCTTAGTTACCCAGATTATACGAAGCCATTTGATCTAACGACAGATGCTTCAGCATACGGTATAGGCGCGGTCTTGTCTCAAGAGGGCCGCCCTATAACAATGATTTCAAGAACATTGAAGGACAGCGAAGCCAACTACGCTACTAACGAGCGGGAGTTATTGGCCATTGTATGGGCCCTGGCTAAGCTGCGGCATTACTTGTATGGAGTTAAAGATATAAATATCTTTACTGACCACCAGCCCTTAACCTTTTCTGTATCAGAATCAAACCCCAATGCAAAGATTAAGAGATGGAAAGCGCGCATAGACGAGTCTAATGCCCGGGTCTTTTACAAGCCCGGTAAAGAAAATCTCGTGGCGGATGCATTGTCCAGACAACAGCTAAACGCTTTGGATGAACAAGAACCCGAATCCTGCGCAGCAACAATCCATAGTGAGCTCTCCCTCACCCACACGATCGAGTCAACCGATAAACCGTTGAACTGTTTCCAGAATCAGATAGTACTGGAAGAAGCACGCCTCCCATCTAAACAGACTTTTATTTTATTCGGGAATAAAAGGCGGCACGTGGTTAGCAGTATAGTGACTCTGACTCCGAAGGCGACCACCAGCGTATTCGAGTTCCAACACCAAGACTCATACCCCGTCCCCCCCCGCATAAACACCACCATGGACCCAGAACAATTGAAATTGCTCATACAGGCGGCCGTCACTTCAGCTTTAGCTGAACAAACAGCCTTGAGCCGGCAAAGGGAAGAGGCTCTTTCAAACAGGGTCAACCAGTTGTCCCAACAAATAGCGGCAATACATATCGTCGCACCAGAAGTGCAGGCGTACACTGCCATTGAGATAATAAACAGCGTCCGTTGTGATGAGCCATTAGATGCCGTCAAATGTCTGCCGGAATTTGCGGGAGTCCAGGAATCATATGTTTCCTGGAGACAGGCAGCCCTCGCCGCTTATCACATTTTCAAGCCATATAATGGCAGTTCACGCCATTATCAGGCTGTGATAATCATTAGAAGCAAGGTCAGGGGACCGGCTGATGCCGTTTTGGCCTCGTTTGGCACAGTCCTTAACTTTGACGCAATCATAAGTCGTCTTGATTTTACGTATAGCGATAAAAGGCCAATTCATGTGATTGAGCAAGAATTAGGTACGCTACGACAAGGTGGCCTGCCCTTGCTACAATACTATGATGAGGTTGAAAAAAAACTGACATTATTGACAAACAAAGTCAATATGTCTTATGAACCAACTCTGGCCAAGGGCCTGTGCGAAAAATTCCGTGACGATGCGTTACGGGTATTCGTATCAGGACTCAAAAGAAGCCTAACAGACGTTCTTTTTGCGGCAAAGCCAAAAGACCTTCCATCTGCTCTTGCGCTAGCACAGGAGGTTGAATCGAACCATGAGAGATATGCGTTCACGGCCAACTTTGCAAAAAGCCAAGAGGATAGGGATCGTAAGCCAAATGCCCGCCAACATGAGAAAACATCTCAACAGGCAGAGCTACAACCAAGCGGTTCAAAGAACCCACATTTCAATAAGCATTCCAAGCAGCAGGGCCAATCCGGCCAGCGTGGTAGTGGACAACAGAACTCCGCAAATGCGCAAGAGCCAATGGATATAGACCCCTCTATTTCCAAGTTCGTTCAGTCCACACAATTCCCAGCTGCCATAAACAAGCGGTCGGCCACATCTGATCGCACTAACAGCAACCAAAAGCAGCAGAGAGTGAACCACGTCACTCAGGCTGCAGGGCAGGGAGCTGAGGCATACGTCAGTGCCGCCGGCAGCGCTGTGGCGCAGATTGACGACGATGCCGACTCTGATTCCCTCAATTTTTTAGGGGAAAGTCCCTGCTGCCCGTCATCAGACGAAGAGTAGCAGGGCTAGACATGAGCTTCCTTATCGACACCGGCGCGTCAAAGAATTTTATCAGGCCACACAAAGAGTTACGTGGCGTGCGTCCGGTTAACTCCCCATTCAAAGTGCATTCGATCCATGGCTCAACTAGCGTCACACAGAAATGCTTTGTTGCATTATTCAACGTAAAAGCAACCTTCTTCATACTACCAGAACTGTCAACCTTTGACGGAATAATCGGCCTCGACTTGCTAGCACAAGCTGGCGCATCGCTCTGTTTGTCCTCCGCTCAGCTTAGATGGGGCACAGAAGTCGAGAAAATATTTTTCCACAAGTGCGCTAATGTCAATTTCACCGATATACATTGCGCAGACGCACCGGTTTCAGTGCGTAATACTTTCTTAAAAATGTTAAGAACCAACAAGAAGGCCTTTGCAGATCCGAATGAGGCTCTCCCTTACAACACTTCGGTGGTTGCCACCATCAGAACAGTAAGTGAGGAGCCCATCTATGCAAAACTTTACCCGTACCCAATGGGCGTGGCCAACTTTGTCAATAAAGAGATCCAAGATCTCTTAAAAAATGACATTATTCAAAAATCGGCATCCCCCTACAACAATCCCATATGGGTAGTAGACAAAAAGGGTACCGATGAGGAGGGCAATCGTAAAAAGCGGTTAGTAATAGACTTTCGCAAACTCAATGAGAGGACAATCCCAGATAAATACCCGATGCCAAACATCGCAATGATACTAGGCAATTTGGGCAGCGCCCGCTACTTTTCAACTCTGGATCTTAAATCCGGATACCATCAAATCACACTCGCAGAGCGAGACCGTGAAAAGACGTCTTTCTCAGTAAATGGGGGAAAGTACGAGTTCAAGAGAATGCCATTCGGCCTTAAAAACGCCGCCAGCATCTTTCAAAGAACTATTGATGACATCCTCCGTGAGCAGGTAGGCAAATTTTGCTACGTTTACGTTGACGATGTAATCATTTTCTCGAAGGACGAAGAGTCGCATGTCAGACATGTGGATTGGGTCTTAAGGAGACTACATGAAGCAAACATGAAAGTATCTGTCGAGAAGTCGCGTTTTTTAAGGAAAGCGTGAACTTTCTGGGGTTCATAGTTACAAGCAATGGTGCAACTACGGACCCAGAGAAAGTTAGGGCCATAAAAGAGTTCCCAGAGCCCAAGACAGTGTACGAGGTCAGATCATTTCTAGGCCTTGCAAGTTACTACAGATGTTTCATTAAAGATTTCGCTGCCATAGCAAGGCCCATTTCGGGCATACTAAAGGGCGAAAATGGAACAGTCAGTAAGCACAGGTCGCGGAACATTCAGGTGCGCTTTTCTGAAGCTCAGCAACAAGCGTTCCAGAAGCTGTGTAACATTTTGACGTCAGAGAACGTCATGCTTAGTTACCCAGATTATACGAAGCCATTTGATCTAACGACAGATGCTTCAGCATACGGTATAGGCGCGGTCTTGTCTCAAGAGGGCCGCCCTATAACAATGATTTCAAGAACATTGAAGGACAGCGAAGCCAACTACGCTACTAACGAGCGGGAGTTATTGGCCATTGTATGGGCCCTGGCTAAGCTGCGGCATTACTTGTATTGAGTTAAAGATATAAATATCTTTACTGACCACCAGCCCTTAACCTTTTCTGTATCAGAATCAAACCCCAATGCAAAGATTAAGAGATGGAAAGCGCGCATAGACGAGTCTAATGCCCGGGTCTTTTACAAGCCCGGTAAAGAAAATCTCGTGGCGGATGCATTGTCCAGACAACAGCTAAACGCTTTGGATGAACAAGAACCCGAATCCTGCGCAGCAACAATCCATAGTGAGCTCTCCCTCACCCACACGATCGAGTCAACCGATAAACCGTTGAACTGTTTCCAGAATCAGATAGTACTGGAAGAAGCACGCCTCCCATCTAAACAGACTTTTATTTTATTCGGGAATAAAAGGCGGCACGTGGTTAATTTCGCCTGCAGAGAATCTCTGCTACACGAACTGACAGACATAATTGTCCCGACAAGCGTGAACGCTATTCATTGCGATTTGCATACGCTCGCAATGATACAGGATGCAGTAGTCCGGAGATTCCCGGCCACAAAATTCTGGTTCTGCAAGAACCGCGTGGTGGACATATTCAGAATAGAAGAGGGAAAGGAAATCTTGGCTGTTGAGCACAATAGGGCCCACAGAGCAGCACAGGAAAATGTGAAGCAGGTTTTGTCCGAATACTATTTCCCCAAAATGGCTAAGCTAGCCGGCGAAATCGTTCAGAATTGCAAGACTTGTGCAAGAGCCAAATACGATAGGCACCCAAAGAAACAAGAGATCGGCGAAACGCCAATACCTTCAAACACTGGGGAAATGTTGCACATCGACATTTTCTCTACCGATAGGAAATTCTTCCTCACTTGCGTCGACAAGTTTTCCAAATTTGCTGTTGTCCAGCCGATTAACTCGAGAACCATTGAGGACCTAAAGCCAGCGCTGCTTCTACTCATTTATTTTTTTTCCGAGTGCTAGAATGATATACTGCGACAACGAACCATCGCTGAACTCACACACAGTTACAGCCATGCTGTCTAACAACTTTGGCGTTAGCATTGCAAACGCACCACCACTGCACAGCACCTCCAACGGGCAGGTGGAGCGTTTCCACAGCACTCTGCTGGAGCTCGCCAGATGTCTTAAAATAGATAAGGGCATAAGCGACACGGTGGAAGTCATCTTGCTAGCCACCGCACAATACAACAAGTCGATTCACTCGGTCGTCAACAGGAGGCCGGCTGACATCGTTCAAACGCACCCCAATGAGACACAAGAAGAAATCCGTAATAGAACTCGGCAACAAGCTCACGCCTCTATGCGAGGAAAGAGCTGTTGAAGCGGACATGGGGACCACAGTCCTCATTAAGGGGAGGGTGGTCCATAAAGACAACCTAAGGTAGCTCGCATGCGCGTACTTTGATTAATTTTAAACTTTTGGCCACTTGGCATAACTTTAACTAGATCTAAAGGTTTCAATGCCATTGGCATATAGCATTTAAGTTAAATATTTTGCAAACAAAAACTTAGTCAAAATTTCGCTTACAGGGTTGGACTCATCCTCTTCCTGTCTGTATCTTTGGCCTCGGCGCACATCACCGACTACTCGCGTGCCAAATACATCCCCGTTATCGAGGGACGAGTCTTGGTATGGGAGGAGTTTGCTTATGTTAGGCATTCGGCAAACCTCTCGGAATATATGCGCATAGTAGAGGAAACAACCAGCTTGCTGGACAAGTTCCCACACTCGCATATGAGAAAATTGTTGAGCGTAGATGCAGCTCACTTAAGGGATTTGCTAGAAGCATTGGGCACGCACCACAGGGTAGCTAGGAGCTTGGATTTTTTAGGGTCCATGTTGAAAGTTGTAGCAGGCACCCCAGATGCCAAGGATTTAGAAAGGAGTAGATTTACAGAAACTCAGCTAATCAACGCACACAATAGACAAGTGGAAGTAAATACCAGAGTCCAAAGTCAAATTAATCAGCTAACAATCACCGTAAATACAATTCTCAAAGCAGCAAAAGATTCACAAATAGATTCCGGCCACTTATACGAGACCTTGCTAGCAAGAGACAGAATGTTGATGATGGAGTTGCAAAATCTCATGCTAGCCGTAACACTTGCAAAACTTAAAATTGTCAGCCCAAATATTTTAGATCACGCAGACTTAAAGTCAGTTTGGCTTGAGGAGCCCACAGACACCCCTATAGGGGATCTCATGTCCGTATCGTCCGTCAAAGTCCTACAGTCCGTTAACGCCCTACACTTTATAATTAGGTTCCCCAAAATCAAATTTAGCTGTAAAAAGATTATTATTTTTCCCGTGGAGCAAAAAGGTTTCACATTGCGGATAGACGATAACATCATAGCGGAGTGCGACGGAGGGATTTACATGGTCGAAAATTGCACCGCCTCCCCCGGTGCCTCTTTCTGTCGTTTGTCATCAGAAAGTTCATGTGCCAGAGAACTTCATGCAGGCGGTGTGGCCCATTGCGAAACCCAACCAAGCAATCTGGGCCCGGTAACTTATGTGGACGACGGAATCGTCATAGTAAATGACCAACCCGCAAAGGTGCAGGTTGACAATGGCACTGAAGTTTGGATACACGGTACACACCTCATCACGTTCGATGAGCGGGCCACCATAAACGGAACCTCGTTTACCAACCGAAACAACATCAGAAGCAAAGTCCCGGGTGTTGCTAGATTCCCCCTGCTGAACATCACTGCCAACCAGAATGTGCTCAGCCTCCCTTATCTTCATCGTTTGAGTGAACGTAACTTGGAGACTATCCGGCAGTTCCAAGAGGAAGCTAGCGCCGACCATGCAATCCAGATAATATACATCGCTGGAGCAATGTGCTGCACGCTCATTTGCGTCACGCAGGTGTGTTACCGCATCATAAAGACGAGGAGAGCTGCAAGGCAACTAAGCGAGATGGTTGCTGGGATAGGGTCGGCCGAGGGCGGCCTCAACTTAGAGGGGGAGTAGTTAACCAAAGTCAACGGTCTCAGAACTGCTGACTGAAATATGACGCCGGGAGCATCTGCAGACCAAGCAGTTGACCGGATGTCGTTGCATAGCCGGTAAACACGACATATTTGCGTGGCCGCTATGAACATGATTGCGAAACAAAGTTTCGCTTTCATGTACTTCTAAGTTCACTATTGTATTCAGTTCGATTTTATGCTCGCTTGCCACCGCTTCGCCTGGCTCGAGTAACTTAATAAAATATTAATTAAACGTAACTCCTTGTCTATTATTGTCGCGGCTTCGCCCGACAACTGACTCGTAGAGCCGCGCGCGACTTACGCCGGCAAATAGATTAATTTGCACATGACACTCCGTCTCCTCCAACGTCGTCTCTTGGCGACAATTCGTATACATAAGATATACAAATTAATCTATTTGCCGGCGTAAGTCGCGCGCGGCTCTACGAGTCAGTTGTCGTAAAAAATCCAAGCTCCTAGCTACCCTGTGGTGCGTGCCCAATGCTTCTAGCAAATCCCTTAAGTGAGCTGCATCTACGCTCAACAATTTTCTCATATGCGAGTGTGGGAACTTGTCCAGCAAGCTGGTTGTTTCCTCTACTATGCGCATATATTCCGAGAGGTTTGCCGAATGCCTAACATAAGCAAACTCCTCCCATACCAAGACTCGTCCCTCGATAACGGGGATGTATTTGGCACGCGAGTAGTCGGTGATGTGCGCCGAGGCCAAAGATACAGACAGGAAGAGGATGAGTCCAACCCTGTAAGCGAAATTTTGACTAAGTTTTTGTTTGCAAAATATTTAACTTAAATGCTATATGCCAATGGCATTGAAACCTTTAGATCTAGTTAAAGTTATGCCAAGTGGCCAAAAGTTTAAAATTAATCAAAGTACGCGCATGCGAGCTACCTTAGGTTGTCTTTATGGACCACCCTCCCCTTAATGAGGACTGTGGTCCCCATGTCCGCTTCAACAGCTCTTTCCTCGCATAGAGGCGTGAGCTTGTTGCCGAGTCTTCGGTTGGACTTGACCAACACTTTCTCACCAACATCAAACGACCTGTTTTGCCGAGTGGCATTTTCTCTGGCCCTGAGCGCAGTCTGAGCCTTTAAAATTCTATTACGGATTTCTTCTTGTGACTCATTGGGGTGCGTTTGAACGATGTCAGCCGGCCTCCTGTTGACGACCGAGTGAATCGACTTGTTGTATTGTGCGGTGGCTAGCAAGATGACTTCCACCGTGTCGCTTATGCCCTTATCTATTTTAAGACATCTGGCGAGCTCCAGCAGAGTGCTGTGGAAACGCTCCACCTGCCCGTTGGAGGTGCTGTGCAGTGGTGGTGCGTTTGCAATGCTAACGCCAAAGTTGTTAGACAGCATGGCTGTAACTGTGTGTGAGTTCAGCGATGGTTCGTTGTCGCAGTATATCATTCTAGCACTCGGGAAAAAATTCATGAGTAGAAGCAGCGCTGGTTTCAGGTCCTCAATGGTTCTCGAGTTAATCGGCTGGACAACAGCAAATTTGGAAAACTTGTCGACGCAAGTGAGGAAGAATTTCCTATCGGTAGAGAAAATGTCGATGTGCAACATTTCCCCAGTGTTTGAAGGTATTGGCGTTTCGCCGATCTCTTGTTTCTTTGGGTGCCTATCGTATTTGGCTCTTGCACAAGTCTTGCAATTCTGAACGATTTCGCCGGCTAGCTTAGCCATTTTGGGGAAATAGTATTCGGACAAAACCTGCTTCACATTTTCCTGTGCTGCTCTGTGGGCCCTATTGTGCTCAACAGCCAAGATTTCCTTTCCCTCTTCTATTCTGAATATGTCCACCACGCGGTTCTAGCAGAACCAGAATTTTGTGGCCGGGAATCTCCGGACTACTGCATCCTGTATCATTGCGAGCGTATGCAAATCGCAATGAATAGCGTTCACGCTTGTCGGGACAATTATGTCTGTCAGTTCGTGTAGCAGAGATTCTCTGCAGGCGAAATTAACCACGTGCCGCCTTTTATTCCCGAATAAAATAAAAGTCTGTTTAGATGGGAGGCGTGCTTCTTCCAGTACTATCTGATTCTGGAAACAGTTCAACGGTTTATCGGTTGACTCGATCGTGTGGGTGAGGGAGAGCTCACTATGGATTGTTGCTGCGCAGGATTCGGGTTCTTGTTCATCCAAAGCGTTTAGCTGTTGTCTGGACAATGCATCCGCCACGAGATTTTCTTTACCGGGCTTGTAAAAGACCCGGGCATTAGACTCGTCTATGCGCGCTTTCCATCTCTTAATCTTTGCATTGGGGTTTGATTCTGATACAGAAAAGGTTAAGGGCTGGTGGTCAGTAATGATATTTATATCTTTAACTCCATACAAGTAATGCCGCAGCTTAGCCAGGGCCCATACAATGGCCAATAACTCCCGCTCGTTAGTAGCGTAGTTGGCTTCGCTGTCCTTCAATGTTCTTGAAATCATTGTTATAGGGCGGCCCTCTTGAGACAAGACCGCGCCTATACCGTATGCTGAAGCATCTGTCGTTAGATCAAATGGCTTCGTATAATCTGGGTAACTAAGCATGACGTTCTCTGACGTCAAAATGTTACACAGCTTCTGGAACGCTTGTTGCTGAGCTTCAGAAAAGCGCACCTGAATTTTCCGCGACCTGTGCTTACTGACTGTTCCATTCTCGCCCTTTAGTATGCCCGAAATGGGCCTTGCTATGGCAGCGAAATCTTTAATGAAACATCTGTAGTAACTTGCAAGGCCTAGAAATGATCTGACCTCGTACACTGTCTTGGGCTCTGGGAACTCTTTTATGGCCCTAACTTTCTCTGGGTCCGTAGTTGCACCATTGCTTGTAACTATGAACCCCAGAAAGTTCACGCTTTCCTTAAAAAAACGCGACTTCTCGACAGATACTTTCATGTTTGCTTCATGTAGTCTCCTTAAGACCCAATCCACATGTCTGACATGCGACTCTTCGTCCTTCGAGAAAATGATTACATCGTCAACGTAAACGTAGCAAAATTTGCCTACCTGCTCACGGAGGATGTCATCAATAGTTCTTTGAAAGATGCTGGCGGCGTTTTTAAGGCCGAATGGCATTCTCTTGAACTCGTACTTTCCCCCATTTACTGAGAAAGACGTCTTTTCACGGTCTCGCTCTGCGAGTGTGATTTGATGGTATCCGGATTTAAGATCCAGAGTTGAAAAGTAGCGGGCGCTGCCCAAATTGCCTAGTATCATTGCGATGTTTGGCATCGGGTATTTATCTGGGATTGTCCTCTCATTGAGTTTGCGAAAGTCTATTACTAACCGCTTTTTACGATTGCCCTCCTCATCGGTACCCTTTTTGTCTACTACCCATATGGGATTGTTGTAGGGGATGCCGATTTTTGAATAATGTCATTTTTTAAGAGATCTTGGATCTCTTTATTGACAAAGTTGGCCACGCCCATTGGGTACGGGTAAAGTTTTGCATAGATGGGCTCCTCACTTACTGTTCTGATGGTGGCAACCACCGAAGTGTTGTAAGGGAGAGCCTCATTCGGATCTGCAAAGGCCTTCTTGTTGGTTCTTAACATTTTTAAGAAAGTATTACGCACTGAAACCGGTGCGTCTGCGCAATGTATATCGGTGAAATTGACATTAGCGCACTTGTGGAAAAATATTTTCTCGACTTCTGTGCCCCATCTAAGCTGAGCGGAGGACAAAAAGAGCGATGCGCCAGCTTGTGCTAGCAAGTCGAGGCCGATTATTCCGTCAAAGGTTGACAGTTCTGGTAGTATGAAGAAGGTTGCTTTTACGTTGAATAATGCAACAAAGCATTTCTGTGTGACGTTAGTTGAGCCATGGATCGAATGCACTTTGAATGGGGAGTTAACCGGACGCACGCCACGTAACTCTTTGTGTGGCCTGATAAAATTCTTTGACGCGCCGGTGTCGATAAGGAAGCTCATGTCTAGCCCTGCTACTCTTCGTCTGATGACGGGCAGCAGGGACTTTCCCCTAAAAAATTGAGGGAATCAGAGTCGCATCGTCGTCAATCTGCGCCACAGCGCTGCCGGTGGCACTGACGTATGCCTCAGCTCCCTGCCCTGCAGCCTGAGTGACGTGGTTCACTCTCTGCTGCTTTTGGTTGCTGTTAGTGCGATCAGATGTGGCCGACCGCTTGTTTATGGCAGCTGGGAATTGTGTGGACTGAACGAACTTTTTGCAAAGTTGGCCGCGAACGCATATCTCTCATGGTTCGATTCAACCTCCTGTGCTAGCGCAAGAGCAGACGGAAGGTCTTTTGGCTTTGCCGCAATAAGAACGTCTGTTAGGCTTCTTTTGAGTCCTGATACGAATACCCGTAACGCATCGTCACGGAATTTTTCGCACAGGCCCTTGGCCAGGGTTGGTTCATAAGACATATTGACTTTGTTTGTCAATAATGTCAGTTTTTTTTCAACCTCATCATAGTATTGTAGCAAGGGCAGGCCACCTTGTCGTAGCGTACCTAATTCTTGCTCAATCACATGAATTGGCCTTTTATCGCTATACGTAAAATCAAGACGACTTATGATTGCGTCAAAGTTAAGGACTGTGCCAAACGAGGCCAAAACGGCATCAGCCGGTCCCCTGACCTTGCTTCTAATGATTATCACAGCCTGATAATGGCGTAAACTGCCATTATATGGCTTAAAAATGTGATAAGCGGCGAGGGCTGCCTGTCTCCAGGAAACATATGATTCCTGGACTCCCGCAAATTCCGGCAGACATTTGACGGCATCTAATGGCTCATCACAACGGACGCTGTTTATTATCTCAATGGCAGTGTACGCCTGCATTTCTGGTGCGACGATATGTATTGCCGCTATTTGTTGGGACAACTGGTTGACCCTGTTTGAAAGAGCCTCTTCCCTTTGCCGGCTCAAGGCTGTTTGTTCAGCTAAAGCTGAAGTGACGGCCGCCTGTATGAGCAATTTCAATTGTTCTGGGTCCATGGTGGTGTTTATGCGGGGGGGACGGGGTATGAGTCTTGGTGTTGGAACTCGAATACGCTGGTGGTCGCCTTCGGAGTCAGAGTCACTATACTGCTGACGCTTATCTCTATACTGTCTGAACGGCGATGACATTAACTTGAGACGTAAACAAACTACATGCGGCACGACGCCTGAGGATGGGCGAAGAGTGTCGCGGAACTCAACTGATCGTGTTACGATACAATGTTGTGCGAAACACAATAACAAAGACAAGTGGAAATAAAAAGGGGAAAATAATAAACTATGCGAATCGTAAAGTTTGTTTCAGCTCTCTTCACGACAAAGAATTCACATCTATTTTCCTTACTTTCCGCTACATATTGTTTTATTAAAAAAAATTAAACAACTTGCAAAACTAGTCGGCCTTTTTTTTTTTTTTTTTTTTTTTTTGGTGACTTAAAATAAGTTTGATTGAGGTAGTCCACTTACATGTTTTTCGTGTAATGCCCTAAGCTAGTTCCCTCGCTGCAGCTGTGGATCCTGATGCTCCCGCGTTGTTGTTGTACTTTTTGATGCTCCCGCTGTCCCGCGGTACGTCGCTGCCCGAAGAGCTCCAGCGGCTTCGGTGAACGATATAGTTTGAATTAACGGCGGAATTGCGCACGTTAGTCAATTGTGACGATTGGAGGAGTTCTTGTTACTATTGCTGCCTGTAGTGGCTTAGGTCAGCAATCGTTGAATGTTCTTTGTTGCTTTACGCAACCACTGAGAGCACGGTACATTTACGCTCGCAAGTATTTTGAGCGTTTTATCACTGTTACTGTGCAGCCGTAACTGCTTAGTTCAACAAGTTGTCACTTTTCGTGTTTGTTTAAAGTTGTCACTCTTCGAGTTTGTTTAAAGTTGTCACTTTTCGAGTTTGTCGTGGCGTAACTACCACTAGTTGGGCGCCAATTAATCTATTTGCCGGCGTAAGTCGCGCGCGGCTCTACGAGTCAGTTGTCGGGCGAAGCCGCGACAATAATAGACAAGGAGTTACGTTTAATTAATATTTTATTAAGTTACTCGAGCCAGGCGAAGCGGTGGCAAGCGAGCATAAAATCGAACTGAATACAATAGTGAACTTAGAAGTACATGAAAGCGAAACTTTGTTTCGCAATCATGTTCATAGCGGCCACGCAAATATGTCGTGTTTGCCGGCTATGCAACGACATCCGGTCAACTGCTTGGTCTGCAGATGCTCCCGGCGTCATATTTCAGTCAGCAGTTCTGAGACCGTTGACTTTGGTTAACTTGCACACATAGTACGCGATCAGCGCATAGCCAGCGTGAGAATGCTGACTATGCAATTATGCATGTTAGGCTCCAAGTGGATGCTCATATTACACATGCACTTGGGCCGGGTTGTTTATGTAAACATTGCAACAAAGTGCTACAATGTATGAATGTATATTCAATGTATGAATACATGTCTATGTAGATATCTGTGCATATCACACTAGACACAGGCTAGGTACAGACTAGACACAGGCTAGACACAAACTAGCATAGGCTAGAGACAGGCTAGATACAGGCTAGACACAGGCTAGACACAGACTTGATACAAGCTTGACACAGGCTAGAGAAAGGCATGAAACAGACCAAACAGACAGTCTGGAAAGGCTAGACACAGGCTAGTTACAGGCTTAACACAGGCTAGACACAGACTTGAAACAGGCCAGACACAGACTGACACACGCTAGACACAGACCAGGCATACAGTCTAAACATGCTATATACAGGCAAGGCACAGGCTGAACACTGGCAAGACACAGGCTACATACAGGCTAGACACAGACTAGATACAGGCTAGACACATGCTAGACAGAGGTTAGACAGACAGTCTGGTCAGGCTTTACACAGGGTAGACATTGGCTTGACAAAGACAAGACACAGGCTACACAGAAGATAGACGATTTCTTGATACAGGCTAGACGCAGGCTGGACACAATCTGGGTAGGCCAGTCACAGACGAGACAGACAGTCTGGACAGGCTGAACACAGGTTAGTTTCGGGCTAGACACAGTTAAGACACAGGCTAGACATAGGCTAGACACAGGCTAGACACAGGCTAGACACAGGCTAGACACAGGCTAGACACAGGTTAGCCGTAGGCTAGACACATGCTAGACATATTATGGACAAAGGCAAGACACAAGCTAGACACATGCTAGACGCAGACTAGATACAGGCTAGACACAGGCTAGACACAGGCTAGACACAGGCTAAACATAGGCCAGACATAGGTTAGACACAGGCAGGACACAGGCTACACACAGGCAAGATACAGACTAGACACAGGCTAGACACAGGCTAGCACAGGCAAGATACAGACTAGACACAGGCTTGACACAGGCTAGCACAGTCTAGTTACAGGCTAGATACAGGCTAGACTCAGGCTATACACAGGCTAGACATAGGCTAGACACAGGCCAGAAAAAGGCTAGAAACAGGCAAGACACAGTGTAGACACAGGGTAGACACATGCTGGACGCAGGGTAGACGCAAGCTCAACGCAGGCTAGACATAGGCTAGATACAAGCTAGACATATGATGGACAAAGGCAAGACATAGACAAGACAGACCGTCTGGACAGGCTAGACACAGGCTAGACATTGGCTTGACAAAGATTAGACACAGGCTAGACACAGGCTAGGCACAGGCTGGACACAGGCTTGACATAGGCAAGACCCAGTTTAAGCACAGGTTATACACAAGTTAAACACAAGCTAGACATTGGCTTGACACAGGCTAGATACAGGTTATACACAGGCTAGAAACAGGCATAACACAGGCTAGACACAGACTTGAAACAGGCCAGACACAGACTGACACACGCTAGACACAGACCAGGCATACAGTCTAAACATGCTATATACAGGCAAGGCGCAGGCTAGACACAGGCAAGACACAGGCTACACACAGGCTAGACACAGACTAGACACAGGCTAGACACATGCTAGACAGAGGTTAGACAGACAGTCTGGTCAGGCTTTACACAGGCTAGACATTGGCTTGACAAAGACAAGACACAGGCTACACACAAGATAGACGATTTCTTGATACAGGCTAGACGCAGGCTGGACACAATCTGGGTAGGCCAGTCACAGACGAGACAGACAGTCTGGACAGGCTGAACACAGGTTAGTTTCGGGCTAGAGACAGGCTAGAAACAGGCTAGAAACAGGCCAGACACAGGCTAGACACAGGTTAGACAAAGATCAGGCATAGAGTCTAGACATGCTAGATACAGGCTAGACAGGCTAGGCGCAGGCTAGACACAGGCAAGACACAGGCTACACACAGGCAAGACCCATGTTAGATATAGGCTAGACACAGGGTAGACACAGTCTAGACACGTGCTAGACACAGGCTAAACAAAGGTTAGGCATAGGTTAGACATAGGATTGACATATGCTAGACACAGGGTGGAAACAGGTTAGACACAGGCTAGAAACAGGCTAGAAACAGGCCAGACACAGGCTAGACACAGGTTAGACAAAGACCAGGCATGCAGTCTAGACATGCTAGATACAGGCTAGACAGGCTAGGCGCAGGCTAGACACAGGCAAGACACAGGCTACACACAGGCAATACCCATGTTAGATATAGGCTAGACACAGGGTAGACACAGTCTAGACACATGCTAGACACAGGCTAAACAAAGGTTAGGCATAGGTTAGACATTGGATTGACACATGCTAGACACAGGTTGGACACAGGTTAGACACACGCTTGATACAGGCTAGACACAGGCTAGATACAGGCTAGAGACAGGCTAGATACAGGCTCGACACAGGCTAGACACAAACTTGATACAAGCTTGACACAGGCTAGAGAAAGGCATGAAACAGACCGAACAGACAGTCTGGAAAGGCTAGACACAGGCTAGACATTGGCTCTGCCGAGGCTAGAAACAGGCTACACACAAGCTAGACACAGGCTAAACACAGGCTAGAAAAAAGCCAAGGCACATACCAGAAAGACAGTCTGGCTCGTTACAGGCAAGACACAGGCTAGACACGGGGTAGACACTGGCTAGACATAGGCTAGACACTGGCTAGACATAGGCTAGACACTGGCAAGACATATGCTAGATACAGGTTAGGAATAGGCTAGACAAAGGCAAGACACAGGCTTGACACAGGCTAGATCCAGGTTAGACATAAGCTACACAAATGCTTAACATAAGCTAGACACAGGCTTGGCACTAGCTAGACACATGCTAGACAAAGGCAAGGCACAGACCAGTCAGACAGTCTGGATATGATAGACATATGCTAGATACCAGCTCGTTACAGGCAAGACACAGGCTAGATACTGGCTAGACACTGGCTAGACACTGGCTAGACATAGGCTAGACACTGGCTAGACATAGGCTAGATACAGGTTAGGCATAGGCTAGTAACAGGCTAGACAAAGGCTAGACTCAAGCTAAACAAATGCTAGACGCAGGCTAGTCCCAGGTTAGACACAAGCTAGACACAGGCAAGACAAAGGCAAGATACAGACCAAACAGACAGTCTGGACAGGGTTGACACAGGCTCGATACAGACTAGGCACAGGCAAGACACAAGCTAGACACAGGCTAGACATACTCTAGAAACAGGCTAGACACAGTCTAGACACAGGCTAGACACCCGCTAGATACAAGCTAGAAAAAGGCTAGACAAAGGCAAGACACAGGCTAGATACAAGCTTGACACAAGCTAGACACAGACCAGACAGACAGTCTGGACAGGCTTGATACAGGCAAGTCACAGGCTCGACACAGGGTAGACACATGCTAGACACAGGCTAGACACAGGCTAGACACGGGCTAGACACAGCCTAGACATAATTCTAGAAACAGGCAAAGGCAAGACACAAGCTAGACAAAGGGTAGACACATGCTAGACGCAGGCTAGACAAAGACAAGACATAGACCAGACGGACAATGTGGACAGGCTAAACACTGGCTAGTTACAGGCTAGACACAGGGAAGACACATGAAAGAGACAGGCTAGCCAAAGGTTAGACACAGGCTAGACAGAGGCTAGTCAAAGGCCAGACAGAGGCTAGTCAAAGGCTAGACAGAGGCTAGTCAAAAGCTAGACACCGGCTAGAAAAAAGCTGGAAAAACGCCAGACAAAGGCAAGACACAGGCTAGACACAAGCTAGACACAAGCTAGACACAGGCTAGACAGAGGCGAGACACAGCCCAGACAGACTATGTGGACATGCAATAAACAGGCTAAGTACAGGCTGGAAACAGGCAAGACACAGCCTAGACACAAGCTAGACACAGGCTAGACAAAGGATAGAAACAGGCTAGACACAGTCTAGACACAGGCTAGACATATGTAAGACACATGCAAGACACATGCAAAACACAGACTAGACACAGGCTAGACACAAGCTAGACACAAGCTAAACACAGGCTAGACAGAGGCGAGACACAGCCCAGACAGACTATGTGGACATGCAAGACACAGGCTCAGTACAGGCTAGACACAGGCAAGACACAGCCTAGACACAGTATAGAAACAGGCTAGACACAGAAAAGACACAGGCTAGACACAGGCCAGACACAGGCTAGACACTGGCTCTGCCCAGGCTAGAAACAGGTAACACACAAGCTAGACATAGGCTTGACGCAGGCTAGACGCAGGCGAGACACAGTCTCGACAGGCTAAACACATGATAGACGCAGGCTAGACACAGTTAAGACACAGGTGAGACACAGGCTAGACACAGGCTAGACACAGGCAAAAAACAGGCTAAACATGGGCTAGACACATACAAGGCATACAGTCTAGACATGCTAGATAAAAGCTACACAGGCTAGGCACAGGCTAGACACAGGATAGACACAGAATAGACACCGGCAAAAAAACAGGCTAGACAGAGGCTAGACACAGACAAGGCATACAGTGTAGACATGCTAGCTACAGGCTAGGCACATGCTAGACACAGGCAAGACACAGGCTTCACACAGGAAAGATCCAGGTTAGACATAAGCTAGACACAGGCCAGACACAGGCTAGACACAGAATAGACACAGGCCAGACACAGGCCAGACACAGGCCAGACACAGGCCAGACACAGGCCAGACACAGGCTAGACACTGGCTCTGCCCAGGGTAGAAACAGGCTACACACAAGCTACACATAGGCTTGAAACAGGCGACACGCAGGCAAGACACAGTCTGGAAAGGCCAGACACAGACCAGACAGACAGTCTGGACAGGCTTAACACATGATAGACGCAGGCTAGACACAGTTTAGACACAGGCTAAACACAGGCTAGACACAGGATAGACACAGGATAGACACCGGAAAAAAACAGGCTAGACACAGGCTAGACACAGACAAGGCATACAGTGTAGACATGCTAGCTACAGGCTAGGCACAGGCTAGACACAGGCAAGACACACGCTTCACACAAGCAAGACTTAGGTTAGACACAGTATAGAAACAGGATAGTCAAAAGATAGAAACAGGCTAGACACAGTCTAGACACAGGCTGGACAAAGGATAGAAACAGGCAAGACACAGTCTAGACACAGGCTAGACATAAGCTAGACACAGGCCAGACACAGGAGAGACACAGGCTAGACATTGTTCTAGAAACAGGCGAGACACAGGCAAGACACAGGGTAGACACATGCTAGACGCACGCTAGAAAAAGGCAAGAGAAATACCAGACAGATAGTCTGGACAGGCTAGAATTAGGCTAGATACAGGCTAGACACAGGCTAGACACAGGCTAGACACAGGGTAGACACATGCTTGACGCAGGCTAGACAAAGGCAAGACACAGACCAGACAGACAGTCTGGACAGCATAGACAAAGGCTAAATACAGGCTAGATACAGACAAGACACAGGCAAGACACAATCTAGGCACAGGCTAGACATACGCTAGAATTAGGCTAGATACAGGCTAGACACAGGCTAGACACAGGCAAGACACAGGCTACACACAGGCTAGACACAGACTAGACACAGGCTAGACACATGCTAGACAGAGGTTAGACAGACAGTCTGGTCAGGCTTTACACAGGCTAGACATTGGCTTGACAAAGACAAGACACAGGCTACACACAAGATAGACGATTTCTTGATACAGGCTAGACGCAGGCTGGACACAATCTGGGTAGGCCAGTCACAGACGAGACAGACAGTCTGGACAGGCTGAACACAGGTTAGTTTCGGGCTAGACACAGTTAAGACACAGGCTAGACATAGGCTAGACACAGGCTAGACACAGGCTAGACACAGGCTAGAAACAGGCTAGAAACAGGCCAGACACAGGCTAGACACAGGTTAGACAAAGACCGGGCATACAGTCTAGACATGCTAGCTACAGGCTAGACAGGCTAGGCGCAGGCTAGACACAGGCAAGACACAGGCTACACACAGGCAAGACCCATGTTAGATATAGGCTAGACACAGGGTAGACACAGTCTAGACACATGCTAGACACAGGCTAGACAAAGGTTAGGCATAGGTTAGACACAGGCTTGATACAGGCTAGACACAGGCTAGACACAGGCTAGACTCAGGTTAGAAACAGGCTAGACACAGGCTAGATACGGGCTAGAGACAGGGTAGATACAGGCTCGACACAGGCTAGACACAGACTTGATACAAGCTTGACACAGGCTAGAGAAAGGCATGAAACAGACCGAACAGACAGTCTGGAAAGGCTAGACACAGGCTAGACATTGGCTTGACAGAGACAAGACACAGGGTAGACACAAGCTAGCACAGGCTAGAGACAGGCTAGATACAGGCTCGACACAGGCTAGACACAGACTTGATACAAGCTTGACACGGGCTAGAGAAAGGCATGAAACAGACCGAACAGACAGTCTGGAAAGGCTAGACACAGGCTAGACACTGGCTCTACCGAGGCTAGAAACAGGCTACACACAAGCTAGACACAGGCTAAACATAGGCTAGAAACAAGGCAAGGCACATACCAGAAAGACAGTCTGGCTCGTTACAGGCAAGACACAGGCTAGACACGGGGTAGACACTGGCTAGACATAGGCTAGACACTGGCTAGACATAGGCTAGACACTGGCTAGACATAGGCTAGACACTGGCTAGACATAGGCTAGACACTGGCTAGACATAGGCTAGATACAGGTTAGGAATAGGCTAGACAAAGGCAAGACACAGGCTTGACACAGGCTAAATACAAGCTTGACACAAGCTAGACACAGACCAGACAGACAGTCTGGACACAGGCTTGATACAGGCAAGTCACAGGCTCGACACAGGGTAGACACATGCTAGACACAGGCTAGACACAGGCTAGACACGGGCTAGACACAGCCTAGACATAATTCTAGAAACAGGCAAAGGCAAGACACAAGCTAGACAAAGGGTAGACACATGCTAGACGCAGGCTAGACAAAGCCAAGACATAGACCAGACAGACAATGTGGACAGGCTAAACACTGGCTAGTTACAGGCTAGACACAAGAAAGACACATGAAACACACAGGCTAGCCAAAGGTTAGACACAGGCTAGACAGAGGCTAGTCAAAGGCTAGACAGAGGCTAGTCAAAGGCTAGACAGAGGCTAGTCAAAGGCTAGACAGAGGCTAGTCAAAGGCTAGACACCGGCTTGAAAAAAGCTAGAAAAACGCCAGACAAAGGCAAGACACAGGCTAGACACAAGCTAGACACAGGCTAGACAGAGGCGAGACACAGCCCAGACAGACAATGTGAACAAGCAAGACACAGGCTAATTACAGGCTAGACACAGGCAAGACACAGCCTAGACACAGTATAGAAACAGGCTAGACAAAGGATAGAAACAGGCTAGACACAGTCTAGGCACAGGCTAGACATATGTAAGACGCATGCAAGACACATGCAAGACACAGACTAGACACAGGCTAGACACAAGATAGACACAGGCTAGACACAGAATAGACACAGGCTAGACACAGGCCAGACACAGGCTAGACACTGGCTCTGCCCAGCCTAGAAACAGGTAACACACAAGCTAGACATAGGCTTGACGCAGGCTAGACGCAGGCGAGACACAGTCTCGACAGGCTAAACACATGATAGACGCAGGCTAGACACAGTTAAGACACAGGTGAGACACAGGCTAGACACAGGCTAGATACAGGCAAGAAACAGGGTAAATACAGGCTAGACACAGATGAGGCATACAGTCTAGACATGCTAGATAAAGGCTACACAGGCTAGGCACAGGCTAGAAACAGGATAGACACAGGATAAACACCGGCAAAAAACAGGCTAGACAGAGGCTAGACACAGACAAGGCATACAGTGTAGACATGCTAGCTACAGGCTAGGCACATGCTAGACACAGGCAAGACACAGGCTTCACACAGGAAAGATCCAGGTTAGACATAAGCTAGACACATGCTAGACACAGGCCAGACACAGGCTAGACACAGAATAGACACAGGCCAGACACAGGCTAGACACAGGCCAGACACAGGCTAGACACTGGCTCTGCCCAGGGTAGAAACAGGCTACACACAAGCTACACATAGGCTTGACACAGGCTACACGCAGGCAAGACACAGTCTGGAAAGGCCAGACACAGACCAGACAGACAGTCTGGACAGGCTTAACACATGATAGACGCAGGCTAGACACAGTTTAGACACAGGTTAGACACAGGCTCGAAACAGGCTAGACACAGGCTAAACACAGGCTAGACACAGGATAGACACAGGATAGATACCGGCAAAAAACAGGCTAGACACAGGCTAGACACAGACGAGGCATACAGTGTAGACATGCTAGCTACAGGCTAGGCA
Source organism: Zaprionus indianus (assembly GCA_018904595.1). Classification (NCBI taxonomy): domain Eukaryota; kingdom Metazoa; phylum Arthropoda; class Insecta; order Diptera; family Drosophilidae; genus Zaprionus; species Zaprionus indianus. The sequence goes on from JAEIHA010001061.1 coordinate 2,033,968, forward strand.
CAGGCTAGGCACAGGCAAGACACAGGCTTCACACAAGCAAGACTCAGGTTAGACACAGTATAGAAACAGGCTAGTCAAAAGATAGAAACAGGCTAGACACAGGCTGGACAAAGGATAGAAACAGGCAAGACACAGTCTAGACACAGGCTAGACATAAGCTAGACACAGGCCAGACACAGGAGAGACACAGGCTAGACATTGTTCTAGAAACAGGCGAGACACAGGCAAGACACAGGGTAGACACATGCTAGACGCACGCTAGAAAAAGGCAAGACAAATACCAGACAGATAGTCTGGACAGGCTAGAATTAGGCTAGATACAGGCTAGACACAGGCTAGACACAGGCAAGACACAGGCTACACACAGGCTAGACACAGGGTAGACACATGCTTGACGCAGGCTAGACAAAGGCAAGACACAGACCAGACAGACAGTCTGGACAGCATAGACACAGGCAAAATACAGGCTAGATACAGACTAGACACAGGCAAGACACAATCTAGGCACAGGCTAGACATACGCTAGAAACAGGCTAGACACAGTCTAGACACAGGCTAGACACATGCTAGACACATGCTAGACATAGGCTAGACACATGCTAAACACATGAAAGACACAGGGTAGACACAAGCAAGATACAGACCAGACAGGCAGACAGGCTTGACACAGGCTAAATACAGGCTAGATACAGGGTAGATACATGCTAGAAACAGGCTAGCCACAGACTAGACACAGGCTAGACATAGGCTAGACTTAGGCTAGACATAGGATAGACTTAGGCTAGACACAGGCTAGACTTAGGCTAGACACAGGCTAGACACTAGCTAGGCACAGGCTAGACACTGGCTAGGCACAGGCTAGACACAGGCTAGACACAGGCTAGACACAGGCTAGACACAGGCTAGACACAGGCTAGTCGAAGGCTAGTTACCGGCTAAAAACAAGATAGAAAAACGCTAGACGCAGGCTAGACAAGGGCAAGACACAGGCTAGACACAAGCTAGACACAGGCTAGACATTGTTCTAGAAACAGGCGAGACACAGGCAAGACACAGGCTAGACACAGGCAAGACACAGGCTACACACAGGCTAGACACAGGGTAGACACATGCTTGACGCAGGCTAGACAAAGGCAAGACACAGACCAGACAGACAGTCTGGACAGCATAGACACAGGCAAAATACAGGCTAGATACAGACTAGACACAGGCAAGACACAATCTAGGCACAGGCTAGACATACGCTAGAAACAGGCTAGACACAGTCTAGACACAGGCTAGACACATGCTAGACATAGGCTAGACACATGCTAAACACATGAAAGACACAGGGTAGACACAAGCAAGATACAGACCAGACAGCCAGACAGGCTTGACACAGGCTAAATACAGGCTAGATACAGGGTAGATACATGCTAGAAACAGGCTAGCCACAGACTAGACACAGGCTAGACATAGGCTAGACTTAGGCTAGACATAGGATAGACTTAGGCTAGACACAGGCTAGACTTAGGCTAGACACAGGCTAGACACTAGCTAGGCACAGGCTAGACACTGGCTAGGCACAGGCTAGACACAGGCTAGACACAGGCTAGACACAGGCTAGACACAGGCTAGACACAGGCTAGACACAGGCTAGACACAGGCTAGACACAGGCTAGACACAGGCTAGACACAGGCTAGTCGAAGGCTAGTTACCGGCTAAAAACAAGCTAGAAAAACGCTAGACGCAGGCTAGACAAGGGCAAGACACAGGCTAGACACAAGCTAGACACAGGCTAGACATTGTTCTAGAAACAGGCGAGACACAGGCAAGACACAGGGTAGACACATGCTAGACGCACGCTAGAAAAAGGCAAGACAAATACCAGACAGACAGTCTGGACAGGCTAGACTTAGGCTAGATACAGGCTAGACACAGGCTAGACACATGCTAGACATAGGCTAGACACATGCTAAACACATGAAAGACACAAGCAAGATAGAGACCGGACAGACAGACAGGCTTGACACAGGCTAAATACAGGCTAAATACAGGCTAGATACAGGGTAGAAACATGCTTGAAACAGGCTAGCCACAGGCTACACACAAGCTAGACATAGGCTTGACACAGGCTAGACGCAGGCAAGACAAAGGCTAAACACAGGCTAGACACCGGATAGACACTGGATAGACACCGGCAAAAAACAGACTAGACACAGACAAGGCATACAGTGCAGACATGCTAGATACAGGCTAGACAGGCAAGGCACATGCTAGACACAGGCAAGACACAGGCTTCACACAAGCAAGACTCAGGTTAGACACAGTATAGAAACAGGCTAGACAAAAAATAGAAACAGGCTAGACACAGTCTAGACATAGGGTGGACAAAGGATAGAAACAGGCAAGACACAGGCTAGACAAAGGCTAGACACAGGCGAGTCACAGGCTAGACACAGGCTAGACATATGCTTGCCATAGGCTAGAAACAGGCAAGACACAGGGTAGACACAGGGTAGACACAGGCTAGACACTGGCTAGACATAGGCTAGACACTGGCTAGACATAGGCTAGACAAAGGCTAGATACAGGCAAGAAACAGGGTAGACACAGGCTAGACACAGGCTAGACACAGGCTAGACTTATGCTTGACAAAGGCTAGAAACAGGCAAGACACAGGGTAGACACAGGCTAGACACTGGCTAGACATAGGCTAGACATAGGCTAGAAACAGGCAAGACATAGTCTAGACACTGGCTAAACACAAGCTAGACACAGGGTAGACACAAGCTGGACACAGGCTGAATACAGGCAAGAAACAGGCTAGAAGCAGGCTAGACAAAGGCAATACACAGGCTAGATACAAGCTAGACACAAGCTAGGCATAGACCGGACAGACAGTCTGGACAGGCTTGACACAGGCTTGATACAGGCAAGTCACAGGCTCGACACAGGGTAGACACATGCTAGACACAGGCTAGACACGGGCTAGACACAGGTCAGACACAGACTAGACATAATTCTAGAAACAGGCAAGTCACAGGCTCGACACAGGGTAGACACATGCTAGACAAATGCTAGACACAGGCTAGACACAGGGTAGACACATGCAAGACACAGGCTAGACAGACGGCTAGACACAGTCTAGACACAATCAAGACACAGGCTAGAAACAAGTTAGACACAGGCTAGACAAAGGCAAGGCACAGACCAGTCAGACAGTCTGGATATGATAGACACATGCTAGATACCGGCTCATTACAGCCAAGACACAGGGTAGACACAAGCTAGACACAAGCTAGACACAAGCTAGACACAAAATAGACACAGGCTAGAAAAAAGGCAAGGCACAGACCAGAAAGACAGTCTGGGTTTGATAGAAACAGGCTTGATACAGGCAAGTTACAGGCTAAACACAGGCTAGTCACAGCCTAGACACAGACCAGGCATACAGTCTAGAAATGCTCGATACAGGCTAGACACAGTCTAGACACAATCAAGACACAGGCTAGAAACAAGTTAGACACAGGCTAGACAAAGGCAAGGCACAGACCAGTCAGACAGTCTGGATATGATAGACACATGCTAGATACCGGCTCATTACAGCCAAGACACAGGGTAGACACAAGCTAGACACAAGCTAGACACAAAATAGACATGGGCTAGAAAAAAGGCAAGGCACAGACCAGAAAGACAGTCTGGGTTTGATAGAAACAGGCTTGATACAGGCAAGTTACAGGCTAAACACAGGCTAGTCACAGCCTAGACACAGACCAGGCATACAGTCTAGAAATGCTCGATACAGGCTAGACACAGTCTAGACACAATCAAGACACAGGCTAGAAACAAGTTAGACACAGGCTAGACAAAGTCAAGGCACAGACCAGTCAGACAGTCTGGATATGATAGACACATGCTAGATACCGACTCGTTACAGGCAAGACACACGCTAGACACTGGCTAGACACTGGCTAGACAAAGGCTAGACAATGGCTAGACATATGCTAGATACAGGTTAGGCATAGGCTAGTAACAGGAAAGAAAAAGGCTAGACTCAAGCTAAACAAATGCTAGAAGCAGGCTAGTCCCAGGTTAGACACAAGGTAGACACAGGCAAGACAAAGGCAAGATACAGACCAGACAGACAGTCTGGACAGGGTTGACACAGGCTCGATACAGACTAGACACAGGCTAGACAAGCGCAAGAAACAGGTTGGACACAGTCTAGACACAGGCGAGACACCCGCTAGAAACAAGCTAAAAAAAAGCTCGAAGCAGGCTAGACAAAGGCTAGACACAGGCTAGACATTATTCTGGAAACAGGCAAGACACAAGCTAGACAAAGGGTAGCCACGTGATAGACGCAGGCTAGACAGAGACAAGATATAGACCAGACAGACAGTCTGGACAGGCTTGACACAGGCTTGATACAGGCAAGTCACAGGCTCGACACAGGGTAGACACATGCTAGACACAGGCTAGACACGGGCTAGACAGAGGCCAGACACAGGCTAGACATAATTCTAGAAACAGACAAGACACAAGCTAGACAAAAGGGTAGACACGTGTTAGACGCAGGCTAGACAAAAACAAGACATAGACCAGACAGACAGTGTGGACAGGCTAAACACAGGCTAGATACTGGCTAGACACAGGGTAGACACATGAAAGACGCAGGCTAGCCAAAGGCTAAACACAGGCTAGACACAGGCTATACACATGCTAGACACAGGTTAGAAAAACGTTAGACACAGGTTAGACACAGGCTAGAGACAAGCTAGACACAGGCTAGACAATGGCTAGACACAGGCTAGACACAGGCTAGACACAGGCAAGAAACAGGCTAGACACAGACAAGGCATACAGTGTAGACAAGCTAGCTACAGGCTAGACAGGCTAGGCACACAGGCAAGCCCCAGATAAGACACAGTATAGAAACAGGCTAGATAAAGGAAGGAAACAGGCTAGACACAGTCTAGATACAAGCTAGACAAAGGATAAAAACAGGCAAGACACAGTCTAGACACAGGCTAGACACAGGCTAGACACAAGCTAGACACAGGCCAGACACAGGCTAGACATTGTTCTAGAAACGGGCGAGACACAGGCTAGACACAGGGTAGACACAGGCTAGACACACGATAGACACAGGGTAGACACAGGCTAGACACAGGCTAGACACACGCTAGACACAGGATAGACACAGGATAGACACATGGTAGACACAGGCTAGACGCACGCTAGAAAAAGGCAAGACAAAGACCAGACAGACAGTCTGGACAGGCTAGACTCAGGCTAGATACAGGCTAGACACAGGATAGACACAGGCTAGAGACAGGGTAGACACATGCTAGACGCAGGCTAGATACATGCTTGACGCAGGCTAGACAAAGGCAAGACACAGACCAGACAGACAGTCTTGACAGCATAGACACAGGCTAAATACAGGCTAGATACAGATTATACACAGGCAAGACACAAGCTAGGCACAGGCTAGACATACGCTAGAAACAGGCTAGACACAGTCTAGACATAGGCTTGACACAGACAAGGCATACAGTGTAGACATGCTGTCTAGCTAGGGTAGACAGGCTAGGCACACAGGAAAGACCCAGGTAAGACACAGTATAGAAACAGGCTAGACAAAGGATAGAAACAGGCTAGACACAGTCTAGATACAAGCTAGACAAAGGATAAAAACGGGCAAGACACAGTCTAGACACAGGCTAGACACAGGCTCGACACAAGCTAGATACAGGCCAGACACAGGCTAGACATTGTTCTAGAAACGGGCGAGACACAGGCTAGACAATGGCTAGACACGGGCTAGACACAGACAAGGCATACAGTGTAGACAAGCTAGCTACAGGCTAGACAGGCTAGGCACACAGGCAAGACCCAGATAAGACACAGTATAGAAACAGACTAGATAAAGGAAGGAAACAGGCTAGACACAGTCTAGATACAAGCTAGACAAAGGATAAAAACAGGCAAGACACAGTCTAGACACAGGCTAGACACAGGCTAGACATAAGCTAGACACAGGCCAGACACAGGCTAGACATTGTTCTAGAAACGGGCGAGACACAGACTAGACACAGGGTAGACACAGGATAGACACAGGATAGACAAAGGGTAGACACAGGCTAGACACAGGCTAGACACAGGATAGACACAGGATAGACACAGGGTAGACACATGCTAGACGCAGGCTAGATACATGCTTGACGCAGGCTAGACAAAGGCAAGACACAGACCAGACAGACAGTCTTGACAGCATAGACACAGGCTAAATACAGGCTAGATACAGATTAGACACAGGCAAGACACAAGCTAGGCACAGGCTAGACATACGCTAGAAACAGGCTAGACACAGTCTAGACATAGGCTAGACACAGACAAGGCATACAGTGTAGACATGCCAGCTACAGGCTAGACAGGCTAGGCACACAGGCAAGACCCAGGTAAGACACAGTATAGAAACAGGCTAGACAAAGGATAGAAACAGGCAAGACACAGTCTAGATACAAGCTAGATAAAGGATAAAAACAGGCAAGACACAGTCTAGACACAGGCTAGACACAGGCTCGACACAAGCTAGACACAGGCCAGACACAGGCTAGACATTGTTCTAGAAACGGGCGAGACACAGGCTAGACACAGGGTAGACACAGGCTAGACACAGGATAGACACAGGATAGACACAGGGTAGACACAGGCTAGACACAGGCAAGAAACAGGCTAGACACAGACAAGGCATACAGTGTAGACAAGCTAGCTACAGGCTAGACAGGCTAGGCACACATGCAAGACCCAGATAAGACACAATATAGAAACAGGCTAGACAAAGGATAGAAACAGGCTAGACACAGTCTAGATACAAGCTAGACAAAGGATAAAAACAGGCAAGACACAGTCTAGACACAGGCTAGACACAGGCTAGACACAAGCTAGACACAGGCCAGACACAGGCTAGACATTGTTCTAGAAACGGGCGAGACACAGGCTAGACACAGGGTAGACACAGGATAGACACAGGATAGACACAGGGTAGACACAGGCTAGACACAGGCTAGACACAGGATAGACACAGGATAGACACAGGGTAGACACATGTTAGACGCACGCTAGAAAAAGGCAAGACAAAGACCAGACAGACAGTCTGGACAGGCTAGACACAGGCTAGACACAGGCTAGACACAGGCTAGACTCAGGCTAGACATATGCTTGACAAAGGCTAGAAACAGGCAAGACACAGGCTAGGCACAGGCTAGACACTGGCTCGACACTGGCTAGACATAGGCTAGAAACAGGCAAGACATAGTCTAGACACAGGCTAAACACAAGCTAGACACAGGGTAGACACAAACTAGACACAGGCTAGAAAAAAGGCAAGGCACAGACCAGAAAGACAGTCTAGATTTGATAGAAACAGGCTTTATACAGGCAAGTTACAGGCTAAACACAGGCTAGTCACAGCCTAGACACAGACCAAGCATACCGTCTAGACATGCTAGAAACAGGCTAGGCTAGGGCTAGACAAAGGCAAGACACATGCTTGACACAGGCTAGATCCAGGTTAAACATAAGCTAGACACAGGCCAAACACAGGCTAGACATTGTTCTAGAAACGGGCGAGACACAGGCTAGACACAGGGTAGACACAGGATAGACACAGGATAGACACAGGGTAGACACAGGCAAGACACAAGCTAGACACAGGCCAGACACAGGCTAGACATTGTTCTAGAAACGGGCGAGACACAGGCTAGACACAGGGTAGACACAGGATAGACACAGGGTAGACACAGGCAAGACACAAGCTAGACACAGGCCAGACACAGGCTAGACATTGTTCTAGAAACGGGCGAGACACAGGCTAGACACAGGGTAGACACAGGATAGACACAGGATAGACACAGGGTAGACACAGGCTAGACACAGGCTAGACACAGGATAGACACAGGATAGACACAGGGTAGACACATGCTAGACACAGGATAGACACAGGATAGACACAGGGTAGACACATGCTAGACGCACGCTAGAAAAAGGCAAGACAAAGACCAGACAGACAGTCTGGACAGGCTAGACTCAGGCTAGATACAGGCTAGACACATGCTAGACACATGAAAGACACAGGGTAGACACAAGCTAGATACAGACCGGACAGACAGTCTTCACAGGCTTGACACAGGGTAAAAACAGGCTAAATACAGGCTAGATACAGGGCAGAAACATGCTAGAAACAGGCTAGCTACAGGCTAGATACAGGCTAGACACAGGCTTGACACAGGCTATACACAGGCTAGACAGAGGCTAGACACAAGCTAGACACAGGCGAGACACAGGCTAGACCCAGGCTAGACACAGGCTAGACAGGCTAGGCACACAGGCAAGACCCAGGTAAGACACAATATAGAAACAGGCTAGACAAAGGATAGAAACAGGCTAGACACAGTCTAGATACAAGCTAGACAAAGGATAAAAACAGGCAAGACACAGTCTAGACACAGGCTAGACACAGGCTCGACACAAGCTAGACACAGGCCAGACACAGGCTAGACATTGTTCTAGAAACGGGCGAGACACAGGCTAGACACAGGCTAGACACATGCTTGACGCAGGCTAGACAAAGGCAAGACACAGACCAGACAGACAGTCTGGACAGCTTAGACACAGGCTAAGTACAGGCTAGATACATATTAGACACAGGCAAGACACAAGCTAGGCACAGGCTAGACATACGCTAGAAACAGGCTAGACACAGTCGAGACATAGGCTAGACACATGCTAGACACAGGCTAGACACATGCTAGACACATGAAAGACACAGGGTAGACACAAGCTAGATACAGACCGGACAGACAGTCTTCACAGGCTTGACACAGGGTAAAAACAGGCTAAATACAGGCTAGATACAGGGCAGAAACATGCTAGAAACAGGCTAGCTACAGGCTAGATACAGGCTAGACACAGGCTTGACACAGGCTATACACAGGCTAGACAGAGGCTAGACACAAGCTAGACACAGGCGAGACACAGGCTAGACCCAGGCTAGACACAGGCTAGACACAAGTTAGACACAGGCTAGAAACAGGCTAGACACCCGCTAGAAAAAGGCTAGAAGCAGGCTAGACAAAGGCAAGACACAGGCTAGAGACAAGCTAGACACAAGGTAGACATAGACCGGACAGTCTGGAAAGGCTTGACACAGGCTTGATACAGGCAAGTCATAAGCTCGACATAGGGTAGACACATGCTAGACACAGGCTAGACACGGGCTAGACACAGGCCAGACACAGGCTAGATATAATTCTAGAAACAGGCAAGTTACAGGCTCGACACAGGGTAGACACATGCTAGACACAGGCTAGACACGGGCTAGACACAGGCCAGACACAGGCTAGACATAATTCTCGAAACAGGCAAGACACAAGCTAGACTTAGGGTAGACACGTGCTAGACGCAGGCTAGACAAAGACAACACATAGACCAGACAGACAGTCTGGACAGGCTTGACACATGCTCGATACAGACTGGACACAGGCTAGAGACAGGCTAGGCACAGGCTAGGCAATGGCATGACACAGGCTTCACACAGGAAAGATCCAGGTTAGACATAAGCAAGACACATGCTAGACACAGGCTAGACACAGAATAGACACAGGCCAGACACAGGCCAGACACAGGCTAGACACTGGCTCTGCCCAGGCTAGAAACAGGCTACACACAATCTAGACATAGGCTTGACACAGGCTAGACGCAGGCCAGACACAGTCTGGAAAGGCCAGACACAGACCAGACAAACAGTCTGGACAGGCTTAACACATGATAGACGCAGGCTAGACACAGTTTAGACACAGGTTAGACACAGGCTCGACACAGGCTAGACACAGGCTAAACACAGGTTAGACACAGGATAGACACAGGATAGACACAGGGTAGACACATGCTAGACGCACGCTAGAACCAGTCGAACGCTACAGTCAGGTGCTGACTGTAGAAGGCCATGGATTATTATAGTATACCGTGTATCATTTATTTTCCGTTATTTATAATGAAAATTTTGCATTAATTGGATTATTATTAAGCATTTAATAATATAAACTTTATATTCTTATTATTCTATTCGAACGACACGCACAAATTTAATTGACGGATAGAAGAAGAAGAACGCATAAACAATGCAAAACCGAATAGACAAGAATTATAAGCATTAGGTAGGTCACAAGAGCAATAAGTTTATGTATGCATTTTTGCTTTTGTCAAACAGTAGTGGCGGCCAAAGAAGTTGTATAGTAGCTTAGTGGGGTGTGTGCCGGATCCGAAGGCCAATGATGTTGACAATGTTCGAGTTCGAATCCTGCCGAGATCAATGTCGGATATATTTTCCATTTTTTCTTTCTTATCTATTAAATAATTTAAAAGCTTAACAAACAATACCTTTTAAATTTTTTGGTACGCAACATATTTAATTTGAACACTTTTATAAACTTTGCCGAATGTTGCACAAATCTGACAGTTGCGTACATACGCCGAATACGGCAATTGATGTGTGTTAAAGCGGGACGCCGAAACGTAAATGTGCAAATGCAGATATGCATGTATCGGCGTCCCGCTATAACATTCGTAACTTATTGATTGTCTTAAATATTGCAAAAAAAAACATGAGATTTAATTTTTGAAAACTATTTTTATTGATATTTAATTAAATAACTATAGTTTTCATTTAAGCTTATAAGAATAAAAAAATAACCAAAAAAAAAGTAATACAAATAAAAAGTTTCACCAGCCGGCCGAGCATGGGATTCGAACTCACGCACGCAGTACCGCTGTCCACCACTCTAACCACTAAGCCACCGCCTCATTTTTAATTGATCGGCAAAGTTGCATTCTGAGCTAATTATGTTACCATTCTATGCAAATAAAAAGTTTTGTAAAATGCTGCGTGTCCGACGATTCGAACTTCGGTATGATGCGTAAATTAGGTCTTAATATGGGTATAAGTATACGTTCAAATTGAGCTTAATTCGGATCATATCTCACTTATTTTTACTCCGATTTCTATGAAATTTTCAGAAAACACCCGTGGCAAGGTATTTGTCATGTGAGATGTAAAACTTTTGTTGTTGGGTGTATATTGTGTATATTAAATCGTTATTACTGATTTACAGAGGCGGGAAGGGGCGTGGCCAAATTTCAAAAAAACACCCGGATATACACGAATGTTGTCACAAAATTTTATTACTCTAGCTCTTATAGTTGCTGAGATCCAGGCGTTCATACAGACGGACAGACGGACAGACAGACAGACATCAATCGACTCGGCTGTTGATACTGATTCAGAATATATATAGTTTATGGGGTCGGAGATGCCTCCTTCTGCCTGTTACGCACAAACTCGTTCCGACAAACACAGTAGACCATGAATTTTTTTAAAATCCATGGCCTAAAAAGGCAAGACAACGACCAGACAGACAGGCTGGACAGGCTAGACTCAGGCTAGATACAGGCTAGACACAGGCTAAACACAGGCTAAAGACAGGGTAGACACATGCTAGACGCAGGCTAGATACATGCTTGACGCAGGCTAGACAAAGGCAAGACACAGACCAGACAGACAAACTTGACAGCATGGACACAGGCTAAATACAGGCTAGATACAGATTAGACACAGGCAAGACACAAGCTAGGCACAGGCTAGACATACGCAAGAAACAGGCTAGACACAGTCTAGACATAGGCTAGACACATGCTAGACACAGGCTAGACACATGAAAGACACAGGGTAGACACAGGTAGACACAGGCTAGACACAGGCTAGACTCAGGCTAGACATATGCTTGACAAAGGCTAGAAACAGGCAAGACACAGGCTAGGCACAGGCTAGACACTGCCTAGACATAGGATAGACAGGCTAGACAAAGGCAAGACACAGACCAGACAGACAGTCTTGACAGCATAGACACAGGCTAAATACAGGCTAGATACAGATTAGACACAGGCAAGACACAAGCTAGGCACAGGCTAGACATACGCTAGAAACAGGCTAGACACAGTCTAGACATAGGCTAGACACAGTCTAGACATAGGCTAGACACATGCTAGATATAGGCTAGACACATGCTAGACACATGAAAGACACAGGGTAGACACAAGCTAGATACAGACCGGACAGACAGTCTTCACAGGCTTGACACAGGGTAAATACAGGCTAGACAGGCTAGACGGAGGCTAGACACAGGCTAGGCACAGGCTAGACAGAGGCTAGACAGAGGCTAGACACAGGCTAGACACAGGCTAGACAAGGGCTAGACACAGGCTAGAGTCAGGCTAGACATATGCTTGACAAAGGCTAGAAACAGGCAAGACACAGGCTAGGCACAGGCTAGGCACAGGCTAGAAACTGGCTAGACATAGGATAGACATTGGCTAGAAACAGGCAAGACATAGTCTAGACACAGGCTAGACATACGCTAGAAACAGGCTAGACACAGTCTAGACACAGGCTAGACACCCGCTAGATACAAGCTAGAAAAAGGCTAGAAGCAGGCTAGACAAAGGCAAGACACAGGCTAGATACAAGCTTGACACAAGCTAGACACAGACCAGACAGACAGTCTGGACACAGGCTTGATACAGGCAAGTCACAGGCTCGACACAGGGTAGACACATGCTAGACTCAGGCTAGACACAGGCTAGACACGGGCTAGACACAGCCTAGACATAATTCTAGAAACAGGCAAAGGCAAAACACAAGCTAGACAAAGGGTAGACACATGCTAGACAAAGACAAGACATAGACCAGACAGACAATGTGGACAGGCTAAACACTGGCTAGTTACAGGCTAGACACAGGAAAGACACATGAAAGACACAGGCTAGCCAAAGGTTAGACACAGGCTAGACAGAGGCTAGTCAAAGGCTAGACACCAGCTAGAAAAAAGCTTGAAAAACGCCAGACAAAGGCAAGACACAGGCTAGACACAAGCTAGACACAAGCTAGACACAGGCTAGACAGAGGCGAGACACAGCCCAGACAGACAATGTGAACAAGCAAGACACAGGCTAATTACAGGCTAGACACAGGCAAGACACAGCCTAGACACAGTATAGAAACAGGCTAGACAAAGGATAGAAACAGGCTAGACACAGTCTAGGCACAGGCTAGACATATGTAAGACGCATGCAAGACACATGCAAGACACAGACTAGACACAGGCTAGACACAGAATAGACACAGGCTAGACACAGGCCAGACACAGTCTAGACACTGGCTCTGCCCAGCCTAGTGTGATATGCACAGATATCTACATAGACATATATTCATACATTGAATATACATTAATACATTGTAGCACTTTGTTGCAATGTTTACATAAACAACCCGGCCCAAGTGCATGTGTAATATGAACATCCACTTGGAGCCTAACATGCATAATTGCATAGTCAGCATTCTCACGCTGGCTATGCGCTGATCGCGTACTATGTGTGCACATGACACTCCGTCTCCTCCAACGTCGTCTCTTGGCGACAATTCGTATACATAAGATATACATAAGATATACACATAAGCGTCGAAGCGCTGCCGGCTACGCGGGCAGCGCAGCTCCATTGACTTAGCCTAAGAAAGCCTTTGTATGTAGGTTAAGAGAACACTCTCAGTTTTGAATCCGAATAAAGCGGGACCATCCCTGCTTCGTGGAATACTTTGAAATAAAAGGGACGTTTGTCCCATTGATACCGAAATAAAAGGGACATTACATGGCGACCGTGAGGCAGGAGCCTTAAAAAAAAAAAAAACTGCGGTGGATCACATAAGAAAATCTGAGTGAGTAGAGTGCGTGAGTGTGATGGGCAAAAATAGGGGCGGAGTACAAACGAAAGTGAACAAAAGAATAGCGCACTTAAAGTGGCTATTATTCACTAAAACTCCAGCGCCCCCCGTGGTCGACAGCTCAGAAACTGCAAACAGAGCTGGACCACCTCACCAATTTTTTGAAAGAAAGAAAGTCCCACACCACCGCTCACTCAGATAATAATATAAAAGTGATTACTAACGAAAAAGTTCCACCACCGCAGAAAATCGGCCTCCCACACTTCTCGAAAAGGTGCCCCAACGATTGCGAGGGTCCCCTATACAGTCCGTTTTGCGAGCATACTTGCAAACACTGTATCAACCCGGGGAACCCAATCAATAAAAAGTGAAGCAGCGAGGGAGTGTCAGCGTGCCAACACCGGCGACGACCAGCTGACACAGGAAAACGTGGTGCGCAGTCCGCACACTACGGCAACGTGGGATTACCAGATGAAAACGTGGTGCGCAATCCGCACACTACGTCAACGTGGGAATACCAGATGAAAACGTGGTGCGCAATCCGCACACTACGTCAACGTGGGACTGGTACAAACTGTGGTGCGCTATCCGCACACTACGGCAACGATGGACAGAAATGAACAACAACAACCTTAAACAGCCTGTGCAGCCAGCACCGGCACCGCCAGCGTTCCAAGCTGAGCCATTAAGGAAGCCACCACACCGAGGAACCGACAGCGTTACAAAGAACGCACAACTAAAATAAATAATAAATAATATTATATTAAGATCTTAAAAATTGTAAAACTATTGTAAAATCGAGCAAAAACTTCTTTGCCCGGTAAGAGTTTGGCCTGTATAGCCAAACGCCCTATAGGGAGGAAGACATATGTATGTCGACTATAGGTAACAAAATCTATAAAGTAGATTTTGTTATAGGAAGCGATAGGGAATTAGATAGAAATAAGAAACAAAAATATAAATTAAGCTTTGTGCCCGATATGGGTCTAATAGATGCTAAGGCAGTAGATTCTACTGCAAATGTAATAAATAAAGTAGAAGTAGGAACCTATAATTTAGACTGGATCACTCTGATCCTTGGCATAATTGCCACAATAATGATCGTAAATGCGCTCATTAAATTGTATAAGCTCCATAATAAATGTTTAAAAAAGAAATATGAGAGCAGAGCCAACGATCTAGATAAAATTTAAAAAAAAAAAAAAAAAATGATGAAAACAAAATATTGTCAAAATACATTAAAATTAAAAGAATAAATGTGTTTAAAAATTTTTAAATAAAAAAAAAAAAAAAGAAGATAAATACAATACAAAATATATATACAGGATGAGTAATATAGAACAGATACTAGGAGAATGCTTAGGCATCATAGAAGATAGCGTTTGGAATGATATGGAAAGATTTTTGGACGAGCAAATGCGCAAACGTTCAATAACACCTAACATACCAACGACAGAGATAACGAGGATTCTGAAGAGAGTCCCGAGAGTCTTAATAAAACGACTGAAAACAGTCAATAAAAATTAAACACATATAACCCAAATATAACTGATTTAAATATGATTATAAACATATATCAGTATGCCAGTATTTACGCCACCATTTTAGGGCGTTTTTACTCACGCATTTTTGTATCGGTTAGATTTACTGCCTATTGTTGGCTTACCATAAATGCAGAAGAACTGCAAGAAATAGCTGAGCTCGACTTTGACGCTAGAATGCATTTTGAAAACGTCCTAAACCCAGACGTTTAAGTTAATCTTAAATGCTATAAGCTCAAAGGAACCTCCTCTTCTTTAAATAAATACAAAAAGGGAAAAAATTTCTTTTATTATTATGGAAGATGTTATCGAGGAAACTTTAAGAAGGGAGCCTCTATTTATACTGAGATCAATCCAGATCTTAAGTAAATTTCGTACATTTATAAGTGTACACGAATTCGAGGCAGAATACATAGATACGTTCGACTTGTATACAAGTCCCCTGTTTCATTGTTCGAAACTCGAAAAGGCAAAGGTATTATCGATTTTACCGTATGTAAAAATACAACAAGTAATTGAAGATAATATCTATTTAGGAGAGACAACGATTTACAAAGTTCTCTTGCACAGATAAATTTATAATACATAAATGGACTGGCAAGAAATAAGAAAAGAACTTAAAGAAATCAAAGTTAATTTTGACAAGTCGTACAAGTGCATTACTCAAAATAGAGAAGTGCGACAGAGCACTCTTAATAAGCATGCACAGATATTGGTAGAATGCTTTAATGAAGCACGCCAATTAATTTGTTCAGAAAAAGAACGACTAACGACAAGTCATTTAACACAGGCAGTGAAGTTTCTAAATAAGTTTCGCGAGAACTTATTAAATGTCAAAACCAGACATAGCTTGGAGGTAACCATACCCACTATTTTTAACACGCCTGTAGTCTCTACACTAAACCAAGAAATAGAAAGCATAGAAGACTTTGAATTGGACATTAAAAAAGAGGATCTTCACGATCTTTCAATTCCAGCGGTAATAACATTACCTGAATTGTCAGAAGAAGAAAACTCTGATACAAGTTCAAGTTCAAGTAATACACAAAAAAGAATCACAATGACAGACTCTGCCGCTACGTCAAGGGAATATGTGCGACAAATTTCGTCCACAATACCTGAGTTTGACGGCAAGAAAGTGAATCTAAATCGATTCCTCACTGCTCTCCGTTTAACAGATCTCACAAAAGGAGATCAGGAGATGCTAGCAGTAGAGGTAATCAAGACAAAGATAATTGGTCCTTTATCATACAAAGTTGAAAATGAAACGACCATTATCGGTATAATAAGTGTATTAAAGGCATCAGTTAAAGGTGAATCGCCTGATGTCATAAAAGCTAAATTGCTTAATACACAACAGCGTGGCAAAACTGCAGCGCAATACACAACGGAAATAGAAAACCTACGTAGGTCGCTTGAGGCAGCCTACATAGATGATGGTCTAGATTCTAACAATGCAGATAAATTCGCTACAAAAGAAGCGATCTCTGCAATGACAAAGAACTGTGAGCACGATAAGCTCAAGACCATACTAGAGGCAGGAAATTTCAACACAATGAATAGTGTGATTGAAAAATATATACACTGCTGTACGGAAATGACCGGCAACTCGAATAGTGTGTTATTCTATAACAGTAGAGGACACTTTCGAGGAAATAATAACCGAGGAAATTACCAAAATAGAGGTAATGGCCGAGGAAATTATAATAATTACAATAATAATTATAGAAGCCGAGGTGGTTACCGCGGAGGAAATAGAGGACGCGGCGGTAACCAGAACAATAACAGAGGTGGAGGTTACTACAGGGGTAACCAAAACCAAAATCAAAACAATAGAAATAACAATAATAATAGTGTAAGAAATGTACAGTCGGAAAACCCGACGGCCCCCTTGAGCAACAGCCAACAGTGAAACTGTACAAAATCAATCTCAATTTAAGCATTTTTATTCAGCTAAAAAATATGAGTACCAATTCAATGGTAACTCTTTTATTAGATACAGGTGCAGAAATTTCACTGCTTAAATGCAGAAATAACAATTTAAATAGTTTAAATTCAAGAAACAAAACCAATATATCAGGCATAGGGCAAGGGACAATTCAGTCTTTAGGTACTATAAATTTGGAAATGTGTGTTGCAAATGCAGCAATACCATATGAATTCCATATCGTACCTGACAATTTTCCTATACCAGGGGATGGTATAATTGGCTTGGACTTCATAAAGAAATACAATTGTATTTTAGAATTCCACGACCAAGAAGATTGGTTAACCCTAAGGCCTAATAATTTCAGGAATATAAATATTCCTATAATACACTCATTTGATAATGAAATAGTTTTGCCAGCTAGATCCGAAGTGATTCGAAAGATTCGCCTAAGGTCTACTGACACCGATGTTCTAATCCCCAACCAGGAGTTGCAACCTGGTATAATAGTAGCAAGTGCACTAGTAAACACTCAGAACGTGTTGATTCGCATTATAAATACAACAGAAAAAGACGCTATTGTAAACAGCGCAAATATAAAAAGCGAATCATTAGACGATTATGATGTTTATAATGCAAATATAAGTAATAGCCCACATAGAACTTCAGAAGTATTAAAACTTCTTAAATTTCCGTCGTTATTTAAAAACGATCTAACTAAATTATGCACCGAATATAGCGATATTTTTGGTCTCGAAACAGAAACCATATCAGCTAATAATTTCTATAGGCAAAAATTGAGATTGAATGATAAGACCCCTGTATACATTAAGAATTATAGAATGCCAGAAAGTCAAAAGCCAGAAATTCAAAGGCAAGTTGACAAACTGATAAAAGATGGTATTGTTGAGCCGTCTATATCAGAATATAATAGCCCACTTCTCTTGGTACCCAAGAAATCACTGCCTAATTCGGCGGAAAAAAGATGGCGATTAGTAGTTGACTATCGTCAAATAAATAAGAAGCTACTAGCAGATAAATTCCCACTTCCAAGAATAGAAGATATTCTTGATCAATTAGGACGAGCAAAATATTTCTCGTGCCTGGATCTTATGTCAGGATTCCATCAGATAGAATTAGACGAAAAGTCCAGAAACATAACATCATTCTCAACTTCAACAGGTGCTTATCGCTACACGCGACTACCATTTGGTTTAAAAATAGCTCCTAATTCATTTCAAAGAATGATGACACTTGCATTCACAGGCTTACAGCCTTCGCAAGCATTTCTGTATATGGATGATTTAGTAGTCATAGGTTGTTCTGAAAAGCACATGCTTAAGAATTTAACCGACGTTTTCAAATTATGTAGACAACATAATTTAAAGCTACATCCAGAAAAATGCACTTTCTTTATGAAAGAGGTTACATATTTAGGTCATAAATGTACTGATAAAGGTATATTACCAGATGACTCTAAATATGAGGTAATTAAAAACTACCCACAACCAACAAATGCAGACGAGTCTAGACGATTTGTAGCATTTTGCAATTATTACAGAAGATTTATTAAAAATTTCTCTGAGAAATCACGCCACTTAACGAGGCTTTGCAAAAAGAACGTTCCATTTGAATGGACAAGCGAATGTAACGAAGCATTCGAGTATCTTAAAAGGGAATTAATGAAACCAACACTTCTTCAGTACCCAGATTTCAGCAAACAATTTTGCATAACCACAGATGCCAGTAAACAGGCATGTGGAGCGGTACTATCTCAGGACCATAACGGTCAACAGCTACCAGTGGCATACGCTTCAAGAACCTTTACAAAAGGCGAAAGTAATAAGTCCACTACAGAGCAAGAACTAGCAGCTATTCATTGGGCAATAAATCATTTTAGACCATATATATATGGTAGGCATTTCTTAGTACAGAGTGACCATAGGCCACTATCATATCTTTTCTCAATGAGAAACCCGAGTTCCAAGTTAACCAGAATGCGTCTGGATCTTGAAGAATATGATTTTACGGTAGAATATCTCAAGGGGAAAAATAATTATATAGCAGATGCTCTTTCCCGAATAACTATCGGAGAGCTTAAACAAATAAATAGACAAATAATGAAGGTCGAAACGAGAGCTTCAAAAAGACAGAAAAATACCTGCGCAGGTGAAAAATTGCATGAACCAGAAAATAAGAAAGAAAATAAAGAAATGCCCAATATCTATCAGGTAGTCAATAATATTGACGCCAGAAAATATGTTGTTCTCAAAATAGACAAACATAAGTGTTTGTTAAAAAGAGGCAAAAATATTATAACACGTTTTGATATGACTAATTTTTATTCTAATGAAAAAATCGATTTAGATCAGTTTTTTCAAAGGCTTAATGAAGAAGCAAGAATAAATAAAATCATTCAAACGCAATTGTCACCAAGTGAACAAATCTTCGAGTTTGTCACTATAAAGAATTTTAAAGAAAAGGGCAATGAAATATTAAAGAATTTAAAGATAGCGCTATTAAACAAGGTGACTAAGATAGATAAAAATGATATGGTTCAAATAAAAGCAATACTGTCTAAATATCATGACGATCCGTCAGAAGGAGGTCATTCAGGAATTTCTAGAACCCTGAAGAAAATAAAAAATTTTTATTACTGGCCACAAATGACAAAGGCAATAAGCAAATATGTTAAGACATGTTTAAAATGCCAACAAGCGAAAACGTTGAAACACACGAAAACGCCAATGACTTTAACAGAAACACCAGCAACAGCATTTGATATAGTTTTGATAGATACCATTGGTCCACTTCCAAGATCAGAAGATGGAAATGAGTATGCTGTCACTATCATTTGTGATTTAACAAAATATTTGGTAACGGTACCCATACCAAATAAAAGCGCAAAATCAGTTGCTAAGGCTATTTTCGAAAACTTTATTCTGAAGTACGGTCCAATGAAAACAATCATTACGGACATGGGAACAGAATATAAAAACCAAATCGTAAACGATCTCTGCAAGTATATGAAAATAAAAAATATTACTTCAGCAGCACATCATCATCAGACATTAGGAACAATAGAACGAAGTCACAGAACATTTAACGAGTATGTTCGCTCGTACATATCTGTTGACAAAACTGATTGGGATGTATGGATTCAATATTTTACTTATTGTTTCAACACAACACCATCAGTAGTTCACGAATATTGTCCATATGAACTAGTATTTGGAAGATTGCCAAGACAGTTCGCAGATTTTAATAAAATAGACAGAATAGATCCCATTTATAACATGGATGACTATTCTAAAGAAGTTAAAGTTAGATTAGAAATAGCTTATAAAAGAGCTAGACATATGTTAGAAAAGGCAAAAGCCGACAGGAAACTAAGATACGATAGGAATACAAATAACTTTGAGTTAAAAATAGGAGATAAAGTATTAGTTAAGAATGAGACAGGTCACAAATTGGAAAATAACTATTTAGGACCCTATACAGTAGGAGAAATAGGAGATAACGATAACATTACAATTGTAGGAAATAGAAATAAAAAACAGATAGTCCATAAAGATAGGTTAAAAATTTTTACTTCCTAATATATTTTGTAGGGTTGGCCACCCATAAGAACATTTTTTAAATAATTTCTTTTATTAAATAAATAACATTTAAAACAAGCACATTTATTCTTAAATTTTATAAGAACTTAAAAAAAAAAAAAAAACAATATTAAGCATATAAGAACACAAAACAAAAAAAAAAAAACATAAATATATAACAAAAAATTAAAAAAAAATTTAAAAAAAATATATATATATATATATAAAATTGTTTAAAATTTATATAAAAAAAAAAAAAACCAAAAAAAAAAAAAAAAACAATTAAAAAAAGAAAAACAAAAAACGAACAAACACAAAAAAAAATATATAATAATAACAAAAAAAAAAAAAAAAAAAAAAAAAAAAAAAAAAAAAAATAGAAAATAACTCCATAATATTACGTTATTTTAAAAAAGGAGGGAGATGTGATATGCACAGATATCTACATAGACATATATTCATACATTGAATATACATTAATACATTGTAGCACTTTGTTGCAATGTTTACATAAACAACCCGGCCCAAGTGCATGTGTAATATGAACATCCACTTGGAGCCTAACATGCATAATTGCATAGTCAGCATTCTCACGCTGGCTATGCGCTGATCGCGTACTATGTGTGCACATGACACTCCGTCTCCTCCAACGTCGTCTCTTGGCGACAATTCGTATACATAAGATATACATAAGATATACACATAAGCGTCGAAGCGCTGCCGGCTACGCGGGCAGCGCAGCTCCATTGACTTAGCCTAAGAAAGCCTTTGTATGTAGGTTAAGAGAACACTCTCAGTTTTGAATCCGAATAAAGCGGGACCATCCCTGCTTCGTGGAATACTTTGAAATAAAAGGGACGTTTGTCCCATTGATACCGAAATAAAAGGGACATTACACTAGAAACAGGTAACACACAAGCTAGACATAGGCTTGACGCAGGCTAGACGCAGGCGAGACACAGTCTCGACAGGCTAAACACATGATAGACGCAGGCTAGACACAGTTAAGACACAGGTGAGACACAGGCTAGACACAGGCAAGAAACAGGGTAAACACAGGCTAGACACAGACGAGGCATACAGTCTAGACATGCTAGATAAAGGCTACACAGGCTAGGCACAGGCTAGACACAGGATAGACACAGGATAGACACCGGCAAAAAACAGGCTAGACAGAGGCTAGACACAGACAAGGCATACAGTGTAGACATGCTAGCTACAGGCTAGGCACATGCTAGACACAGGCAAGACACAGGCTTCACACAGGAAAGATCCAGGTTAGACATAAGCTAGACACATGCAAGACACAGGCCAGACACAGGCTAGACACAGAATAGACACAGGCCAGACACAGGCTAGACACAGGCCAGACACAGGCTAGACACTGGCTCTGCCCAGGGTAGAAACAGGCTACACACAAGCTACACATAGGCTTGACACAGGCTACACGCAGGCAAGACACAGTCTGGAAAGGCCAGACACAGACCAGACAGACAGTCTGGACAGGCTTAACACATGATAGACGCAGGCTAGACACAGTTTAGACACAGGTTAGTCACAGGCTCGAAACAGGCTAGACACAGGCTAAACACAGGCTAGACACAGGATAGACACAGGAAAGACACCGGCAAAAAACAGGCTAGACACAGGCTAGACACAGACAAGGCATACAGTGTAGACATGCTAGCTACAGGCTAGGCACAGGCTAGACACAGGCAAGACACAGGCTTCACACAAGCAAGACTCAGGTTAGACACAGTATAGAAACAGGCTAGTCAAAAGATAGAAACAGGCTAGACACAGTCTAGACACAGGCTGGACAAAGGATAGAAACAGGCAAGACACAGTCTAGACACAGGCTAGACATAAGCTAGACACAGGCCAGACACAGGCCAGACACAGGCTAGACATTGTTCTAGAAACAGGCGAGACACAGGCAAGACACAGGGTAGACACATGCTAGACGCACGCTAGAAAAAGGCAAGACAAATACCAGACAGATAGTCTGGACAGGCTAGAATTAGGCTAGATACAGGCTAGACACAGGCTAGACACAGACGAGGCATACAGTCTAGACATGCTAGATAAAGGCTAGGCACAGGCTAGACACAGGCAAGACACAGGCATCACACAAGCAAGACTCAGGTTAGACACAGTATAGAAACAGGCTAGTCAAAAGATAAAAACAGGCTAGACACAGGCTAGACACAGGCAAGACACAGGCTACACACAGGCTAGACACAGGGTAGACACATGCTTGACGCAGGCTAGAGAAAGGCAAGACACAGACCAGACAGACAGTCTGGACAGCATAGACACAGGCAAAATACAGGCTAGATACAGACTAGACACAGGCAAGACACAATCTAGGCACAGGCTAGACATACGCTAGAAACAGGCTAGACACAGTCTAGACACAGGCTAGACACATGCTAGACAGAGGCTAGACACATGCTAAACACATGAAAGACACAGGGTAGACACAAGCAAAGATACAGACCGAACAGACAGACAGGCTTGACACAGGCTAAATACAGGCTAGATACAGGGTAGAAACATGCTAGAAACAGGCTAGCCACAGACTAGACACAGGCTAGACACAGGCTAGTCGAAGGCTAGACACCGGCTAGAAACAAGCTAGAAAAACGCTAGACGCAGGCTAGACAAGGGCAAGACACAGGCTAGACACAGGCTGGACACAGGCTAGACATTATTCCAGAAACAGGCGAGAAACAGGCAAGACACAGGGTAGACACATGCTAGACGCAGGCTAGAAAAAAGCAAGACAAAAAACTAGACAGACAGTCTGGACAGGCTAGACTTAGGCTAGATACAGGCTAGACACAGGCTAGACAAAGGCTAGACACACGGTAGACACATGATTGACGCAGGCTAGACAAAGGCAAGACACAGACCAGACAGACAGTCTGGACAGCATAGACACAGGCTAAATACAGGCTAGATACAGACTAGACACAGGCAAGACACAATCTAGGCACAGGCTAGACATACGCTAGAAACAGGCTAGACACAGTCTAGACACAGGCTGGACACAGGCTAGTCGAAGGCTAGACACCGGCTAGAAACAAGCTAGAAAAACGCTAGACGCAGGCTAGACAAGGGCAAGACACAGGCTAGACACAGGCTAGACACAGGCTAGACATTGTTCTAGAAACAGGCGAGAAACAGGCAAGACACAGGGTAGACACATGCTAGACGCAGGCTAGAAAAAAGCAAGACAAAAAACTAGACAGACAGTCTGGACAGGCTAGACTTAGGCTAGATACAGGCTAGACACAGGCTAGACAAAGGCTAGACACACGGTAGACACATGATTGACGCAGGCTAGAGAAAGGCAAGACACAGACCAGACAGACAGTCTGGACAGCATAGACACAGGCTAAATACAGGCTAGATACAGACTAGACACAGGCAAGACACAATCTAGGCACAGGCTAGACATACGCTAGAAACAGGCTAGACACAGTCTAGACACAGGCTAGACACAGGCTAGACACAGGCTAGACACAGGCTAGACACAGGCTAGACATTGTTCTAGAAATAGGCGAGACACAGGCAAGACACGGGGTAGACACATGCTAGACGCAGGCTAGAAAAAGGCAAGACAAATACCAGACAGACAGTCTGGACAGGCTAGACTTAGGCTAGATACAGGCTTGACACAGGCTAGACAAAGGCTAGACACACGGTAGACACATGATTGACGCAGGCTAGACAAAAGCAAGACACAGACCAGACAGACAGTCTGGACAGCATAGACACTGGCTAAATACAGGCTAGATACAGACTAGACACAGGCAAGACACAATCTAGACACAGGCTAGACATACGCTAGAAACAGGCTAGAAACAGGCTAGACACAGGCTAGACACAGGCTAGACACAGGCTAGACACAGTCTAGACATAGGCTAGACACATGCTAGATACAGGCTAGACACATGCTAGACACATGAAAGACACAGGGTAGACACAAGCTAGATACAGACCGGACAGACAGTCTTCACAGGCTTGACACAGGATAAATAAAGGCTAGACACAGGCTAGACGGAGGCTAGACACAGGCTAGGCACAGGCTAGACAGAGGCTAGACACAGGCTAGACACAGGCTAGACACAGGCTAGACACAGGCTAGACTCAGGCTAGATATATGCTTGACAAAGGCTAGACATATGTTTGACAAAGGCTAGAAACAGGCAAGACACAGGCTAGACATAGGATAGACATTGGCTAGAAACAGGCAAGACATAGTCTAGACATAGGCTAGACATACGCTAGAAACAGGCTAGACACAGTCTAGACATAGGCTAGACACCCGCTAGATACAAGCTAGAAAAAGGCTAGAAGCAGGCTAGACAAAGGCAAGACACAGGCTAGATACAAGCTTGACACAAGCTAGACACAGACCAGACAGACAGTCTGGACACAGGCTTGATACAGGCAAGTCACAGGCTCGACACAGGGTAGACACATGCTAGACTCAGGCTAGACACAGGCTAGACACGGGCTAGACACAGCCTAGACATAATTCTAGAAACAGGCAAAGGCAAGACACAAGCTAGACAAAGGGTAGACACATGCTAGACGCAGGCTAGACAAAGACAAGACATAGACCAGACAGACAATGTGGACAGGCTAAACACTGGCTAGTTACAGGCTAGACACAGGAAAGACACATGAAAGACACAGGCTAGCCAAAGGTTAGACACAGGCTAGACAGAGGCTAGTCAAAGGCTAGACAGAGGCTAGTCAAAGGCTAGACACCGGCTAGAAAAAAGCTAGAAAAACGCCAGACAAACGCAAGACACAGGCTAGACACAAGCTAGACACAAGCTAGACACAAGCAAGACAGAGGCGAGACACAGCCCAGACAGACAATGTGAACAAGCAAGACACAGGCTAATTACAGGCTAGACACAGGCAAGACACAGCCTAGACACAGTATTGAAACAGGCTAGACAAAGGATAGAAACAGGCTAGACACAGTCTAGACACAGGCTAGACATATGTAAGACGCATGCAAGACACATGCAAGACACAGACTAGACACAGGCTAGACACAAGATAGACACAGGCTAGACACAGAATAGACACATGCTAGACACAGGCCAGACACAGTCTAGACACTGGCTCTGCCCAGCCTAGAAACAGGTAACACACAAGCTAGACATAGGCTTGACGCAGGCTAGACGCAGGCGAGACACAGTCTCGACAGGCTAAACACATGATAGACACAGGCTAGACACAGTTAAGACACAGGTGAGATACTGGCTAGACACAGGCAAGAAACAGGGTAAACACAGGCTAGACACAGACGAGGCATATAGTCTAGACATGCTAGATAAAGGCTACACAGGCTAGGCACAGGCTAGACACAGGATAGACACAGGATAGACACCGGCAAAAAACAGGCTAGACAGAGGCTAGACACAGACAAGGCATACAGTGTAGACATGCTAGCTACAGGCTAGGCACATGCTAGACACAGGCAAGACACAGGCTTCACACAGGAAAGATCCAGGTTAGACATAAGCTAGACACATGCTAGACACAGGCTAGACACAGAATAGACACAGGCCAGACACAGGCTAGACACAGGCCAGACACAGGCTAGACACTGGCTCTGCCCAGGGTAGAAACAGGCTACACACAAGCTACACATAGGCTTGACACAGGCTACACGCAGGCAAGACACAGTCTGGAAAGGCCAGACACAGAGCAGACAGACAGTCTGGACAGGCTTAACACATGATAGACGCAGGCTAGACACAGTTTAGACACATGTTAGACACAGGCTCGAAACAGGCTAGACACAGGCTAAACACAGGCTAGACACAGGATAGACACAGGAAAGACACCGGCAAAAAACAGGCTAGACGCAGGCTAGGCACAGACAAGGCATACAGTGTAGACATGCTAGCTACAGGCTAGGCACAGGCTAGACACAGGCAAGACACAGGCTTCACACAAGCAAGACTCAGGTTAGACACAGTATAGAAACAGGCTAGTCAAAAGATAGAAACAGGCTAGACACAGTCTAGACACAGGCTGGACAAAGGATAGAAACAGGCAAGACACAGTCTAGACACAGGCTAGACATAAGCTAGACACAGGCCAGACACAGGCCAGACACAGGCTAGACATTGTTTTAGAAACAGGCGAGACACAGGCAAGACACAGGGTAGACACATGCTAGACGCACGCTAGAAAAAGGCAAGACAAATACCAGACAGATAGTCTGGACAGGCTAGAATTAGGCTAGATACAGGCTAGACACAGGCTAGACACAGGCGAGGCATACAGTCTAGACATGCTAGATAAAGGCTAGGCACAGGCTAGACACAGGCGAGACACAGGCATCACAAAAGCAAGACTCAGGTTAGACACAGTATAGAAACAGGCTAGTCAAAAGATAGAAACAGGCTAGACACAGGCTAGACACAGGCAAGACACAGGCTACACACAGGCTAGACACAGGGTAGACACATGCTTGACGCAGGCTAGACAAAGGCAAGACACAGACCAGACAGACAGTCTGGACAGCATAGACACAGGCAAAATACAGGCTAGATACAGACTAGACACAGGCAAGACACAATCTAGGCACAGGCTAGACATACGCTAGAAACAGGCTAGACACAGTCTAGACACAGGCTAGACACAGGCTAGACACAGGCTAGACACAGGCTAGACACAGGCTAGACACAGGCTAGACATTGTTCTAGAAACAGGCTAGACACAGGCTAGACACAGGCAAGACACAGGCTACACACAGGCTAGACACACGGTAGACACATGATTGACGCAGGCTAGACAAAGGCAAGACACAGACCAGACAGACAGTCTGGACAGCAGAGACACAGGCTAAATACAGGCTAGATACAGACTAGACACAGGCAAGACACAATCTAGGCACAGGCTAGACATACGCTAGAAACAGGCTAGACACAGGCTAGACACAGGCTAGACACAGGCTAGACACAGGCTAGACATTGTTCTAGAAACAGGCGAGACACAGGCAAGACACAGGGTAGACACAAGCAAGATAGAGACCGGACAGACAGACAGGCTTGACACAGGCTAAATACAGGCTAGATATAGGGTAGAAACATGCTAGAAACTGGCTAGCCACAGGCTAGACACAGGCTCGACACAGGCTTGACTTGGGCTAGACATAAGCTAGACTTAGGCTAGACACAGGCTAGACTTAGGCTAGACACAGGCTAGACTTACGCTAGACACAGGCTAGACACAGGCTAGAAACAGGCTAGACACAGGCTAGACACAGGCTAGTCAAAGGCTAGACATCGGCTAGAAACAAGCTAGAAAAACGCTAGGCGCAGGCTAGACAAAGGCAAGACACAAGCTAGACACAAGCTAGACACAGGCTAGACAAAGGCGAGACACAGCCCAGACAGAAAATGTGGACAAGCAAGACACAGGCTAAGTAAAGGCTAGACACAGGCAAGACACAGCCTAGACACAGTATAGAAACAGGCTAGACAAAGGATAGAAACAGGCTAGACACAGAATGGACACATGCTAGACACAGGCCAGACACAGTCTAGACACTGGCTCTGCCCAGCCTAGAAACAGGTAACACACAAGCTAGACATAGGCTTGACGCAGGCTAGACGCAGGCGAGACACAGTCTCGACAGGCTAAACACATGATAGACACAGGCTAGACACAGTTAAGACACAGGTGAGATACTGGCTAGACACAGGCAAGAAACAGGGTAAACACAGGCTAGACACAGACGAGGCATACAGTCTAGACATGCTAGATAAAGGCTACACAGGCTAGGCACAGGCTAGACACAGGATAGACACAGGATAGACACCGGCAAAAAACAGGCTAGACAGAGGCTAGACACAGACAAGGCATACAGTGTAGACATGCTAGCTACAGGCTAGGCACATGCTAGACACAGGCAAGACACAGGCTTCACACAGGAAAGATCCAGGTTAGACATAAGCTAGACACATGCTAGACACAGGCTAGACACAGAATAGACACATGCCAGACACAGGCTAGACACAGGCCAGACACAGGCTAGACACTGGCTCTGCCCAGGGTAGAAACAGGCTACACACAAGCTACACATAGGCTTGACACAGGCTACACGCAGGTAAGACACAGTCTGGAAAGGCCAGACACAGACCAGACAGACAGTCTGGACAGGCTTAACACATGATAGACGCAGGCTAGACACAGTTTAGACACATGTTAGACACAGGCTCGAAACAGGCTAGACACAGGCTAAACACAGGCTAGACACAGGATAGATACAGGAAAGACACCGGCAAAAAACAGGCTAGACGCAGGCTAGACACAGACAAGGCATACAGTGTAGACATGCTAGCTACAGGCTAGGCACAGGCTAGACACAGGCAAGACACAGGCTTCACACAAGCAAGACTCAGGTTAGACACAGTATAGAAACAGGCTAGTCAAAAGATAGAAACAGGCTAGACACAGTCTAGACACAGGCTGGACAAAGGATAGAAACAGGCAAGACACAGTCTAGACACAGGCTAGACATAAGCTAGACACAGGCCAGACACAGGCCAGACACAGGCTAGACATTGTTTTAGAAACAGGCGAGACACAGGCAAGACACAGGGTAGACACATGCTAGACGCACGCTAGAAAAAGGCAAGACAAATACCAGACAGATAGTCTGGACAGGCTAGAATTAGGCTAGATACAGGCTAGACACAGGCTAGACACAGGCGAGGCATACAGTCTAGACATGCTAGATAAAGGCTAGGCACAGGCTAGACACAGGCGAGACACAGGCATCACAAAAGCAAGACTCAGGTTAGACACAGTATAGAAACAGGCTAGTCAAAAGATAGAAACAGGCTAGACACAGGCTAGACACAGGCAAGACACAGGCTACACACAGGCTAGACACAGGGTAGACACATGCTTGACGCAGGCTAGACAAAGGCAAGACACAGACCAGACAGACAGTCTGGACAGCATAGACACAGGCAAAATACAGGCTAGATACAGACTAGACACAGGCAAGACACAATCTAGGCACAGGCTAGACATACGCTAGAAACAGGCTAGACACAGTCTAGACACAGGCTAGACACAGGCTAGACACAGGCTAGACACAGGCTAGACATTGTTCTAGAAACAGGCTAGACACAGGCTAGACACAGGCAAGACACAGGCTACACACAGGCTAGACACACGGTAGACACATGATTGACGCAGGCTAGACAAAGGCAAGACACAGACCAGACAGACAGTCTGGACAGCAGAGACACAGGCTAAATACAGGCTAGATACAGACTAGACACAGGCAAGACACAATCTAGGCACAGGCTAGACATACGCTAGAAACAGGCTAGACACAGGCTAGACACAGGCTAGACACAGGCTAGACATTGTTCTAGAAACAGGCGAGACACAGGCAAGACACAGGGTAGACACATGCTAGACGCAGGCTTGAAAAAGGCAAGACAAATACCAGACAGACAGTCTGGACAGGCTAGACTTAGGCTAGATACAGGCTAGACACAGGCTAGACAAAGGCTAGACACACGGTAGACACATGATTGACGCAGGCTAGACAAAGGCAAGACACAGACCAGACAGACAGTCTGGACAGCATAGACACAGGCTAAATACAGGCTAGATACAGACTAGACACAGGCAAGACACAATCTAGGCACAGGCTAGACAAACGCTAGAAACAGGCTAGACACAGTCTAGACACAGGCTAGACACAGGCTAGACACAGGCGAGACATAGGCTAGACACATGCTAAACACATGAAAGACACAGGGTAGACACAAGCAAGATAGAGACCGGACAGACAGACAGGCTTGACACAGGCTAAATACAGGCTAAATACAGGCTAGATATAGGGTAGAAACATGCTAGAAACTGGCTAGCCACAGGCTAGACACAGGCTCGACACAGGCTTGACTTGGGCTAGACATAAGCTAGACTTAGGCTAGACACAGGCTAGACTTAGGCTAGACACAGGCTAGACTTACGCTAGACACAGGCTAGACACAGGCTAGAAACAGGCTAGACACAGGCTAGACACGGGCTGGACACAGGCCAGAAAAAGGCTAGACATAATTCTCGAAACAGGCAAGACACAAGCTAGACAAAGGGTAGATACGTGCTAGACGCAGGCTAGACAAAGACAAGACATAGACCAGACAGACAGTCTGGACAGGCTTGATACAGGCTCGATACAGATTAGACATAGGCTAGACAATCGCAAGAAACAGGTTAGACACAGTCTAAACACAGGCGAGACACCCGCTAGAAACAAGCTAAAAAAAGGCTAGAAGCAGGCTAGACAAAGGCAAGACACAGGCTAGATACAAGCTGGAAACAAGCTAGACACAGGCTAGACACAGGATAGAGATATGCTTGACAAAGGCTAGAAACAGGCAAGACACAGGGTAGACACTGGCTAGACATAGGCTAGACATAGGCTAGACATAGGCTAGACATAGGCTAGAAACAGGCAAGACATAGTCTAGACACAGGCTAAACACAAGCCAGACACAGGGTAGACACAAGCTAGACACAAGCTAGACACAAAATAGACACAGGCTAGAAAAAAGGCAAGGCACAGACCAGAAAGACAGTCTGGATTTGATAGAAACAGGCTTGATACAGGCAAGTTACAGGCTAAACACAGGCTAGTCGAAGCCTAGACACAGATCAGGCATACAGTCTAGACATGCCAGATACAGGCTAGGCACAGGCTAGACAAAGGCAAGACACATGCTTGACACAGGCTAGATCCAGGTTAAACATAAACTAGACAAATGCTAGACACAGGCTAGACACAGGGTAGACACATGCAAGACACAGGGTAGACAGACGGCTAGACACAGTCTAGACACAATCAAGACACAGGCTAGAAACAAGTTAGACACAGGCTAGACAAAGGCAAGGCACAGACCAGTCAGACAGTCTGGATATGATAGACACATGCTAGATACCGGCTCGTTACATCCAAGACACAGGGTAGACACAAGCTAGACACAAGCTAGACACAAAATAGACACAGGCTAAAAAAAAGGCAAGGCACAGACCAGAAAGACAGTCTGGGTTTGATAGAAACAGGCTTGATACAGGCAAGTTACAGGCTAAACACAGGCTAGTCACAGCCTAGACACAGACCAGGCATACAGTCTAGAAATGCTCGATACAGGCTAGACACAGTCTAGACACAATCAAGACACAGGCTAGACACAAGTTAGACACAGGCTAGACAAAGGCAAGGCACAGACCAGTCAGACAGTCTGGATATGATAGACACATGCTAGATACCGGCTAGACACTGGCTAGACACTGGCTAGACAAAGGCTAGACAATGGCTAGACATATGCTAGATACAGGTTAGGCATAGGCTAGAAACAGGCTAGAAAAAGGCTAGACTCAAGCTAAACAAATGCTAGAAGCAGGCTAGTCCCAAGTTAGACACAAGGTAGACACAGGCAAGATACAGACCAGACAGACAGTCTGGACAGGGTTGACACAGGCTCGATACAGACTAGACACAGGCTAGACAACCGCAAGAAACAGGTTAGACACATGCGAGACACCCGCTAGAAACAAGCTACAAAAAAGGCTAGAAGCAGGCTAGACAAAGGCAAGACACAGGCTAGATACAAGCTAGACACAAGCTAGGCATAGACCGGACACACAGTCTGGACAGGCTTGACACAGGCTTGATACGGGCAAGTCACAGGCTCGACATATGGTAGACACATGCTAGACACAGGCTAGACACGGGCTAGACACAGGCCAGACACAGGCTAGACATAATTCTCGAAACAGGCAAGACACAAGCTAGACAAAGGGTAGACACGTGCTGGACGCAGGCTAGACAAAGACAAGACATAGACCAGACAGACAGTCTGGACAGGCTTGACACAGGCTCGATATAGACTAGACACAGGCTAGACAATCGCAAGAAACAGGTTAGAAACAGTCTAAACACAGGCGAGACACCTGCTAGAAACACGCTTAAAAAGGCTAGACAAAGGCAAGACACAGGCTAGATACAAGCTAGAAACAAGCTAGACACAGGCTAGACACAGGCTAGACACAGGCGAGTCACAGGCTAGACACAGGCTAGACACTGGCTAGACATAGGCTAGAAACAGGCAAGACATAGTCTAGACACAGGCTAAACACAAGCTAGACACAGGGTAGACACAAGCTAGACACAAAATAGACACAGGCTAGAAAAAAGGCAAGGCACAGACCAGAAAGACAGTCTGGATTTGATAGAAACAGGCTTGATACAGGCAAGTTACAGGCTAAACACAGGCTAGTCACAGCCTAGACACAGACCAAGCATACAGTCTAGACATGCTAGATACACGCGAGGCACAGGCTAGACAAATGCAAGACACATGCTTGACACAGGCTAGATCCAGGTTAAACATAAGCTAGACAAATGCTAGACACAGGCTAGACACATCGTAGACATATGCAATTCACAGGCTAGACAGACGGCTAGAAACAGTCTAGACAGAATCAAGACACAGGCTAGACAAAGTCAAGGCACAGACCAGTCAGACAGTCTGGATATGATAGACACATGCTAGATACCGACTCGTTACAGGCAAGACACACGCTAGACACTGGCTAGACACTGGCTAGACAAAGGCTAGACAATGGCTAGACATATGCTTGATACAGGTTAGGCATAGGCTAGTAACAGGCAAGAAAAAGGCTAGACTCAAGCTAAACAAATGCTAGAAGCAGGCTAGTCCCAGGTTAGACACAAGGTAGACACAGGCAAGACAAAGGCAAGATACAGACCAGACAGACAGTCTGGACAGGGTTGACACAGGCTCAATACAGACTAGACACAGGCTAGACAACCGCAAGAAACAGGTTGGACACAGTCTAGACACAGGCGAGACACCCGCTAGAAACAAGCTAAAAAAAAGCTCGAAGCAGGCTAGACAAAGGCAAGACACAGGCTAGACATTATTCTGGAAACAGGCAAGACACAAGCTAGACAAAGGGTAGACACGTGATAGACGCAGGCTAGACAAAGACAAGATATAGACCAGACAGACAGTCTGGACAGGCTTGACACAGGCTTGATACAGGCAAGTCACAGGCTCGACACAGGGTAGACACATGCTAGACACAGGCTAGACACGGGCTAGACAGAGGCCAGACACAGGCTAGACATAATTCTAGAAACAGACAAGACACAAGCTAGACAAAAGGGTAGACACGTGCTAGACGCAGGCTAGACAAAAACAAAACATACACCAGACAGACAGTGTGGACAGGCTAAACACAGGCTAGATACTGGCTAGACACAGGGCAGACACATGAAAGACGCTGGCTAGCCACAGGCTAAACACAGGCTAGACACAGGCTAGACACAGGCTATACACAGGCTAGACACAGGTTAGAAAAACGTTAGACACAGGTTAGACACAGGCTAGAGACAAGCTAGACACAGGCTAGACAATGGCTAGACACAGGCTAGACACAGGCTAGACAGAGGCTAGACACAGGCTAGACACAAGCTAGACACAGGCCAGACACAGGCTAGACATTGTTCTAGAAACGGGCGAGACACAGGCTAGACACAGGGTAGACACAGGATAGACACAGGATAGACACAGGGTAGACACAGGCTAGACACAGGGTAGACACATGCTAGACGCACGCTAGAAAAAGGCAAGACAAAAACCAGACAGACAGTCTGGACAGGCTAGACTCAGGCTAGATACAGGCTAGACACAGGATAGACACAGGCTAGAGACAGGGTAGACACATGCTAGACGCAAGCTAGATACATGCTTGACGCAGGCTAGACAAAGGCAAGACACAGACCAGACAGACAGTCTTGACAGCATAGACACAGGCTAAATACAGGCTAGATACAGATTACACACAGGCAAGACACAATCTACGCACAGGCTAGACATACGCTAGAAACAGGCTAGACACAGTCTAGACATAGGCTAGACACAGACAAGGCATACAGTGTAGACATGCTAGCTACGGGCTAGACAGGCTAGGCACACAGGCAAGACCCAGGTAAGACACAGTATAGAAACAGGCTAGACAAAGGATAGAAACAGGCAAGACACAGTCTAGACACAGGCTAGACACAGGCTCGACACAAGCTAGACACAGGCCAGACACAGGCTAGACATTGTTCTAGAAACGGGCGAGACACAGGCTAGACACAGGGTAGACACAGGCTAGATACAGGATAGACACAGGATAGACACAGGGTAGACACAGGCTAGACAATGGCTAGACACAGGCTAGACACAGGCTAGACACAGGCAAGAAACAGGCTAGACACAGACAAGACATACAGTGTAGACAAGCTAGCTACAGGCTAGACAGGCTAGGCACACAGGCAAGACCCAGATAAGACACAGTATAGAAACAGGCTAGATAAAGGAAGGAAACAGGCTAGACACAGTCTAGATACAAGCTAGACAAAGGATAAAAACAGGCAAGACACAGTCTAGACACAGGCTAGACACAGGCTAGACACAAGCTAGACACAGGCCAGACACAGGCTAGACGTTGTTCTAGAAACGGGCGAGACACAGGCTAGACACAGGGTAGACACAGGATAGACACAGGATAGACACAGGGTAGACACAGGCTAGACACAGGCTAGACACAGGATAGACACAGGATAGACACAGGGTAGACACATGCTAGACGCACGCTAGAAAAAGGCAAGACAAAGACCAGACAGACAGTCTGGACAGGCTAGACTCAGGCTAGATACAGGCTAGACACAGGATAGACACAGGCTAGAGACAGGGTAGACACATGCTAGACGCAGGCTAGATACATGCTTGACGCAGGCTAGACAAAGGCAAGACACAGACCAGACAGACAGTCTTGACAGCATAGACACAAGCTAAATACAGGCTAGATACAGATTACACACAGGCAAGACACAAGCTAGGCACAGGCTAGGCAAGAAACAGGCTAGACACAGACAAGGCATACAGTGTAGACAAGCTAGCTACAGACTAGACAGGCTAGGCACACAGGCAAGACCCAGATAAGACACAGTATAGAAACAGGCTAGATAAAGGAAGGAAACAGGCTAGACACAGTCTAGATACAAGCTAGACAAAGGATAAAAACAGGCAAGACACAGTCTAGACACAGGCTAGACACAGGCTAGACACAAGCTAGACACAGGCCAGACACAGGCTAGACATTGTTATAGAAACGGGCGAGACACAGGCTAGACACAGGGTAGACACAGGATAGACACAGAATAGACACAGGGTAGACGCACGATAGAAAAAGGCAAGACAAAGACCAGACAGACAGTCTGGACAGGCTAGACTCAGGCTAGATACAGGATAGACACAGGCTAGAGACAGGGTAGACACATGCTAGACGCACGATAGAAAAAGGCAAGACAAAGACCAGACAGACAGTCTGGACAGGCTAGACTCAGGCTAGATACAGGCTAGACACAGGATAGACACAGGCTAGAGACAGGGTAGACACATGCTAGACGCAGGCTAGATACATGCTTGACGCAGGCTAGACAAAGGCAAGACACAGACCAGACAGACAGTCTTGACAGCATAGACACAGGCTAAATATAGGCTAGATACAGACTAGACACAGGCAAGACACAATCTAGGCACAGGCTAGACAAACGCTAGAAACAGGCTAGACACAGTCTAGACACAGGCTAGATACAGATTACACACAGGCAAGACACAAGCTAGGCACAGGCTAGACATACGCTAGAAGCAGGCTAGACACAGTCTAGACATAGGCTAGACACAGACAAGGCATACAGTGTAGACATGCTAGCTACAGGCTAGACAGGCTAGGCACACAGGCAAGACCCAGGTAAGACACAGTATAGAAACAGGCTAGACAAAGGATAGAAACAGGCTAGACACAGTCTAGATACAAGCTAGACAAAGGATAAAAACAGGCAAGACACAGTCTAGACACAGGCTTGACACAGGCTCGACACAAGCTAGACACAGGCCAGACACAGGCTAGACATTGTTCTAGAAACGGGCGAGACACAGGCTAGACACAGGGTAGACACAGGCTAGACTCAGGCTAGACATATGCCTGACAAAGGCTAGAAACAGGCAAGACACAGGCTAGGCACAGGCTAGACACTGGCTCGACACAGGCTAGACTCAGGCTAGACATATGTTTGACAAAGGCTGGAAACAGGCAAGACACAGGCTAGGCACAGGCTAGACACTGGCTCGACACTAGCTAGACATAGGCTAGAAACAGGCAAGACATAGTCTAGACACAGGCTAAACACAAGCTAGACACAGGGTAGACACAAGCTAGACACAGGCTAGACACAAACTAGACACAGGCTAGAAAAAAGGCAAGGCACAGACCAGAAAGACAGTCTAGATTTGATAGAAACAGGCTTGATACAGGCAAGTTACAGGCTAAACACAGGCTAGTCACAGCCTAGACACAGACCAGGCATACAGTCTAGACATGCTAGAAACAGGCTAGGCTCAGGCTAGACAAAGGCAAGATACATGCTTGACACAGGCTAGATCCAGGTTAAACATAAGCTAGACAAATGCTAGACACAGGCAAGACACAGGGTAGACACATGCTAGACGCACGCTAGAAAAAGGCAAGACAAAGACCAGACAGACAGTCTGGACAGGCTAGACTCAGGCTAGATACAGGCTAGACACAGGATAGACACAGGCTAGAGACAGGGTAGACACATGCTAGACGCAGGCTAGATACATGCTTGACGCAGGCTAGACAAAGGCAAGACACAGACCAGACAGACAGTCTTGACAGCATAGACACAGGCTAAATACAGATTACACACAGGCAAGACACAAGCAAGGCACAGGCTAGACATACGCTAGAAACAGGCTAGACACAGGCTAGACATAGGCTAGACACAGACAAGGCATACAGTGTAGACATGCTGGCTACAGGCTAGACAGGCTAGGCACACAGGCAAGACCCAGGTAAGACACAGTATAGAAACAGGCTAGACAAAGGATAGAAACAGGCTAGACACAGTCTAGATACAAGCTAGACAAAGGATAAAAACAGGCAAGACACAGTCTAGACACAGGCTTGACACAGGCTCGACATAAGCTAGACACAGGCCAGACACAGGCTAGACATTGTTCTAGAAACGGGCGAGACACAGGCTAGACACAGGGTAGACACAGGCTAGACACAGGATAGACACAGGATAGACACAGGGTAGACACAGGCTAGACAATGACTAGACACAGGCTAGACACAGGCTAGACACAGGCAAGAAACAGGCTAGACACAGACAAGGCATACAGTGTAGACAAGCTAGCTACAGGCTAGACAGGCTAGGCACACAGGCAAGACCCAGATAAGACACAGTATAGAAACAGGCTAGATAAAGGAAGGAAACAGGCTAGACACAGTCTAGATACAAGCTAGACAAAGGATAAAAACAGGCAAGACACAGTCTAGACACAGGCTAGACACAGGCTAGACACAAGCTAGACACAGGCCAGACACAGGCTAGACATTGTTCTAGAAACGGGCGAGACACAGGCTAGACACAGGGTAGACACAGGATAGACACAGAATAGACACAGGGTAGACACAGGCTAGACACAGGCTAGACACAGGATAGACACAGGATAGACACAGGGTAGACACATGCTAGACGCACGATAGAAAAAGGCAAGACAAAGACCAGACAGACAGTCTGGACAGGCTAGACTCAGGCTAGATACAGGCTAGACACAGGATAGACACAGGCTAGAGACAGGGTAGACACATGCTAGACGCAGGCTAGATACATGCTTGACGCAGGCTAGACAAAGGCAAGACACAGACCAGACAGACAGTCTTGACAGCATAGACACAGGCTAAATACAGGCTAGATACAGATTACACACAGGCAAGACACAAGCTAGGCACAGGCTAGACATACACTAGAAGCAGGCTAGACACAGTCTAGACATAGGCTAGACACAGACAAGGCATACAGTGTAGACATGCTAGCTACAGGCTAGACAGGCTAGGCACACAGGCAAGACCCAGGTAAGACACAGTATAGAAACAGGCTAGACAAAGGATAGAAACAGGCTAGACACAGTCTAGATACAAGCTAGACAAAGGATAAAAACAGGCAAGACACAGTCTAGACACAGGCTTGACACAGGCTCGACACAAGCTAGACACAGGCCAGACACAGGCTAGACATTGTTCTAGAAACGGGCGAGACACAGGCTAGACACAGGGTAGACACAGGCTAGACTCAGGCTAGACATATGCCTGACAAAGGCTAGAAACAGGCAAGACACAGGCTAGGCACAGGCTAGACACTGGCTCGACACAGGCTAGACTCAGGCTAGACATATGTTTGACAAAGGCTGGAAACAGGCAAGACACAGGCTAGGCACAGGCTAGACACTGGCTCGACACTAGCTAGACATAGGCTAGAAACAGGCAAGACATAGTCTAGACACAGGCTAAACACAAGCTAGACACAGGCTAGACACAAACTAGACACAGGCTAGAAAAAAGGCAAGGCACAGACCAGAAAGACAGTCTAGATTTGATAGAAACAGGCTTGATACAGGCAAGTTACAGGCTAAACACAGGCTAGTCACAGCCTAGACACAGACCAGGCATACAGTCTAGACATGCTAGAAACAGGCTAGGCTCAGGCTAGACAAAGGCAAGATACATGCTTGACACAGGCTAGATCCAGGTTAAACATAAGCTAGACAAATGCTAGACACAGGCAAGACACAGGGTAGACACATGCTAGACGCACGCTAGAAAAAGGCAAGACAAAGACCAGACAGACAGTCTGGACAGGCTAGACTCAGGCTAGATACAGGCTAGACAAAGGATAAAAACAGGCAAGACACACTCTAGACACAGGCTAGACACAGGCTCGACACAAGCTAGACACATGCCAGACACAGGCTAGACATTGTTCTAGAAACGGGCGAGACACAGGCTAGACCACGGCTAGACACAGGCTAGACACAGACAAGGCATACAGTGTAGACAAGCTAGCTACAGGCTAGACAGGCTAGGCACACAGGCAAGACCCAGATAAGACACAGTATAGAAACAGGCTAGATAAAGGAAGGAAACAGGCTCGACACAGTCTAGATACAAGCTAGACAAAGGATAAAAACAGGCAAGACAAAGTCTAGACACAGGCTAGACACAGGCTAGACACAGGATAGACACAGACCAGACACAGGCTAGACATTGTTCTAGAAACGGGCGAGACACAGGCTAGACACAGGGTAGACACAGGCTAGACACAGGATAGACACAGGATAGACACAGGGTAGACACAGGCTAGACAATGGCTAGACACAGGCTAGACACAGGCTAGACACAGGCAAGAAACAGGCTAGACACAGACAAGGCATACAGTGTAGACAAGCTAGCTACAGGCTAGACAGGCTAGGCACACAGGCAAGACCCAGATAAGACACAGTATAGAAACAGGCTAGATAAAGGAAGGAAACAGGCTAGACACAGTCTAGATACAAGATAGACAAAGGATAAAAACAGGCAAGACACAGTCTAGACACAGGCTAGACACAGGCTAGACACAAGCTAGACACAGGCTAGACATTGTTCTAGAAACGGGCGAGACACAGGCTAGACACAGGGTAGACACAGGATAGACACAGAATAGACACAGGGTAGACACAGGCTAGACACAGGCTAGACACAGGATAGACACAGGATAGACACAGGGTAGACACATGCTAGACGCACGCTAGAAAAAGGCAAGACAAAGACCAGACAGACAGTCTTGACAGCATAGACACAGGCTAAATACAGGCTAGACACAGGATAGACACAGGCTAGAGACAGGGTAGACACATGCTAGACGCAGGCTAGATACATGCTTGACGCAGGCTAGACAAAGGCAAGACACAGACCAGACAGACAGTCTTGACAGCATAGACACAGGCTAAATACAGGCTAGATACAGATTACACACAGGCAAGACACAAGCTAGGCACAGGCTAGACATACGCTAGAAACAGGCTAGACACAGTCTAGACATAGGCTAGACACAGACAAGGCATACAGTGTAGACAAGCTAGCTACAGGCTAGACAGGCTAGGCACACAGGCAAGACCCAGATAAGACACAGTATAGAAACAGGCTAGATAAAGGAAGGAAACAGGCTAGACACAGTCTAGATACAAGATAGACAAAGGATAAAAACAGGCAAGACACAGTCTAGACACAGGCTAGACACAGGCTAGACACAAGCTAGACACAGGCCAGACACAGGCTAGACATTGTTCTAGAAACGGGCGAGACACAGGCTAGACACAGGGTAGACACAGGATAGACACAGAATAGACACAGGGTAGACACAGGCTAGACACAGGCTAGACACAGGATAGACACAGGATAGACACAGGGTAGACACATTCTAGACGCACGCTAGAAAAAGGCAAGACAAAGACCAGACAGACAGTCTGGACAGGCTAGACTCAGGCTAGATACAGGCTAGACACAGGATAGACACAGGCTAGAGACAGGGTAGACACATGCTAGACGCAGGCTAGATACATGCTTGACGCAGGCTAGACAAAGGCAAGACACAGACCAGACAGACAGTCTTGACAGCATAGACACAGGCTAAATACAGGCTAGATACAGATTACACACAGGCAAGACACAAGCTAGGCACAGGCTAGACATACGCTAGAAACAGGCTAGACACAGTCTAGACATAGGCTAGACACAGACAAGGCATACAGTGTAGACATGCTAGCTACAGGCTAGACAGGCTAGGCACACAGGGAACACCCAGGTAAGACACAGTATAGAAACAGGCTAGACAAGGGATAGAAACAGGCTAGACACAGTCTAGATACAAGCTAGACAAAGGATAAAAACAGGCAAGACACAGTCTAGACACAGGCTTGACACAGGCTCGACACAAGCTAGACACAGGCCAGACACAGGCTAGACATTGTTCTAGAAACGGGCGAGACACAGGCTAGACACAGGGTAGACACAGGCTAGACACAGGATAGACACAGGATAGACACAGGATAGACACAGGGTAGACAATGGCTAAACACAGGCTAGACACAGGCAAGAAACAGGCTAGACACAGACAAGGCATACAGTGTAGACAAGCTAGCTACAGGCTAGACAGGCTAGGCACACAGGCAAGACCCAGATAAGACACAGTATAGAAACAGGCAAGATAAAGGAAGGAAACAGGCTAGACACAGTCTAGATACAAGCTAGACAATGGATAAAAACAGGCAAGACACAGTCTAGACACAGGCTAGACACAGGCTAGACACAAGCTAGACACAGGCCAGACACAGGCTAGACATTGTTCTAGAAACGGGCGAGACACAGGCTAGACACAGGGTAGACACAGGATAGACACAGAATAGACACAGGGTAGACACAGGCTAGACACAGGCTAGACACAGGATAGACACAGGATAGACACAGGGTAGACACATGCTAGACGCACGATAGAAAAAGGCAAGAAAAAGACCAGACAGACAGTCTGGACAGGCTAGACTCAGGCTAGATACAGGCTAGACACAGGATAGACACAGGCTAGAGACAGGGTAGACACATGCTAGACGCAGGCTAGACAAAGGCAAGACACAGACCAGACAGACAGTCTTGACAGCATAGACACAGGCTAAATACAGGCTAGATACAGATTACACACAGGCAAGACACAAGCTAGGCACAGGCTAGACATACGCTAGAAGCAGGCTAGACACAGTCTAGACATAGGCTAGACACAGACAAGGCATACAGTGTAGACATGCTAGCTACAGGCTAGACAGGCTAGGCACACAGGCAAGACCCAAGTAAGACACAGTATAGAAACAGGCTAGACAAAGGATAGAAACAGGCTAGACACAGTCTAGATACAAGCTAGACAAAGGATAAAAACAGGCAAGACACAGTCTAGACACAGGCTTGACACAGGCTCGACACAAGCTAGACACAGGCCAGACACAGGCTAGACATTGTTCTAGAAACGGGCGAGACACAGGCTAGACACAGCGTAGACACAGGCTAGACACAGGATAGACACAGGATAGACACAGGGTAGACACATGCTAGACGCACGCTAGAAAACGGCAAGACAAAGACCAGACAGACAGTCTGGACAGGCTAGACTCAGGCTAGATACAGGCTAGACACAGGATAGATACAGGCTAGAGACAGGGTAGACACATGCTAGACGCAGGCTAGACACATGCTTGACGCAGGCTAGACAAAGGCAAGACACAGACCAGACAGACAGTCTGGACAGCTTAGACACAGGCTAAATACAGGCTAGATACAGATTAGACACAGGCAAGACACAAGCTAGGCACAGGCTAGACATACGCTAGAAACAGGCTAGACACAGTCGGGACATAGGCTAGACACATGCTAGACACAGGCTTGACACATGCTAGACACATGAAAGACACAGGGTAGACACAAGCTAGATACAGACTGGACAAACAGTCTTCACAGGCTTGACACAGGGTAAATACAGGCCAAATACAGGCTAGACACAGGCTAGACACAGGCTAGAAACAGGCTAGCTACAGGCTAGATACAGGCTAGACACAGGCTAGACACAGGCTATACACAGGCTAGACACTGGCTCGACACTGGCTAGACATAGGCTAGAAACAGGCAAGACATAGTCTAGACACAGGCTAAACACAAGCTAGACACAGGGTAGACACAAGCAAGACACAGGCTAGACACAAACTAGACACAGGCTAGAAAAAAGGCAAGGCACAGACCAGAAAGACAGTCTAGATTTGATAGAAACAGGCTTGATACACGCAAGTTACAGGCTAAACACAGGCTAGTCACAGCCTAGACACAGACCAGGCATACAGTCTAGACATGCTAGAAACAGGCTAGGCTCAGGCTAGACAAAGGCAAGACACATGCTTGACACAGGCTAGATCCAGGTTAAACATAAGCTAGACAAATGCTAGACACAGGCAAGACACAGGGTAGACACAAGCTAGACACAGGCTAGACAAAGGCAAGGCACAGACCAATCAGACAGTCTGGATATGATAGACACATGCTAGATACCGGCTCGTTACAGGCAAGACACAGGCTAGACACTGGCTAGACACTGGCTAGACAAAGGCTAGACAATGGCTAGATATATGCTAGATACAGGTTAGTATCTAGTATGCATAGGCTAGTAACAGGCTAGAAAAAGGCTAGACTCAAGCTAGACACAGGGTAGACACAAGCAAGACACAGGCTAGACACAAACTAGACACAGGCTAGAAAAAAGGCAAGGCACAGACCAGAAAGACAGTCTAGATTTGATAGAAACAGGCTTGATACACGCAAGTTACAGGCTAAACACAGGCTAGTCACAGCCTAGACACAGACCAGGCATACAGTCTAGACATGCTAGAAACAGGCTAGGCTCAGGCTAGACAAAGGCAAGACACATGCTTGACACAGGCTAGATCCAGGTTAAACATAAGCTAGACAAATGCTAGACACAGGCAAGACACAGGGTAGACACAAGCTAGACACAGGCTAGACAAAGGCAAGGCACAGACCAATCAGACAGTCTGGATATGATAGACACATGCTAGATACCGGCTCGTTACAGGCAAGACACAGGCTAGACACTGGCTAGACACTGGCTAGACAAAGGCTAGACAATGGCTAGATATATGCTAGATACAGGTTAGTATCTAGTATGCATAGGCTAGTAACAGGCTAGAAAAAGGCTAGACTCAAGCTAACTAAATGCTAGAAGCAGGCTAGTCCCAGGTTAGACACAAGGTAGACACAGGCTAGACAACCGCAAGAAACAGGTTAGACACAGTCTAG
This sequence comes from Zaprionus indianus, assembly GCA_018904595.1. Classification (NCBI taxonomy): domain Eukaryota; kingdom Metazoa; phylum Arthropoda; class Insecta; order Diptera; family Drosophilidae; genus Zaprionus; species Zaprionus indianus. Next base: position 2,078,759 of record JAEIHA010001061.1, read on the forward strand.
ACACAGGAAAGACACCCGCTAGAAACAAGCTAAAAAAAGGCTAGAAGCAGGCTAGACAAAGGCAAGACACAGGCTAGATACAAGCTAGACACAAGCTAGACACAGACCGGACAGACGGTCTGGACAGGCTTGACGCAGGCTTGATACAGGCAAGTCACAGGCTCGACACAGGGTAGACACATGCTAAACAGAGGCTAGTCACAGCCTAGACACAGACCAGGCATACAGTCTAGACATGCTAGATACAGGCTAGGCAAAGGCTAGACAAAGGCAAGACACATGTTTGACACAGGCTAGATCCAGGTTAATCATAAGCTAGACAAATGCTAGACACAGGCTAGACACAGGCTTGACACAGGCTAGACATATGCTAGACATTGGCTAGAAACAGGCAAGACATAGTCTAGACACAGGCTAAACACAAGCTAGACTCAGGGTAGACACAAGTTAGACACAGGCTAGACACAGGCTAGACACCCGCTAGAAAAAGGCTAGAAGCAGGCTAGACAAAGGCAAGACACAGGCTAGACACAAGCTAGACATAGACCGGACAGTCTGGACAGGCTTGACACAGGCTTGATACAGGAAAGTCATAGGCTCGACACAGGGTAGACACGGGCTAGACACAGGCCAGACACAGGCAAGACATAATTCTCGAAACAGGCAATACACAAGCTAGACAAAGGGTAGACACGTGCTAGACGCAGGCTAGACAAAGACAAGACATAGACCGGACAGACAGTCTGGACAGGCTTGACACAGGCTTGATACAGGCAAGTCACAGGCTAGACACAGGGTAGACACAAGCTAGACACAGGCTAGACAAAGGCAAGGCACAGACCAATCAGACAGTCTGGATATGATAGACACATGCTAGATACCGGCTCGTTACAGGCAAGACACAGGCTAGACACTGGCTAGACACTGGCTAGACATAGGCTAGACACTGGCTAGACATATGCTAGATACCGGTTAGGCATAGGCTAGTAACAGGCTAGACTCAAGCTAACTAAATGCTAGAAGCAGGCTAGTCCCAGGTTAGACACAAGGTAGACACAGGCTAGACAACCGCAAGAAACAGGTTAGACACAGTCTGGACACAGGAAAGACACCCGCTAGAAACAAGCTAAAAAAAGGCTAGAAGCAGGCTAGACAAAGGCAAGACACAGGCTAGACACAAGCTAGACACAAGCTAGACACAGACCGGACAGACGGTCTGGATAGGCTTGACACATGATAGACGCAGGCTAGACACAGTTTAGACACAGGTTAGACACAGGCTCGACACAGGCTAGACACAGGCTAAACACAGGTTAGACACAGGATAGACACAGGATAGACACAGGGTAGACACATGCTAGACGCACGCTAGAACCAGTCGAACGCTACAGTCAGGTGCTGACTGTAGAAGGCCATGGATTATTATAGTATACCGTGTATCATTTATTTTCCGTTATTTATAATGAAAGTTTTGCATTAATTGGATTATTATTAAGCATTTAATAATATAAACTTTATATTCTTATTATTCTATTCGAACGACACGCACAAATTTAATTGACGGATAGAAGAAGAAGAACGCATAAACAATGCAAAACCGAATAGACAAGAATTATAAGCATTAGGTAGGTCACAAGAGCAATAAGTTTATGTATGCTTTTTTGCTTTTGTCAAACAGTAGTGGCGGCCAAAGAAGTTGTATAGTAGCTTAGTGGGGTGTGTGCCGGATCAGAAGGCCAATGATGTTGACAATGTTCGAGTTCGAATCCTGCCGAGATCAATGTCGGATATATTTTCCATTTTTTCTTTCTTTTCTATTAAATAATTTAAAAGCTTAACAAACAATACCTTTTAAATTTTTTGGTGCGCAACATATTTAATTAGAACACTTTTATAAACTTTGCCGAATGTTGCACAAATCTGACAGTTGCGTACATACGCCGAATACGGCAATTGATGTGTGTTAAAGCGGGACGCCGAAACGTAAATGTGCAAATGCAGATATGCATGTATCAGCGTCCCGCTCTAACATTCGTAACTTATTGATTGTCTTAAATATTGCAAAAAAAACATGAGATTTAATTTTTGAAAACTATTTTTATTGATATTTAATTAAATAACTGTAGTTTTCATTTAAGCTTATAAGAATAAAAAAATAACCAAAAAAAAGTAATACAAATAAAAAGTTTCACCAGCCGGCCGAGCATGGGATTCGAACTCACGCACGCAGTACCGCTGTCCACCACTCTAACCACTAAGCCACCGCCTCATTTTTAATCGATCGGCAAAGTTGCATTCTGAGCTTATTATGTTACCATTCTATGCAAATAAAAAGTTTTGTAAAATGCTGCGTGTCCGACGATTCGAACTTCGGTATGATGCGTAAATTAGGTCTTAATATGGGTATAAGTATACGTTCAAATTGAGTTTAATTCGGATCATATCTCACTTAGTTTTACTCCGATTTCTATGAAATTTTCAGAAAACACCCGTGGCAAGGTATTTGTCATGTGAGATGTAAAACTTTTGTTGTTGGGTGTATATTGTGTATATTAAATCGTTATTACTGATTTACAGAGGCGGGAAGGGGCGTGGCCAAATTTCAAAAAAACACCCGGATATACACGAATGTTGTCACAAAATTTTATTACTCTAGCTCTTATAGTTGCTGAGATCCAGGCGTTCATACAGACGGACAGACGGACAGACAGACAGACATCAATCGACTCGGCTGTTGATACTGATTCAGAATATATATAGTTTATGGGGTCGGAGATGCCTCCTTCTGCCTGTTACGCACAAACTCGTTCCGACAAACACAGTAGACCATGAATTTTTTTAAAATCCATGGCCTAAAAAGGCAAGACAACGACCAGACAGACAGTCTGGACAGGCTAGACTCAGGCTAGATACAGGCTAGACACAGGCTAAACACAGGCTAAAGACAGGGTAGACACATGCTAGACGCAGGCTAGATACATGCTTGACGCAGGCTAGACAAAGGCAAGACACAGACCAGACAGACAGTCTTGACAGCATGGACACAGGCTAAATACAGGCTAGATACAGATTAGACACAGGCAAGACACAAGCTAGGCACAGGCTAGACATACGCAAGAAACAGGCTAGACACAGTCTAGACATAGGCTAGACACATGCTAGACACAGGCTAGACACATGAAAGACACAGGGTAGACACAGGTAGACACAGGCTAGACACAGGCTAGACACAGGCTAGACTCAGGCTAGACATATGCTTGACAAAGGCTAGAAACAGGCAAGACACAGGCTAGGCACAGGCTAGACACTGGCTAGACATAGGATAGACAGGCTAGACAAAGGCAAGACACAGACCAGACAGACAGTCTTGACAGCATAGACACAGGCTAAATACAGGCTAGATACAGATTAGACACAGGCAAGACACAAGCTAGGCACAGGCTAGACATACGCTAGAAACAGGCTAGACACAGTCTAGACATAGGCTAGACACAGTCTAGACATAAGCTAGACACATGCTAGATACAGGCTAGACACATGCTAGACACATGAAAGAAACAGGGTAGACACAAGCTAGATACAGACCGGACAGACAGTCTTCACAGGCTTGAAACAGGGTAGACGGAGGCTAGACACAGGCTAGGCACAGGCTAGACAGAGGCTAGACAGAGGCTAGACACAGGCTAGACACAGGCTAGACACAGGCTAGACACAGGCTAGACACAGGCTAGACTCAGGCTAGACAGAGGCTAGACACAGGCTAGACACAGGCTAGACTCAGGCTAGACATATGCTTGACAAAGGCTAGAAACAGGCAAGACACAGGCTAGGCACAGGCTAGAAACTGGCTAGACATAGGATAGACATTGGCTAGAAACAGGCAAGACATAGTCTAGACACAGGCTAAACACAAGCTAGACACAGAGTAGACACAAGCTAGACACAGGCTAGACACAAAATAGACACAGGCTTGAAAAAAGGCAAGGCACAGACCAGAAAGACAGTCTAGATTTGATAGAAACAGGCTTTATACAGGCAAGTTACAGGCAAAACACAGGCTAGTCACAGCCTAGACACAGAATAGACACAGGCCAGACACAGGCCAGACACAGGCTAGACACTGGCTCTGCCCAGGCTAGAAACAGGCTACACACAATCTAGACATAGGCTTGACACAGGCTAGACGCAGGCCAGACACAGTCTGGAAAGGCCAGACACAGACCAGACAGACAGTCTGGACAGGCTTAACACATGATAGACGCAGGCTAGACACAGTTTAGACACAGGTTAGACACAGGCTCGACACAGGCTAGACACAGGCTAAACACAGGTTAGACACAGGATAGACACAGGATAGACACAGGGTAGACACATGCTAGACGCACGCTAGAACCAGTCGAACGCTACAGTCAGGTGCTGACTGTAGAAGGCCATGGATTATTATAGTATACCATGTATCATTTATTTTCCGTTATTTATAATGAAAATTTTGCATTAATTGGATTATTATTAAGCATTTAATAATATAAACTTTATATTCTTATTATTCTATTCGAACGACACGCACAAATTTAATTGACGGATAGAAGAAGAAAAACGCATAAACAATGCAAACCCGAATAGACAAGAATTATAAGCATTAGGTAGGTCACAAGAGCAATAAGTTTATGTATGCATTTTTGCTTTTGTCAAACAGTAGTGGCGGCCAAAGAAGTTGTATAGTAGCTTAGTGGGGTGTGTGCCGGATACGAAGGCCAAATGATGTTGACAATGTTCGAGTTCGAATCTTGCCGAGATCAATGTCGGATATATTTTTCATTTTTTCTTTCTTTTCTATTAAATAATTTAAAAGCTTAACAAACAATACCTTTTAAATTTTTTGGTGCGCAACATATTTAATTAGAACACTTTTATAAACTTTGCCGAATGTTGCACAAATCTGACAGTTGCGTACATACGCCGAATACGGCAATTGATGTGTGTTAAAGCGGGACGCCGAAACGTAAATGTGCAAATGCAGATATGCATGTATCGGCGTCCCGCTCTAACATTCGTAACTTATTGATTGTCTTAAATATTGCAAAAAAAACATGAGATTTAATTTTTGAAAACTATTTTTATTGATATTTATTTAAATAACTGTAGTTTTCATTTAAGCTTATAAGAATAAAAAAATAACCAAAAAACAGTAATAAAAATAAAAAGTTTCACCAACCGGCCGCGCATGGGATTCGAACTCACGCACGCAGGACCGAAGTCCACCACTCTAACCACTAAGCCACCGCCTCATTTATTGACTGATCGGTAAAGTTGCATTCTGAGCTAATTATGTTACCATTCTATGCAAATAAAAAGTTTTGTAAAATGCTGTGTGTCCGACGATTCGAACTTCGGTATGATGAGTAAATTTGGTCTTAATATGGGCATAAGTATACGTTCAAATTGAGTTTCATTCGGATCATATCTCACTTATTTTTAGTCCGATTTCTATGAAATTTTCAGAAAACACCCGTGGCAAGGTATTTGTCATGTGAGATGTACAACTCTTGTTGTTGGGTGTATATTGTGTATATACACAATTTAATATTAAACTGTTATTACTGATTTACAGAGGCGGGAAGGGGCGTGGCCAAATTTCAAAAAAACTTTTTGAATAAAATATATTTTTTTCGTCAAAGAAGCGTTTTATTTCTCAACATAATCTCCTTTTAGCTCTATACATTTAGTCCAGCGTTTTTCCAATTTTTTTATTCCTTCCAAATAATAGGTTTTCTCAAGGCCCTCAAAATAGTCGTTTGTTTCTGTGTTTCTCTTCATTTGACCCGAATCTCTTACCGCCGAGCCATTTCTTCATGTTTGGAAACAAAAAATAGTCACAGGGGGCTAAATCTGGAGAATATGCTGGATGGGGTAGCAGTTCGTAGCCCAATTTATGAAATTTTGCCATTAGCACACGAAATTCACTTTTTTCCATTTTCGTTAAAATTCACGAGATCGTCTGCTTTCAATGCCTATAAAACGCAAACCAAAAAACGCAGCTTTCTCAAAATTTTACAGTCAGCTGTTAATCGATAACTGCTGACAGGAGCAGTGTTGTATTTAGAGCAGGTGCGCGGCAAATACAAAAAGTCACGGACTTATCAAACGACCCCGTACATCAATCGACTCGGCTGTTGATACTGATTCAGAATATATATAGTTTATGGGGTCGGAGATGCCTCCTTCTGCCTGTTACACACAAACTCGTTCCGACAAACACAGTAGACCATGAATTTTTTTAAAATCCATGGCCTAAAAAGAACCGTATAAATCTAAAGAAAAGCACCATGATAAATTAAAAGTTTGCTAAAAGATTTGAAAAAAAAAAAAACCATTGTATAAGAGAATTTAAGAAATAACATAGATATTTAGCTTTTGTTAATACCATCTGATCTGCATCATCATCACCACGCTGGAAGGCCTTTCAACGCTGGAAACACATTTGTGAGTACTCCCAAACATCGTGCTTGTCCCTAGACTAGAATATTTGTGATGTTCGTTAAATTCTCTTAACCACTGAGCAACTGCTCAAGCAAACAAATTACAAAAAAAAAAAAAAAATAATAACAACCAAAAACACAGAACAACATACAACAAAGAAAGCTAACTGAATAGTTGTGATGCCTCACTGCTTTGGCATCATAGTAATGGGGTTCGCAAACAAGAATCATATATGCACGATTTATCTTCACTTTTATTTATCCATTTAAATTCATTGTTTTAGGTATACATACAAATTACGTCTTATCGCTTTGACCGCAAAATTACAAGAAAGTTTAGAGAAGCATACAACTGAGTTCAATTATGCATCGACACATAGAATGTTAATCCCCTGTTATTACACATAGAATGTTAATCCGCTGTTATGACAGCTGTAGCACCGGGTGACTCTACTCATAATCCGTACATGCCGCCCGCCAATGCGTCGTCCAGCATGAAGGTTCCTTGTTATTCTTGGTCCGTGTGTTGATCATAATTAGGTCGAAATAGGAAGTGGACAAAGCTTTGTTATCGACCTCTTTTGAATGCCAGATTTCGTCTTTAATGTAACCACTCTGACTAGCGAGTCCGATCCAGGGTGCAGTTGGACGACTCGGCCTACAGTCCATTTAGCTGGAGGTAGATTATCATCCTTTATAATGACTAAGTCGTTGATGTTAAGATTCTCTTTGATTTGACACCACTTAGGTCGAGTTTGCAAGTGTGACAACCAATCACGAGACCATTGGGACCAGAATTGTCGCGTCATGTGTTGTTGTGCAAGAAATAATTCACGCAAAGGCTTATTGCTCGGCCGACCTTGTGGCGGTGCCAGTAGTGCGTCACCAATTAGGAAATGTGCTGGGGTGAGCACTTCTAAATCATCAGGGTCGGCGGTTAGCGGGCAAAGTGGACGTGAGTTCAAACATGCCTCAATCCTGATCAGAACTGTCGTAAGCTCCTCATACGTCTGCTTGTGGCTGCCGACGATCCGTTTAAGATGATGCTTCATTGCTTTCACGTTTGCCTCCCAGATGCCACCAAAATTTGGAGAATATGGAGGTGTGAAATGCCACCTTGTCCCATGTTGGCATGTCTATTCATTTAGGGCTGCTTTGCAAGTGATGGGCTGGTTAAGCGCTGTACTGGCACCAACAAAATTTGTGCCGTTATCACTGTACATATGTTGAACTTGTCCTCGACGTCCGGTGAATCGCGTGAATGCTTGTAGAAAGTGCTCTGTTGAAAGTCCAGTGACGGCTTCCAAGTGGACTGCCTTGGTTGCTAAGCATATAAAAATGGCTACATAGCCTTTGTAGGTAGTAGATCCTCGTACACGCGCAGCTTGAAGTTCAAACGCACCGGTGTAGTCAACTCCTGTTGTAATGAATGGACGAGCTGGGGGGTTGACTCGATGTAATGGCAGATCACCCATTAACTGCTTTGCTGCGACTGGAGCTACCTTAAAACATGTGACGCATTTCCGGATGATTCGCCTGACTGCTTGTCTGCCTCTGGGAATCCAGAATTTGTATCGTATGTGAGCCAGTGTTAATTGAGCGCCGCCATGTAGAGTGACCTGATGAGAGTGTTGAATTACCAAATCTGTAAGTGGGTGACAATGAGGTAATATAATTGGATGTCTTCGAGAAAAAGAGAGATTTGAATGCTTGAGACGGCCACGAATCCTCAAGATATTGTTGTCAAGAAACGGTGTAAGATTTGAAAGTGTGCTACGGGGTGGTAACGGCTTGTTCCTTTTAAGCTCTTGGATGTCGGCGTGAAATGTATCGGATTGTGCAAGGCGAGCTATGCAGCACAAGGCCTCATCCAGTTCGTCAGGAGGGAGTGATCCGTGCTTTCGTTGTGCTCGAGCATGAGCATTGTGGCAGAATCGTAACATGTATGCCGTGACACGTAGCAGTTTTGTATACGACGAGAATCGGTCAATAATAGAATCCGTTGTGTCTGACAAGGTAGTGAAGGCTCTAATTTTTATGGATTTGGCCTCCAGATCCGTTTCTTCTGGATTGAGCAATTGTGATTGCGTGTTTGGCCAAATATTGTGGGGTTTGCATAGCCAGGGTGGGCCATGCCACCAGATATCAGGTATTTGGCTCGGTGGAAGGCCTCTGGTTGCGCAATCTGCTGGGTTTTCCGATGTGTCTATGTGGTACCACTGAGCCGCTGAGGTGTGGTCGAGAATGTAAGACACTCGGTTGGCTACAAACGTTTTCCACCTTGTAATGTCTCCTTTAATCCAGTGCAGAACAATGGTAGCATCGGTCCAATAAAAGGTAGATATGTGTGCATTGGTCCATCGGTTATTCTCCAGCACCCATTTGGTGAGTTTGGTAGCTAATACTGCACCGCATAGCTCAGTGCGCGGTATTGTTAACGGCTTGGTTGGCGAAATTTTTGATTTCGCAACGATGAGAGTTGTATAGAAAGTCGCATCAGACTGTTGGGTGCGTGCATACACTGCTGCTGCGTAAGCACTGGAGGATCCATCGCAAAAGGTGTGCAGTTGTATCTCACTACTAAATTGTGGTATAAATTTGACGCTGCGTGGTATCTTGATCGTGTTAACATTCATTAGCTGCTGTCGAAATTGTTGCCATTTGACGGCAATGGTGTTGGGAACTGGCTCATCCCAATCCAGTGATGTATTCGATCCGTCCTCATGATATTGCTTCGCTAGTGTAATTTCTTTCAATATAATCTTTGCTGAAATTACAACTGGAGCGATTAATCCAAGAGGATCAAATAAACGTGCTATGGTCGATAGGATTTCCCGTTTTGTTATACCGGCTGGAGTATTTGCTTGTAATTTATAAGTAAAGCAATCTTGCTTGGGCAACCAGTACATACCCAGTGTTTTGATGGTGTCCGCATTGTCCCAACTGAGGGATGTCTGCTTGCATCGATGTTCGAGAGGTATCGTTGCCATCAGATCCTGGTCATTGCTAGCCCATTTTCGTAGCTCCATGCCAGAGGATTTTAAAGCTAGCATAGTTTGCAAACTTTTCCGTATTGCTGCCTCGTGTGAATGATCGCCTGAGAGAATGTCGTCGACATATACGAGTATCTCATTTTTGAGAACGTTGGATGCCATAGGATATTTTGTCTGTGTGTCTTCAGCTATTTGATGGATGACTCTTATAGCTGTATAAGGTGCAGATGCTGTTCCAAACGTGACGGTAGTTAAGCAATGCTGTTTGATGACTCCATCCGCCGCCCGCCATAAAATCCTCTGGTACTGCGTGTCATCAGGGTGGACATTGATACAGCGATACATTCGTTGTATATCGGCAGTGAAAACAAACTGATATTGTCTCCAATTTAAGAGAACGGCTGGCAGATCATTTTGCAGCGTGGGACCAACACATAGTACATCGTTTAACGATCTGCCATTTGAGGTCCGGGCCGATGCGTCAAAAACGATACGTTGTTTTGTGGTAAGGCTTTCTTCTTTAAAAACTGCATGATGTGGTAGCACGCATGATGCAACATGCTGACCGTAGGAATCCGTGGTTATGGTTGAGTTTTCGCTCGTCTCTGCCAACGTGATTTGTCCTAGTTGAAAATATTCTTCAATTCCTTTGCAGTATCTGCTCCATTTGTCTGGGTCCCTTTGAAGGCGCCTTTCGAGTTGAAGATATCTGTTCAGGGCGATCTGATGAGATTTTCCGAGCGTCATACTGGGATCAAAGTTCCTCTTGAATGGCAAACGGACTTGATAACTGCCGTCTGGTTGACGTTGATGGGTCTGTTTAAAGAAAGACTCGCACCATTGATCTTCTTTGGAGAGCTTTGGGCGTTCTGGAACTGATTCCACCTCGCAGAATACTTTAAGCAGCTCTTCGGAGTTTATTATGGCATGATTACAACGAATGTGGCGTGTAATATGCGTGTTGCCAACATTGCCTAACAGAACCCATCCGAGTTGAGTATTCTGCGCTATGGGTTCGTTTGGCAAGCCAATCTTTGTTCCAGGTAACAAGAGTTGTGCCATAAGGTCGGCTCCAAAAATTATATCGATTCGCTTGGATCTATAATAATAGGGGTCTGCGAGCGTGAGACCATGGATATGACTCCAGTTTCCCGCTGGAAAACTTTGACTTGGCATGTGTGATGTCAACGTGTTCAAAACATAAGCATCGTCGACCTTTAATGAGAAATTTGGGTTAGTTGCTGTTTGCACCGAACAACTTACGATGAATTTGCAGCGTCGGCCTGAATCTTGACCGACTCCGGTGATTGAAGTACGAATTGTGCTTCGGGAGAGCTGGAGAGACTGCACAGCATACTCCGAAATGATAGTTGCTTCTGATCCTTGGTCAAGAAGCGCGTTTACCGTGGCCTGGCATCCTGTATGTGTGTTGCTGAGGACAACCCGAGCTGTTGCTAGCAGTACCTTTCGATGAGCCATAGGTGAAGTTGTAGTTGACATGCACTGTAGAGTCGGCTTGGCATCTGAACTGGCTGCCGAACTTTGGCATGATGTAGAGGAGGCTATCAGCGTTGGCTGTGTTACTGGAAAATGTAACATCGTGTGATGACGTTGACCACAGTGAAGACAATTCTTATTGCTGGGGCAGTTTGCCTGTGTGTGCGATTTTCCCAGGCAATTTAGACATAAATTTGCCTTGCTGGCCACTTCTTTCCGTTGGTAGCAATCCATCGAGAGAAATTGCGGACATCTTCGAAGGATGTGTAAATTTCCACAATGATAGCAAGCGGACGTGGAAGCACCCGACCTGGTGTGGGCGCTGTGCACACGCACGCGTTTAGTGCCGTCTGAAGGTTCATGTGACTGTTTTATGCCGCTGCACGCGTTACGGCTTTCAATAGCGTCCAACGTAACAAGTCGATCATTGAGGAATTGCTGCAGATCTTTGTATGAAGGAACATCAATCTTGCTGCCCAGATGATGCTCCCACGCTGTGTGAGTGTCTTTAGGTAGTTTGGTTATTAGATAATGAGTCAGCCAAAAATCTCCTCCCTGTAGCGGCGCTTTGACGGTATTGCAAGCGGCAATGCAGACGTTGACTGTACTAACCATAGAGCGTATATCAGCAGATTTTTCTTTAGAAAGATTCGGTAAGTTGTAGAGCATGTTCATGTGGCTGGCGAACACAATGCGTGGGTTGTTATACCGTTGTAGGAGTGTGGTCCAAGTTTGCTTCAGTTAAAGCGATTTGGCGGATGTCGTTGTCCAGGCCTACTGGTAATGCTTCCTTTAAAAAATGGAACTTTTGAATCCTATCCAGACGTTCATTATTGTGAATCAAGCGTAGAAATGCATCATGAAAACTTGGCCAGTCCGCGCAGTTGCCAAAGAATTTCGGAACTGGTAATTTTGGCAATGGTATCCGTATTTCCTCTGCATGTGATGCTATTGTGGAGTTAGTTGATTCGTTGTGCGTCACTGTAACTGGATAGATTCGTTTCTTTTCTTCTGCCACAAAACAGTAAACTTCCATGCATAGATCTTCGAATTGGCTGATTGTATTTTGTTGGTTATACACACTTTCTTCGTAGTCTGCCATACATAACATATAAGTGTGTGATGCGTCTGATCAAATGCTTTGCTATGCTCGTCGATTTGATTCAAACGTTTTTCGAAATATATTTCCGTTTTCCGCACACTCGAGTCCTTTTTCACATTACTGAACAAACGCTTCAAAGACTCAATGCGGTCAGTTTGAACTCGCACCAGTTGATCAAACTTCGACATGATTTATACTGACTTTGCTCCACTGTCCGCAAATGCTCGTATGTTATCTATGTTCTTCTTTGACGTCTTCTTTTCAAGTTGAAAGAGATTTCGGCAATTCTAACGGAATCGAAGGGCAACGGGACTTACTCAGCTCTGTCGTAATGAGAGCGAGCGCGGATGTTTGCGTATACTGCTCTGTCGTGATGAGAGCGAGTGCGATAGAAAACGTAGGCACGTGGAACGGTGATTTTGATATGGATGAAGATAAAATTGCCAAACAGCTTTTAGCAATTATTATATATGATTCTTATAAGCAAGTTTCCCCTCATGGGCCACCAATGAATAGTTGTGATGCCTCACTGCTTCGGCATCATAGTAATGGGGTTCGCAAACAAGAATCATATATGCACGATATATCTTCACTTTTATTTATCCATTTAAATTCATTGTTTTAGGTATACATACAAATTACGTCTTATCGCTTTGACCGCAAAATTACAAGAAAGTTTAGAGAAGCATACAACTGAGTTCAATTATGCATCGACACATAGAATGTTAATCCCCTGTTATTACACATAGAATGTTAATCCGCTGTTATGACAGCTGTAGCACCGGGTGACTCTACTCATAATCCGTACACTAACCATACCATACAAAAACAAATAGCAATCAGATGTCAATTAAAAATGCCTAAGTCATTTACACATATTCCAACATTTTAGAAACTTTACAAAAAAAAAAAAAAAAACACTTGAAAACCACTCAACAAAAATACATATTGTCTCAAAAAATGGCATAGAATAGGAATACATCTTTCACGAAAGAGTCATTAAAAAAATATATATATATGTATATATATATATAGTAAAAGAAATGTTTAAAACAATTACAAACAGCTATTTACAAATCTAAATGAGTATAAAACTTATGCCAATGTTTAGTGAATATTGAATTGCCTAGGTAGAAAAACATTTTCGTATAAAAACTAAATATAAATGGTTTGCAACAATTAAACACAAATTTAAAAAAAAACGAAACTAAAAAAAATAAATACAATCAAAGAAAAAATGAATAATGATTAGATTTAAGTCAAATTAAAACGATATCGATAATGAAATATATAACCAAGTTGTTAGCCTCCTTGAGCAACAAAATTTAAAAGCACAAGTTACATAATCTGCGTAGCAACATTTATAGAACATTTAATCAGCAACAAAACAAACAAATTTACAAGATCAAATTAAAACAAAAATAATGTATGGTCAGACCAATAACTAAATTGAAAGATAAAAACTATGAAATTATTAGAACCAAAAACAACATATTAGTTAAGAAAAATATTAAGTTCAAAAATTGAACGTTATTAATTATGGATATAAGAAAATAGTATGATTGTGGAATACCAGCTCCTTTTGAATAGGAATAAATTATGAATTTCAGTATCACATAGATGATGTGCTAAATTAATTTGATTCTTCCTGGATAGACATGGCAACATAAACTAGTAGTCGTCCGTTTCTTTTGGGTATCTTCGGATACATAATTTTTATGAAGATTTTGGTAGGGTGGGTAGAGACCGCGAGTGTCGATTAACATCTCAGACCTCGCCAAACATTTATATTGCAGAAGTCCTGTTAAGTTATTTGCCTCCTTGTACATTTTAGTATTCTAGCGCCAATTCTTTTCTTTGTGTATGTTTGGTGAAGTTCATCTTTACTTGTAGCTTCAGCAGGAATCCTTAAAAATTTAAAAGGTATGTAGATGTGGTTGTTGGAAGGTAGCAATAACCCCCCCAAGCCCAAGAGCTAAGGCACCAATAGGATTCCGTCCGCTTCCATCCGCAATCCGAATGTATGCGTGTAAGTCGTCAGTGTATTTGCAGTCTTCTTGGACACAATTGCACTGGGCATCACGACCCAGACTTTTCGCGAGGCACATCGAAAGCTACATATACATTTTGGCGCCCAACGTGTGGGGCAGCTTATTGCAAAAATAAGGGATAACAACAACTAATCCCAAACTTCATTTTGTCCATTGTTTTATGGGAGTCCTTCTTGAGACTAACGTCGAGTTTATGAGAGATTGCTGCTGTAGGCAGATTGTTGTAGGCAGGGTTCCTGTTCGACTGTCAAAAGAAATTTTAAAACTTGTGTACACAGAACACAAAGTATCTAAATGCCTTCTCTCTAATGAGAATATATAAAGGAAATGTTAGTTTCAGGAGGGCCCCAAGTTTTGTGAATATTTTCATAGCACTTTTCGAGTCATACCTTTTGAAGTAATCAAGATTGACAAGGTCTGACTACCGCAGGATATGACAGTTATATATAAATTATCTATATCAGGCCTACGATTCTGATTTATTCTTTATCAGATAACAGACGAGAACCTGAATAGACGATTAAAGTCAGAATAAAGGAGAATATCAAGGTTTATATTTAATATAGAAATTGTATTCTCCGTTCACAAAACAACTGCTCGTTTTTCTTCGTTTTGAGTAAGAAGGTGATGATGGTAGATTAGTAAAATAGTTTTGTAGAATACTGCGCATTCGGCTCAGCGTAGATGCCAGTACTCAATTATTCTGCTGAAAGTTACTATTTTCTAATTATTACATTTGAAAGGGATGATTTCAAAATCATAAATAAAATGACTTCAATTACGAATAGGTTGTGAGTATTCAATTTAGCTAACTCGTTCAGGAACTCGTTTAAATTCTGCATGGCCTTGCGTGCCGAAAAGGACACTAAAACGAATACTAAGAATCTGCGTAATTAACATCATTTTAAGTTTAATTTCCATAGAC
This sequence comes from Zaprionus indianus, assembly GCA_018904595.1. Lineage (NCBI taxonomy): Eukaryota > Metazoa > Arthropoda > Insecta > Diptera > Drosophilidae > Zaprionus > Zaprionus indianus. The sequence goes on from JAEIHA010001061.1 coordinate 2,093,806, forward strand.
CAGATAGTTAAAACTTTTCTTACAAGGACTGCATGCTTTATAAATAATACCGACTATTTTTTTTTGTTGCCAATACGTCTTATCCAGGAATTATTTATATGAATAAATATTTTACAAAATGCCAGTCATTAATACCCCTCCTCACGCCTCATCGGCAAGAGCAGACAATCTTTGTGCACTATGTGCAACAGTTATGGATAACACCCATCCTTGTTATTTACTTTCATGTAAACATGTGTTCCATAAGAATTGCATAGATGCATGGTTGACCGAAAATTCTGAATGTTTTACATGCAGAATTGGAATTAATAGAGAGGAGCTTCTAGTAGTGGTAGGCAATTGTTCTCCAGCTAGATCTCAGCCAGTTCCTTTGAATTCTAAAGCTGTGCCAGCTGCTCGCGGTATGACCACCCGAAACCTTGCCAAAGCCATGGCGATCACGGAGCAGCAAAATACAATTCGACACCCAGAACCTCCATTGGAGAATCCAATTGGAGCAAATTCGTCAGCATTAGACGCTAGCCAAAGCACCAATCAAGGTGAAGCTATTCCTGAGAGACCTGTTAGAGGCAGGCCAACCCGATCCTCTAGACCCATTCGTCCTACAAATAACCGTCGTAGCCAGCCTGTTGACTACACTATTATTCAAGGAATGATTGAGCAAACGGTCACAAGGGTGATGTCATCGTTGGCAATTAATGTACAACCTCAGCAACTTGAACCGTCACTTACTTCCGTTCTAAGGGAAACTCCCGCATCAAATGCATCTTCCTTGCAGTCTCGGCAGACAGTCGACATAATGCAGAAATGGGGAGTTCATTTTGATGCATCCGTTGAAGGATTGGGAGTAGAGGAGTATATTTACCGAGTCACTTCACTCACCAATGAAACGTTAGACAGTGATTTTTCAGATATGTGCAGGCATATTCACGTTTTGTTCACGGGTAAAGCTCGATCATGGTACTGGAGATACCATAAACAGGTTGATCAAATTGGTTGGACCAAAATGTGTGCATCCCTGCGTCAACAGTACCAAGACTACCGTTCCGACTTTATGAGCATGGAGCTGATTCGAGCCCGTAAACAAAAGACAGGTGAATCATTTTCGTCCTTTTATGAGGCAGTTGCAACCTTGATCGACAAGGCTCCATTCGAGTGGAAGATGCAGAGTTAGTTGAGATCTTAAAAAGTAATCTTCTACCAGAAACTCTTCAGAAATTGCTATTTCAACCAGTTCATTCGGTAGGTCACTTACGTCGGTTGGTGCAAATGAGTGAAAATTTGGCATATTAAATCAGCTGCCGTTATGTATCTAAGCCGAATGTACCTGCAGCTCGTCGACAAGTTTGCGCTGTAGAACAAGAAAATTCAGAGATAGAAGACAACTTACAGGAAGAAGCCGAGATTCACGCTTTGCAATCTTCTCACGGAAAATTCAAATGTTGGAATTGTGAAGAAGTAGGGCATGTTTGGGAAAACTGTTTAGCCGCACGTCGCATCTTTTGCTACGGCTGCGGGCGGCCAAATATTTATAAGCCGCAATGCCAAAATTGCTTAAGCAAGAAGTCGGAAAACCGACGTGTGGGGGCTTCCCACAACAACACCATAGATCAAAAGATAGATCAAGTTGAGGGTAACGTTTCTACACCTATCCCTTCCTCTATTTCAGTGCAGGCAGATTATTCCAATTGCACCTCATCGCATGCGGACGTGTTTTTAACAGTGCTCCAGTTAAACAAAAATCGAAGCAGTGAAGTGAACCAAACACAAAATCATAAGCGAAAAGACGCTCAGTGCAATGCCTGCACATATAGATTTTCTGACAAATCTATAAGTTATCAATCAACAATTAACTAATTACAAATTTAAATAAACTAACCACAAACAATGAGTGAAAACGAAGCTCGCGCGCAGCGTCAACGTCAGCAAGATGAGCGACGGCTCTCTTCGCAACGCAACAACGCTTACTTTTCCGTCGTCTCTGCGGAACCGAACCGAGGGCGGTCAATCACCCCCAACCTGACAGCTGATCTTTCTCTCTTAACACGCGACAGTGAACGCTCTTGCTCCCCGTCGCCGTCGCTACTATCTATCGGGTCGACGCAATCCGACCGCCCGCGATCGGCAACTCCCGACCCTCTAAACGAACACCTGCTTACAGCGAACGTCAAAGAACTATCTTGCTCTTTGTCTCCCTCTCCCTTACCAACAAAATCTGCTCACACCAAGCAAAGAGAACAGAACTTAGCTGTAACAGCAAGCACAAACTCTTCAATTGTCGCGACAACCTCAATAACTAAAACAACACCGATGCCGACTGCCCGCTCAACACACACGAACACAACGAAAGCTGCGCAGTCAGCAAAACAAACCGCAACAAACGAAAACGAAAACGCAAAGCCGGCCATACAGACTGGAATGGATCGCTACATCCAAATCAAACGTAAGCTAAGCCCCCAAAAAAATGTAAACAAACCAAAAATCACACGCGCCAACGCCAACACAACTTTAGGCGTAGTACCGAACAATGCCAACAGGTTTGACATTTTGGCAGACACTATTGAAGACCTGCCCGTTGAAGCTGATGAAAGCGACAAAAATAGGCCAAAGCCACCACCAATTTTTGTACGTGAGAAAAGCTCTAGTACATTTGTAAACAATGTAATAAAGCTCATAGGTGACGCAAATTTCCACATAATTCCCTTAGTTAGGGGCAACATCCACGAAACTAAAGTTCAAACCAAGTCTGAACAACACTTCAGAGCCTTAACCAAGTACTTAGATGAAGGGGAAAAAAGCTATTACACATACCAGCTAAAAAGCAGCAAGGGTCTGCAAGTCGTACTAAAGGGCATAGAGCCTGATGTAACACCAGACGAAATAAAGCTGGCGCTACAGGATAAAGGATTTACCGCAAAATCAGTCTTCAACATCTTAAACAAAAATAGACAGCCGCAACCACTCTTCAAGGTGGAACTTGCACCAGAAGCAAAGATGCCAAAAAGAAACGACGTGCATCCAATCTACAAACTGCAATTCTTACTACATCGTAGAATCACCGTAGAAGAACCTCACAAACGCAACAATCTGGTACAATGTATGAACTGCCAAGAATACGGCCACACAAAGTCTTACTGTAAGCTGCGCCCAGTGTGCGTAGTCTGTGGCGAGCTCCATGACAAAGCCAGCTGCAGTGCACCCAAAAAAGACTCAAGCGGAAAAAGGTGCGGCAACTGTGGAGGCAATCACACAGCCAACTACAGAGGCTGCCCAGTATACAAAGAGCTCAAAAGCCGCATTAACCAGCGCGTAGCCATTGTACGCTCGCAAAACGCACCGATCACAAAAATACCCTCCAAACACAACCCAGAAGTTTTCTTCTCTACCGCAGCCAGATCCTCACTTGGTACAGGATTCGTTACCAAAAACGCGTCATATGCAAGCGCTCTAAGATCAGGTCTAGAGCCCCCAGCCTCCAATGCGCCATGCTCACAATCCAAATATGTGGACTTCAATCCGGTACAAGACAAAAAGCCAACGGAACAACAACAAAACAAATTCGAAGAAATGATACTAACCCTGCAGCAGAGCATGGCGGAGTTTATGGCGTTTATGCGGACAACCATGCAAGATCTAATGCGTAATCAAAACATGTTGATACAATTGCTTGTATCACAACATTCAAAATAATCATCTTCTTGGCCTCGCTAAGAATCTCTACGTGGAACGCCAACGGCGTTTCACAGCACAAACTTGAGCTAGCTCAATTCCTTCTCGAAAAGCACATCGACATAATGCTACTTTCGGAAACACACCTCACAAACAAATATAACTTCAACATAAAAGGATATATTTTCTACGGAACCAATCACCCTGATGGTAAGGCCCACGGCGGGACCGGGATTTTGATAAGAAGCCGTCTTAAGCACCACTGTCATATTGAGACTGGCAAAAACTATCTACAAGCAACATCAATAAAAATTCATTTGGATAATGGTAACCAGCTTACCTTAGCCGCTGTTTACTGCCCACCTCGTTTCACTTTATCAGAAGACCAATTTATGGAATTCTTCAACTCACTTGGAGAACATTTTATAGCAGCCGTGGACTACAATGCCAAGCACACACACTGGGGGTCTCGACTCGTGAATCCAAAAGGAAAACAGCTCTACAACGCCATTATAAAAGCAAACAACAAGCTTGACCACGTTTCTCCTGGCACACCTACATACTGGCCAACTGACCCCAAAAAACTACCTGATCTAATTGATTTCGCAGTCACCAAAAACATTCCCCGTAATCTGATAAGCGCCGAGTGCCTCCCAGACCTATCATCTGACCACTCGCCCCTCCTAATAAATCTGCTCCGACACCCAGAACCAGCAAACCACTCTTACAAGTTGACTTCAGATAAAACCAACTGGCTCATCTACAAAAAATACATTAGCTCACATATTGAGCTCAACCCACCTCTTGAAGCTGAAGCTGACATTGATAGTTTTGTTAACTCACTGGAGTCAATCATCGTTGCTGCAGCTCGCTGCTCAACGCCGCAAACAGTAAGCAAAATTAGCTTTCGTGAAAAACACGGAACTATTGAGCAAGTTAACCGCATAACATCAGAAATACGAAACGCATTTGAAAAACGGGAATACTGCTCTGCAATATTTCTTGATGTTTCGCAGGCATTCGACAGAGTTTGGCTGGACGGTCTGATGTATAAAATCAAAACAACACTTCCAAACAACACTCACAAACTGCTAGAGTCGTACCTCTACAACAGGAAGTTTGTAGTTAGGTGCAACACTGCGATATCCGACGAACACAGTATTGAAGCCGGTGTCCCACAAGGCAGCGTACTAGGCCCAACACTATACGTCCTATTCACAGCAGACATCCCTACAAGTAGCAACCTGACAGTTTCAACATTTGCGGATGACACAGCTATTCTCAGCCGCTCCAGATGCCCAATCAAAGCATCATCTCAGCTAGCCATCTACCTGGTCGACGTGGAAAAGTGGTTATCCGACTGGCGTATAAAGGTAAACGAACAAAAATGCAAGCAAGTAACTTTCACCCTTAACAGGCAAGATTGTCCACCCCTCACGCTGAACAACGTCGCACTTCCAACAGCTAACGAAGTGACGTACCTGGGAGTACACCTCGATAGAAGACTAACTTGGCGCCGACACATCGAAGCCAAGAGAACTCACTTAAAACTGAAGGCCAACAGCCTTCATTGGCTTATCAACTCCCGCTCACCACTCAGTTTGGACCTCAAGGTGCTACTCTACAACTCAGCGCTAAAACCAATCTGGACTTACGGCTGCCAGCTATGGGGAAATGCCAGCAACAGCAACATCGATATCATTCAGAGAGCCCAGACGAAGATTTTGAGAACTATCACCGGGGCACCGTGGTATGTTCGAAACGCCAACATTCACAAAGATCTAAACGTGCCACCTGTAAGAGACGAAATTGCGGAAAAAAAGGAAAAGTACCTTAACAAGCTATCAACGCATCCTAACCAGCTTGCGAGGAGGCTAACTAGGCTAAGCAGCCGATCACGCCTACGTCGAAACGACTTGCCAACCCAGCAGTAATTTTTCTTTTAGGGCCGCTCTTATAATTCAGTTCAAGAAATGTACTGATAATTAGTATTTACACGTAAGATTTGTTAACTTGTTGTTAGTTTTCGGTATTGAAAAGATTCAACAAATAAAAGCTACAAACTGGAAAAAAAAAAAAAGGTGCTGAGCTGGCGCTACAAGATTTTTCTCATAATCCCCATTATAAACCTCTGCGATCCAGTGCGGAAAACTGCGGGTGGAGAAACTCAGCCTATTATAGGTGTGCTTAACATTGAAATGTGTTACAAAGGTGTCAAACGCTTTATTAAATTGTATATTATTCCAAGCATTAAACAAAGATTGATATTAGGCCTTGACTTTTGGAAAACTTTCGAGCTTGCTCCTCATATTATCAGTTCGTTAGAGTCATCAGTTGTGCAAGAAGAACCAACAACAACAACAAAATGCATATCCCTTGAGCCTTGTCAGATTCAGCAATTAGCCGTTATTAAAGATCTGTTCCCAAAAGTATCGGAAACACTAGGGCGTACCACGCTAACTGAGTACCATATTGACGTTGGTAACACGAAGCCTTGTAAACAGCGATATTATCCTGACAGTCCGGCCGTAAAGAAACTGATCTATCAAGAAATTGATCGGATGCTGAGCTTGGACGTAATTGAACCTTCGTTAAGTCCTTGGAGTTCTCCCATGCGCATGGTTGTAAAACCAAATAAAGTACGTCTTTGTTTGGATGCTCGTAAACTGAACGACGCCACTAAAAAAGACGCCTATCCTTTACCAAGCATCGAGGGTATATTTGCTCGACTCCCCAAAGCGAACATCATTTCTATAATCATTTCATTGGATCTTAAAGATGCCTACTGGCAAATTCAACTTAGTGACGAATCTAAACCATTAATTGCATTAACCGTTCCTGGCCGTCCTTTATACCAATTTAAGGTGATGCCCTTTGGGTTGTGCAACGCGCCGTCAACTATGTGTCGATTAATGGACCAAATCATACCGTCTGAGCTTCGCTATTGTGTCTTCGGTTATTTGGACAATCTGTGTGTTGTGTACGAAGATTTTGCAACTCATCTTGCAATTTTAGTAAGACTTGCAGAACAATTTCGAAAAGCTAATTTGACCCTCAATTTAGCTAAAAGTTCATTCTGTGTGACTAGCATTACATATTTAGGCTATGTCATTGGTAGCGGTGGCATTTGCACTGACCCTGCTAAAGTTTCGTGTATTAAAAATTGGCCTCCGCCAAAGAACTTAAAGCAGATTCGTGGATTTCTAGGCTTTTGTGGATGGTACCGTCGATTCATTCCTCACTTCTCGGATCTTACTTGTCCAATTACGGATTTGTTAACCAAGAAAAGTAAATTTACCTGGACGCAGGAAGCCCAAGAAGCGATGGACAAACTGTTTTAACATCTTCTCCGATCCTCACAAATTCCGATTTCAGCAAAAAGTTCTACTTACATTGCGATGCTAGCGACTTTGGGATAGGTGCAGTTTTAGTGCAGCTGGCAGACGACCAATCAGAAATGCCGATTGCGTATATGTCAAAAAAAGTTAAGCAGAGCTCAGCGAAATTACAGCGTTACGGAACGAGAGTGTTTAGCTGTCATTTTGGCTATTGAGAAATTTCGGTGTTATCTGGAATTGCAAGAATTTGAGGTTGTCACCGATCATTCTAGCCTTCTCTGGCTGATGCGACAGCAAAACGTTGCCGGTAGACTTTGTAGCGTGCAACCAAAATTGGGGATCGGTTGTAATGCTGTGTGAAGCTGTGCACGTCGGCTTTGGGGGTGGAGGTCTTGTTCACACAACATAGGGCTACTAACAATAATAACAAAAATCAAGAAAGAACGTGCTGCGACAAAAGGAACTAGAAAATTACAAAACCGGAAGAGAAAACAGATATAAATGACCAAACAGAAAAATAGGATATAGGATAGGAGCCTAGAATGGTATGCCGGCGAACTTAGGTGTTGAAGGAGTTCGCGTTTGCCCACCCAACCATGATCACCTCCATTGAACTTTTAGTTCAGGTGACCCCTTTTTCCCCTACAACAGCGGGAGCGTTAGCATCGAGTTCAAAAGATAAAAATTTCTAAAACATTATAAATTTAATTAAATTCTCCAAAGGTAATGGTATAAATTAATGTGGTTAAACTAATCATTCCTATTTCTAACATTTAAATGCAATTTAATTGGTAATTGAAATCTGTTATTTGTTCACTTTTGTTATCTCTTTCATTGCCACAGTTTCAGAGGCTTTGTTTAAAACTGTAATTTATTGTTAACCAAAATTTTCAAATTGTATTGCCTACTTTTGGCTGTTAGTCAAAAGGAGATGTGACTTGTTCTTTGTATATTTTAAATTTTTTTGTTGCTTGGACCATATTTCAAACGTAATAAAAAAAAATGGATTTTACTCACGGTTTCCGTCGGCGAAAGATCGATCTCTTGCTCGGCACCTGTTTGTTTAAAATGTTTTAAAAAAATTCAAAATTATAGTACTCAGCAACAAAAAATCTCCAGTTTAGACATTCTCAGGAAAAACAAACAGTAATCGGAAAGAGACTAATAACTTAAAGTGAACATAGTATATATTAACAAATATGTGAATTATTTTTAAATAATGCTAGAGATAAACAAAAACTTAATTTAACAGAACATTCCTATATATTGGTTTCTATTACTATTTTTATTATTATTTTAAGACAAAAAGCCAACGGAACAACAACAAAACAAATTCGAAGAAATGATACTAACCCTGCAGCAGAGCATGGCGGAGTTTATGGCGTTTATGCGGACAACCATGCAAGATCTAATGCGTAATCAAAACATGTTGATACAATTGCTTGTATCACAACATTCAAAATAATCATCTTCTTGGCCTCGCTAAGAATCTCTACGTGGAACGCCAACGGCGTTTCACAGCACAAACTTGAGCTAGCTCAATTCCTTCTCGAAAAGCACATCGACATAATGCTACTTTCGGAAACACACCTCACAAACAAATATAACTTCAACATAAAAGGATATATTTTCTACGGAACCAATCACCCTGATGGTAAGGCCCACGGCGGGACCGGGATTTTGATAAGAAGCCGTCTTAAGCACCACTGTCATATTGAGACTGGCAAAAACTATCTACAAGCAACATCAATAACAATTCACTTGGATAATGGTAACCAGCTTACCTTAGCCGCTGTTTACTGCCCACCTCGTTTCACTTTATCAGAAGACCAATTTATGGAATTCTTCAACTCACTTGGAGAACATTTTATAGCAGCCGTGGACTACAATGCCAAGCACACACACTGGGGGTCTCGACTCGTGAATCCAAAAGGAAAACAGCTCTACAACGCCATTATAAAAGCAAACAACAAGCTTGACCACGTTTCTCCTGGCACACCTACATACTGGCCAACTGACCCCAAAAAACTACCTGATCTAATTGATTTCGCAGTCACCAAAAACATTCCCCGTAATCTGATAAGCGCCGAGTGCCTCCCAGACCTATCATCTGACCACTCGCCCCTCCTAATAAATCTGCTCCGACACCCAGAACCAGCAAACCACTCTTACAAGTTGACTTCAGATAAAACCAACTGGCTCATCTACAAAAAATACATTAGCTCACATATTGAGCTCAACCCACCTCTTGAAGCTGAAGCTGACATTGATAGTTTTGTTAACTCACTGGAGTCAATCATCGTTGCTGCAGCTCGCTGCTCAACGCCGCAAACAGTAAGCAAAATTACAAATCACAAAAAAACCAACCTGCAAATCGAACAACTTGTTCTCGAAAAACGGCGCCTACGGCGAGAATGGCAGTCCTCCAGATCACCGTCGGCGAAACAAAAGTTAAAAGACGCCACACGCAAACTTACAAAAGCTTTAAAGCAAGAAGAAGAGCTTGCCCAACGTACTTATATTGAAAAATTATCAACATCCAGTACAAAAAACTCACTGTGGAAAGCTCACCCAACTCTTGGTTCACCCACAGTACCAGTGGTCCCAATTAGAAACCACACAGGTGGCTGGGCCCGTAGCGACAAAAATAGAGCCAGTACATTTGCCACTCATCTCCAAAAAGTCTTCCAACCGAATTCTGCAACAAACACGTTCGAAATTCCGCCCGCAACAGACGACTCCCAGCTTCATCACGCTCCAGTTGTGTTTCGCTCAAACGACATCTCAAAAATCATCAAAGAACATCTGAACCCGAAAAAATCTGCAGGATGCGACCTAATTACCCCTAAGATGATTATTGAGCTGCCTTACTGTGCCGTATGCAGCATTACCCAGCTCTTCAATGCCATCAATAAACTTGGCTACTTTCCAGGTAGATGGAAAAAGTCAATAATAATAATGATACCTAAGCCGGGAAAAGATCACACTGTTCCATCGTCGTACAGACCCATAAGCCTTCTATCCTGCTTATCTAAACTTTTTGAAAAATGCCTACTGTCTCTGACTATTACTCCATTCCTGAACACGCACAACACAATACCAGCTCACCAATTTGGCTTTCGTGAAAAACACGGAACTATTGAGCAAGTTAACCGCATAACATCAGAAATACGAAACGCATTTGAAAAACGGGAATACTGCTCTGCAATATTTCTTGATGTTTCGCAGGCATTCGACAGAGTTTGGCTGGACGGTCTGATGTATAAAATCAAAACAACACTTCCAAACAACACTCACAAACTGCTAGAGTCGTACCTCTACAACAGGAAGTTTGTAGTTAGGTGCAACACTGCGATATCCGACGAACACAGTATTGAAGCCGGTGTCCCACAAGGCAGCGTACTAGGCCCAACACTATACGTCCTATTCACAGCAGACATCCCTACAAGTAGCAACCTGACAGTTTCAACATTTGCGGATGACACAGCTATTCTCAGCCGCTCCAGATGCCCAATCAAAGCATCATCTCAGCTAGCCATCTACCTGGTCGACGTGGAAAAGTGGTTATCCGACTGGCGTATAAAGGTAAACGAACAAAAATGCAAGCAAGTAACTTTCACCCTTAACAGGCAAGATTGTCCACCCCTCACGCTGAACAACGTCGCACTTCCAACAGCTAACGAAGTGACGTACCTGGGAGTACACCTCGATAGAAGACTAACTTGGCGCCGACACATCGAAGCCAAGAGAACTCACTTAAAACTGAAGGCCAACAGCCTTCATTGGCTTATCAACTCCCGCTCACCACTCAGTTTGGACCTCAAGGTGCTACTCTACAACTCAGCGCTAAAACCAATCTGGACTTACGGCTGCCAGCTATGGGGAAATGCCAGCAACAGCAACATCGATATCATTCAGAGAGCCCAGACGAAGATTTTGAGAACTATCACCGGGGCACCGTGGTATGTTCGAAACGCCAACATTCACAAAGATCTAAACGTGCCACCTGTAAGAGACGAAATTGCGGAAAAAAATGAAAAGTACCTTAACAAGCTATCAACGCATCCTAACCAGCTTGCGAGGAGGCTAACTAGGCTAAGCAGCCGATCACGCCTACGTCGAAACGACTTGCCAACCCAGCAGTAATTTTTCTTTTAGGGCCGCTCTTATAATTCAGTTCAAGAAATGTACTGATAATTAGTATTTACACGTAAGATTTGTTAACTTGTTGTTAGTTTTCGGTATTGAAAAGATTCAACAAATAAAAGCTACAAACTGGAAAAAAAAAAAAGGTGCTGAGCTGGCGCTACAAGATTTTTCTCATAATCCCTATTATAAACCTCTGCGATCCAGTGCGGAAAACTGCGGGTGGAGAAACTCAGCCTATTATAGGTGTGCTTAACATTGAAATGTGTTACAAAGGTGTCAAACGCTTTATTAAATTGTATATTATTCCAAGCATTAAACAAAGATTGATATTAGGCCTTGACTTTTGGAAAACTTTCGAGCTTGCTCCTCATATTATCAGTTCGTTAGAGTCATCAGTTGTGCAAGAAGAACCAACAACAACAACAAAATGCATATCCCTTGAGCCTTGTCAGATTCAGCAATTAGCCGTTATTAAAGATCTGTTCCCAAAAGTATCGGAAACACTAGGGCGTACCACGCTAATTGAGCACCATATTGACGTGGGTAACACGAAGCCCTGTAAACAGCGATATTATCCTGTCAGTCCGGCCGTAGAGAAACTGCTCTATCAAGAAATTGATCGGATGCTGAGCTTGGACGTAATTGAACCTTCGTCAAGTCCTTGGAGTTCTCCCATGCGGATTGTTGTAAAACCAAATAAAGTACGTCTTTGTTTGGATGCCCGTAAACTGAACGACGCCACTAAAAAGGACGCCTATCCTTTACCAAGCATCGATGGTATATTTGCTCGACTACCTAAAGCGAACATCAGTTCTAAATTGGATCTTAAAGATGCCTACTGGCAAATTAAGCTTAGTGACGAATCTAAACCATTAACTGCATTTACCGTTCCTGGCCGTCCTTTATACCAATTTAAAGTGATGCCCTTTGGGTTGTGCAACGCGCCGTCAACTATGTGTCGATTAATGGATCAGATCATACCCTCTGAGCTTCGCTATTGTGTCTTCGGTTATTTGGATGATCGGTGTGTTGTGTCCGAAGATTTTGCAACTCATCTTGCAATTTTAGTAAGACTTGCAGAACAATTTCGAAAAGCTAATTTGACCCTCAATTTAGCTAAAAGTTCATTCTGTGTGACTAGCATTACATATTTAGGCTATGTCATTGGTAGCGGTGGCATTTGCACTGACCCTGCTAAAGTTTCGTGTATTAAAAATTGGCCTCCGCCAAAGAACTTAAAGCAGATTCGTGGATTTCTAGGCTTTTGTGGATGGTACCGTCGATTCATTCCTCACTTCTCGGATCTTACTTGTCCAATTAACCAAGAAAAGTAAAAGTAAAAGTAAAGTGTTAACCAAGAAAAGTAAATTTACCTGGACGCAGGAAGCCCAAGAAGCGATGGACAAACTGTTTTAACATCTTCTCCGATCCTCACAAATTCCGATTTCAGCAAAAAGTTCTACTTACATTGCGATGCTAGCGACTTTGGGATAGGTGCAGTTTTAGTGCAGCTGGCAGACGACCAATCAGAAATGCCGATTGCGTATATGTCAAAAAAGTTAAGCAGAGCTCAGCGAAATTACAGCGTTACGGAACGAGAGTGTTTAGCTGTCATTTTGGCTATTGAGAAATTTCGGTGTTATCTGGAATTGCAAGAATTTGAGGTTGTCACCGATCATTCTAGCCTTCTCTGGCTGATGCGACAGCAAAACGTTGCCGGTAGACTTTGTAGCGTGCAACCAAAATTGGGGATCGGTTGTAATGCTGTGTGAAGCTGTGCACGTCGGCTTTGGGGGTGGAGGTCTTGTTCACACAACATAGGGCTACTAACAATAATAACAAAAATCAAGAAAGAACGTGCTGCGACAAAAGGAACTAGAAAATTACAAAACCGGAAGAGAAAACAGATATAAATGACCAAACAGAAAAATAGGATATAGGATAGGAGCCTAGAATGGTATGCCGGCGAACTTAGGTGTTGAAGAAGTTCGCGTTTGCCCACCCAACCATGATCACCTCCATTGAACTTTTAGTTCAGGTGACCCCTTTTTCCCCTACAACAGCGGGAGCGTTAGCATCGAGTTCAAAAGATAAAAATTTCTAAAACATTATAAATTTAATTAAATTCTCCAAAGGTAATGGTATAAATTAATGTGGTTAAACTAATCATTCCTATTTCTAACATTTAAATGCAATTTAATTGGTAATTGAAATCTGTTATTTGTTCACTTTTGTTATCTCTTTCATTGCCACAGTTTCAGAGGCTTTGTTTAAAACTGTAATTTATTGTTAACCAAAATTTTCAAATTGTATTGCCTACTTTTGGCTGTTAGTCAAAAGGAGATGTGACTTGTTCTTTGTATATTTTAAATTTTTTTGTTGCTTGGACCATATTTCAAACGTAATAAAAAAAATGGATTTTACTCACGGTTTCCGTCGGCGAAAGATCGATCTCTTGCTCGGCACCTGTTTGTTTAAAATGTTTTAAAAAAATTCAAAATTATAGTACTCAGCAACAAAAAATCTCCAGTTTAGACATTCTCAGGAAAAACAAACAGTAATCGGAAAGAGACTAATAACTTAAAGTGAACATAGTATATATTAACAAATATGTGAATTATTTTTAAATAATGCTAGAGATAAACAAAAACTTAATTTAACAGAACATTCCTATATATTGGTTTCTATTACTATTTTTATTAAATTTTTCCCTCAAAAGTATGTGGTAACATCGAGGTGGCCATCAGTCAATTTTTCCTGCTCCAATATTCAAAAAAATCTGACTGTGGTTTAATTTAGACTTTGGCAGACAATTTAATTTAGTAGAGAGTTGGGCTAACTATTTAAAGAAACATTTTTTTTTCCTTATGAGGCTATATTGACCGTGTGGTCGTTCAGCGCGAAATCGCAATTTTTGCTATACGCTAACCTTACGGTTTGCTGCTGCCTTTTAGGGTGTGTGAGAAAATGGCTACTCCGTCTTAGCGGAGTGGCGAAGTCTGCTTTAGAAAACGCTCCTTATTAAAATTGAGCTTTTTAATAGGCTATGATTTAATAAAACGTTGATTTCCGCCGAGCGCGTCGATCTGCCGGTTTGGTGGACAACGTCTATCCCGAGCGGGGTAATATTCCTTGGTGACGGGCCCTTGGTCAAAGTCCAGCTTTCTGTCCGGTCCCAATTGGAGTAAATTTGCCAAATCTATCTAGGTATTTCCATTTATATATATTTTCCTCATTCTTTACACATTAATATTTACCCAAAGAAATATTGAAATCTCCAGCGTTTTCCTCAGGATGTTTCCAGAAAATTCTAATAAGTTTCACACCACTTTAACTTTTCCCGCTTTCACAACTTTCTCCGGCGCCAACTCTTTCGCTAATGCTGACTTGCAAATTTCTTACTCCCCAGCTCTGCTTCATTCTAGACCCTTGAAGATCTGGGTATTTTTCTCCTAATCATATCTGGCCTATGGGTGCATTAGTGTAGCCAACTACTTCAAAGTTTTAATAATTTTTATAGCATACTTTCAAGGATCTACTCTAATTTTATTATTTGTTTTTCTCTCTTTTGTGGCATACTTTTGGGATTCATTATATATTTTATTTGAGTCGATGCTACAAATTCCCCCCTGCTAAAATTAGACTAGGGGTCCAAACGATCACTAGGCTGATCCAACCTAAATCGACTCTCATTGGCGTATGTCTTTTGCGTGATACGTGCCCAATGATCGTACCTGCAAATCTTCCAGTTCATAACACGAGTTCCCAACCTTTTTACGCACTCGTGCTTTTACAAAAGATAAGCCTAACTTAGCATTGTAGCCTGTCTGGAAACAACTCTGTTTAAAGTTTCGACGAAAGACTTCTTGTCCCGGTATATAATTTACTTCTCGGGATCTTAGATTATATGCTCGTTCATTTTGCTCAAAGCTTCTTTTCATGTGCTCACTCGCTGCTCTTCGAACAATCTCAAACGAGTCCTCCCTATTAAAAGTCAACGAGCGATCCTCTAATAAATTAAGTTTCCTTAATAGTGCATATGTTGAACCAGCTGTAATCCAACATATGATATGGCCAAACGCTATATAATAAGGAGTAGTACCGATACTGGAGTGCACTGAAGATCATAAGGCACAACATATTCTGTTGAGGTATTCGTCCCAGTCTTTTTGGTCTGGTCGTACGTATGACTTAATCCCAGAGAGAATCGATCTATTTACATTCTCCGCCGCATTTGCTTGTGGTGAATAATAGGCAGTGAGCGTGTGTGATATTTCGTGACGACTCCATAAGTTTTGAAAGGCTGTTGACTTGAACTGGGAACCGTTATCAGAAACAATGGTTTCGGGTATACCAAATGTCATGAAAAGATCATCCTCAAGGTATTTGATTACAATTTCGGCCGTAATCTTTTTAACTGGCTTAAAGGAATATGTATTTAGAAAAATGATCCAAAACTATAAATATCCCAATATTTCCGCTCCTAGATCTAGGATAAGGACCTAAAAAATCAATATATAGTTTTTGGAAAAACCTTTCGGACACCGACGCTTTTCCCATTGGGGGTCGTAGCACTTGATTCGGGGCTTTTGTTTGCTTACAAATATCACACGCATTTACGTAAGCTTTGACATCTGGCACTAACCCTGGCCAAAAATAAAACTGTCGTATTCTTTGCAAAGTTTTATGTATTCCACCATGAGAAGAAAGAGGATCGTCGTGTGCTTTATATAAAACGTCTTTCACTAATTCTTTCGGTACCCATAACTTCCACGCATTTTCATCGTGAACTAGATGTCCTGTACTATGCTCCGCTCGCCGATAAACATATCCTGCCTCTGTTTTCAAATCAGGAAATTTACTCTGGTTCGCCTCGATACGTTCTATAAGCTCGCTCGTTTTAAAAAATTCTGATTCTAAATCGATTTTGACCTCGGGTCGCTGTTCTATTGATGCCATCTCACTATCATTAACCCTCGACAAAACGTCTGGTACCACATTCAAGGAACCTTTTCTATGTTCGATTTTGAACCGGAATCTTTGTAATGATAAGGCCCATCGTGCTAACCTCGAACTTATGTCGTTATTTGACATTAACCACTTTAGCGAAGCATGGTCTGTCACGATTGTAAATTCGTGACCTTCTACATAGGCTCGAAAACTTTTTAGACATACTATTGCCGCCAAACATTCTTGCTCTGTGACTGTGTAGTTTTGCTGTGCTTTGTTCAGTTTTTTTGAAACAAAAGCAATCGGACATTCATCCCCTTCTGCAGATAGCTGAACTAGCACTCCACCTACTCCTATTTTGCTGGCGTCGCAGTGTATGAAAAATGGCTTGGTAAAATCTGGACTGTGTAAGACGGGTGATTCTGAAAGCTTGAGTTTTAAAATTTCAAAAGCTTGCAATGCTTCTTCACCTAAATGGAACTTCCGCTTGGTGGTCATTGCGTCTGTCAAAGCCGAAGAAAGGGATGCATAATTCGGTACAAATTTCCGATACCATCCGCAAAGTCCCATAAAACTTCTTAGACTTTTAAGATTCTTTGGAACGGGAAACTGCTTTATAGCCGCTATTTTCTCTGGATCAGTTCTTATACCACCATCGCCTATAATGTGGCCTAAGTAACGCACGCGTTGCATACAGAAGTGACTTTTGTTTACGTTGATTGTCAAACCAGCCCGCTTTATTTGTAAAGCTATCTCTCGAAGCACTTCTAAATGTGACTCAAAACAGGGTGAGATAATTAGAAGATCGTCTAAATATACCAGGGACCGAAAATAATGATTATTCATTATTTTTTTTAATGAAAAAATCATCTACTTAGAATAGTCGGATAAGAATAAAAATTGCACCAGAAGGTTTCTACTGGCCTACTGTGGGCAAATCCGCGGTGATCCCAAATTTCATGATTTTTATTTTTTCACTCAAAAAATAATGATTATTCGTTGAACGAAAAAAATTTCGATTACAAAATAACAATTATTTGTTGAGCGTTATTTTATTCGATTAAATGAAACGCTCAATCTCGGATTATTCCCCTCCCAAAGAAGTTTTTAGAAAAATTTTGATGCAGACTTATAAAGTTTACGGAAGGGTATCCATTTTGATTATTTTTAATTCCTTTGACTATTGGTTTTCATTTGAAATATGTATTTAATTGCATATTTTGCTATAATATTTAGTCATTTTTCTTCGACAACATAATTTTGAGTTCTGTGTTTGAGCTCTAAAAAGAACTTTTAAAAGTCGTTTATTTATGATAACAAATATGATATGGTTGTTGTAGTTTTTGCGTGGCTTTTAAAGCTAACCCATTACATTTGTGGAAGTCATTGCCGGCATATTTACACCAGAAAAAATTAAATTGACGACGCTTTCTATGCCTTTGAATTCAGAACCGAAAATCATATTGTTTCGGTCGTTACCTTGAGTCTCTAACCTGATTTTGCCTCTTTTTCTATTAAGTAAGTCAAGGGCTCAATAATAATTGAAATGGATTCCACTCAGAGCACTTACATAGTCTGCATCAAAATTTTTGTAAATTCTTTGTAATAAGAGGTGTAATCGTAATTTGAGCGATATTTTCGATCGAAAAAAATAACGCTCAACAAATAATCATTATTTTCTGAACGAAATTTTTTTCAATCAAAAATAATCATTATTGTTTGAACGAAAAAAATAAAACTCAGCACATAATCATTACTTGCTGAGTTTTAAGATTTTTTGAGTGATTTTTACGGTCCCTGAAATATACAAATACCTCGTTTCGCAAATATGGGGGCACCACCTTGTCCATTAATTGAGACATGGTACTGGCCGCATTGCATAAACCAAACGGCATGACCTTAAATTGATAAAGTGGCCTACCAGGTACTGTAAAGGCTGTTTTCTCTCTAGACTTTTCTTCCAATGGCACTTGCCAATATTCATCTTTTAGATCTAAGCTTGTTATGAAATTTGCTTTGGGAAGTCTGCTTAGAATCCCACTGATTTGAGGCAACGGGTATGCCGACTTTTCCGTAAAGCTGTTGACTTTCCTGCAATCTAAACAGATTCTTATTTTCCCAGGCTTTCTAACTATAACAATCGGAGAAGACCAACCACTGTTTGATTCTTCTATCACTCCTAACTGTAGCATTCTGTCTATTTCAGCATACATTTCTTTTTCAACAGCTGGTGAAACTGGAAAATGTCGTTGTTTTACTGGCTTTGCATCTCCTACGTCGATTGAGTGTTCTATAAGGTGCGTCTTTCCTAGCCCTTCTTTAGCAAATGACGGAAATGCTTTTACCACGTTAGCCAATTTGAATTTTTGCGCAGCTGATAGTTCATGCTGATCAGCACTGTTATCGTTAGATGGTAGCACTAATTCATCTACTTGCAAGTTGGAAGGTAAAAGTTGATATAACTTCCAAAAATCTATTCCCAGATATAAATCTTGTTGCAGTGATGGGACGATAAATATTTCGATAGGTTTTTTCTCACCTCCGTATTCTATATCTACCTTCATAGAGCCCGCGATTGTTTGTGTGGCTCCATCTGCAGTACTGACTTGACACTTTAAATTTTTGAAAGTTATGCCTTCCTCTAATATTTGGATAGCTAGCTTGCCACCTAGACAACTTATGGCTGCCCCTGAATCTAACAAACCATATACTGTGCGATTTAACAACGTAACTGGTATAAATGGGCGAGGATCTGCAGAACTTTTCGAGACTGCACATAACTGTTTTAATCCTATTTTAAACCTCTTTACTTTTTCCCAAAACGACCTGATTCTGTTAGAACTACGAGATTTAAATCTCTCCGACAAGGGAATTATTTCATTAGTTTGTAAGTCTGTTGCAAATGTTGACATATCCGGTATTATTTTTGTTGTTATTTTATCCTCATCTATTGGTCTGTGTTCATCGCTTGATTTTTCAGCACAGCCGATGTCTTCGGTTTGTGTATAAACTTCGACGTGCTGACTTGTACGTTTTTTGAACAGCGATTACCATTAGGCTTATAAGTATTTGCCGCGCCACAGCCATAGCAAAAGATTTTCCTGTCTGACAGACAGTCTTGGTACCTGTGCCCTGTTTTTCTACAGTTCCAGCATACTAAAGCTACAGCTTCTATCTCTATATCTGTTAATGCTTCTTCAGATTCAGACTGCTCATCAGTTTCTGCTAACAACTCTGCTACAGTTCTTCTTACGGGATTACTTTTTGCGAAACCTGGCATGTTTTTGATGTCTTCAATGAACGCTTCTCTGCGCCTACAAATTTCTCGAAGCTCAGAGACAGTCCCTATTTCCAGATTTAAAATTTCGTGGCGGATTTCTGGTCGTAAATTGTTTCTTAGTATCTTGACAAGTTTTCTGTTTGGCCATGGCTGTTCTAGCTGGTCTAACAGGCTCGAAATTCCTTCGTAAAACCCATCAAAAGACTCATTGACCTTCTGCTTCCTATTTCGGATCAACTCCTCTAAGTCACTATCATCTCGTTCTTGCCTAAATTGTAGTCGCAGTGAATCACAGAGCCTATCCCATCGTACGTGCTTTACCACTTTGTGATGTCGCCAATAGAACTCAGTTGCCTTCCCTTCAAATAAGACTCTGATATTAGAGCAAAGCACTTCGAAATTTCCACCTAAGGTTTGATGCGTAAGGGCCTCAACTCTATAAATGAAGTTGTCAACTGACACTCCAACTCCTGAATACTTTACTTTCCAGGCGTTAAGAATATGTACTACTTTATCTGGCCTTTGAGACAGATCTGAGGCAGCACTTCCCACTGAGTACTGTGGAGTTGCTCTTGATGTACCCTGGTTGTATTGTGTTTCGTCTGGTATATCGGCTCTTTCCTGAGGCGAAACCCCCCTACTAGACATCGCTTGTACTTGAGGTACCATTAACCGCTGCACACAATCTACCACCGTATTTTTGATTAACTCGGCCATTTTCTCTGACAGAGAATTAAGAATTCGAGTTTCCATATCTTGAAAAGCTGCTCTAGATGTGCTTGGTACTTCTTCTGTCCCTTGACTAGTTACGGCACCTCTCTCGTTCGCTGTTCTACTTTGCGATCGTGTGTTGTGTGCCACTGTTTTCTTGACTGACGCACTCGTAGTTGGCCGGCATGTAATATTACACACTGGACACGCGTCACTTGTTTTAAAATGTGTTGTTAAACAATCTCGATGAAATTCATGGCCGCAATTAGTTCTATAAATTTCTATCGAAATCACCCTTTCCTTGCATAAGGCACATGTGACTGCTGTATCTGCAGCTTCGGGAGAATGATCTAAGCCCATCTTTTCTGATCGAGACACCAATAAATTCAAAATAAATACTCTAAGTAAGATAAACTAAATAAACTATTATACTAGAACTCTAAGCAAAATAAATCGATCAAAACGAATATAAGGATATAAAAAAACCAAATATAATAATTCTCATAAGATAGTTGAACTCTCCGCATAACTTCCCGCTGTTAAGGGATTGCGAAATTTTGGCTTTACCACTCTAGTTATGAAAATAAAAGGGTGTAGAACTTTAAAATTTATTTCTTTAATTTTATTAAGTTCATGTTATGTAATTTGTTACGTATCACTTTTTATGGATCAGGTGCTCTAATTAATAGATAACTCTGATTTTCCTATAAATCGTGATAAGTCACAAGCTCCATTAGCTGAAATAATTCCAGTATTTTGACTCTTCCTCTTGGTTAGTGCTTAGTTCTGAAACTTTGCTGCTATATTGCAAAGACTCTTTTCTCAAAATACTGTTATTAGAAAGATAGTCCAATGTTGTTTGTATTTGATCTATGGCCAGGTGATAAGCCTAAACTAAGGTCATCCTGTTTTCTCATATGATCATTTACTCACTTCATTGTCCCTAAGGTATCAATACAACAGGAACCTAAACCGTGGTAGGAAGGGAAATATCTTTCACGCTAACTATTTCCAGGCGGTTAAGAAATTTGTTCTTGATCAAAAGTGTGAAAAGAAGGATGAAAATTATAGAAAAAAGATTGATCATATCTGCGTGTGAGTCACATTAAATTGACATTAATTTAATGCAGCCACAACGTTGGGCGCCACTTATATTTATTAATATTATATATTATAAATGTAGCGTGCAACCAAAATTGGGGATCGGTTGTAATGCTGTGTGAAGCTGTGCACGTTATTATATCCGGCTCTAGCTGGTCGGCTTTGGGGGTGGAGGTCTTGTTCACACAACATAGGGCTACTAACAATAATAACAAAAATCAAGAAAGAACGTGCTGCGACAAAAGGAACTAGAAAATTACAAAACCGGAAGAGAAAACAGATATAAATGACCAAACAGAAAAATAGGATATAGGATAGGAGCCTAGAATGGTATGCCGGCGAACTTAGGTGTTGAAGGAGTTCGCGTTTGCCCACCCAACCATGATCACCTCCATTGAACTTTTAGTTCAGGTGACCCCTTTTCCCCTACAACAGCGGGAGCGTTAGCATCGAGTTCAAAAGATAAAAATTTCTAAAACATTATAAATTTAATTAAATTCTCCAAAGGTAATGGTATAAATTAATGTGGGTAAACTAATCATTCCTATTTCTAACATTTAAATGCAATTTGATTGGTAATTGAAATCTGTTATTTGTTCACTTTTGTTATCTCTTTCATTGCCACAGTTTCAGAGGCTTTGTTTAAAACTGTAATTTATTGTTAACCAAAATTTTCAAATTGTATTGCCTACTTTTGGCTGTTAGTCAAAAGGAGATGTGACTTGTTCTTTGTATATTTTAAATTTTTTTGTTGCTTGGACCATATTTCAAACGTAATAAAAAAAAATGGATTTTACTCACGGTTTCCGTCGGCGAAAGATCGATCTCTTGCTCGGCACCTGTTTGTTTAAAATGTTTTAAAAAAATTCAAAATTATAGTACTCAGCAACAAAAAATCTCCAGTTTAGACATTCTCAGGAAAAACAAACAGTAATCGGAAAGAGACTAATAACTTAAAGTGAACATAGTATATATTAACAAATATGTGAATTATTTTTAAATAATGCTAGAGATAAACAAAAACTTAATTTAACAGAACATTCCTATATATTGGTTTCTATTACTATTTTTATTAAATTTTTCCCTCAAAAGTATGTGGTAACATCGAGGTGGCCATCAGTCAATTTTTCCTGCTCCAATATTCAAAAAAATCTGACTGTGGTTTAATTTAGACTTTGGCAGACAATTTAATTTAGTAGAGAGTTGGGCTAACTATTTAAAGAAACATTTTTTTTTTCCTTATGAGGCTATATTGACCGTGTGGTCGTTCAGCGCGAAATCGCAATTTTTGCTATACGCTAACCTTACGGTTTGCTGCTGCCTTCTAGGGTGTGTGAGAAAATGGCTACTCCGTCTTAGCGGAGTGGCGAAGTCTGCTTTAGAAAACGCTCCTTATTAAAATTGAGCTTTTTAATAGGCTATGATTTAATAAAACGTTGATTTCCGCCGAGCGCGTCGATCTGCCGGTTTGGTGGACAACGTCTATCCCGAGCGGGGTAATATTCCTTGGTGACGGGCCCTTGGTCAAAGTCCAGCTTTCTGTCCGGTCCCAATTGGAGTAAATTTGCCAAATCTATCTAGGTATTTCCATTTATATATATTTTCCTCATTCTTTACACATTAATATTTACCCAAAGAAATATTGAAATCTCCAGCGTTTTCCTCAGGATGTTTCCAGAAAATTCTAATAAGTTTCACACCACTTTAACTTTTCCCGCTTTCACAACTTTCTCCGGCGCCAACTCTTTCGCTAATGCTGACTTGCAAATTTCTTACTCCCCAGCTCTGCTTCATTCTAGACCCTTGAAGATCTGGGTATTTTTCTCCTAATCATATCTGGCCTATGGGTCCATTAGTGTAGCCAACTACTTCAAAGTTTTAATAATTTTTATAGCATACTTTCAAGGATCTACTCTAATTTTATTATTTGTTTTTCTCTCTTTTGTGGCATACTTTTGGGCTTCATTATATATTTTATTTGAGTCGATGCTACAACTTGCACGATGGATCTTTCGGTTACAACAGTTTAAGTTTACGTTTTCGCATAGAAAAGGAAAAGATCATGTGGTACCAGACGCTTTGTCCAGACTTCATGATGCCGAGATTGCTGAGTTAGACATGAGTCCTGTGATTGATCTGCAATATGAGGCGTTTTCTGAAGAGTCATATGTTGCTTTAAAGACCAAATATAATGCAAACCAGTCTAAGTTTCCAGATATGAAGTTGGTGGATAACTTTTTATATATCCGCACAGAACATGCTGAGGGAGACGAGGCACAGCAAAAACTTTCCTGGTAATTATGGGTCCCCGAAAGTCTTCGCACCGATACTCTTAGGCAAGCCCATGATAGTCTTACTTCCGCTCATTCTGGGATGCAAAAGACAATAGAAAAATTGCGTCGTCACCTTTTCTGGCCAGGTCTATCCAAAGATGCTCGAGATTCTAGCTTTTTCTTCAAGTGAACAGACGCGTTTTTCTTTTGCTCCCCGAAGTTTCTTTATTTCTTTGAACAACCGGTGTTCTATGTAACAAAAGCTTATTAATAATTCTTGTAGTGTTTTTTCTTATTCTTTTGCTGCAGAATCTGTTCACTCGCGAGTGCTTTTCTATTAAATTAGTCAAACATTTGTGTTTGGTAATTTGGGAATTGGTTTGCAGTTTGCTTCTTTGTTTACATCAACTCTTTGTAGCTTTGTTGTTGCATTGCTTGGTAGCTTGATCTATTTTTAGATTCTGTTCTGAGCGCGCTTACTCTCTTCTGTTCGCTCTCTCTCTCCTACTTTCGTCTGCGCTGTGCATTTGTTGTTGCAGTTACTGTAACGACAGCTAACGCTCTCGCCTATTTAGCATTTGCTCTCTTTTTTTCGTACATAGTATACTCTTAGTTTTTTCTAACGTTTTATTTGGCAACTCTTTTACAGTGGTGTCTTATTATAATGGAAGGACATCTTATTTGTGCTGTTAAAACCTGCAAAGGTGAGATTACGTGTGCTCAGCCAAGTATCTTATGTTGGCTGTGTGATAATGTTGTACATGCCAAATGTGTCAACGTCACTGGTTCAACTGCTGATGCTTTGGCTAAGCGCATTGGGCTGCACTATTGTTGCGAGGAGTGTCGTGAGGTGCAGAATGAAATGAGGGCATTCATGCGGCAGACACGGAAAGGCTTTAAGGAATTGTTTAGTGGTTTTCGTACGCTATCTAAACAGTTCTCTAAGCTGGACTCGGACTTTAACGGCCTTCAGCTGTTAAATGAGTCCCCGAAGCGCAAAAAATCAACGCGCAAAGAAGAGACTATGTCTGCTGCTGTTCCGCCACCAAACGTAGCTCAGCCTAGTACTCCGTTGACACAGCCATTGATACCGGTCACCACATCGGTGGTAACGAGATCGGCGGCTCTGAAAAATTCGGTTTCCGAATGTGTCAACAGTGAGTCTTCGCAGCCATTGACGCCAAAAAACCCTACCATTTTAGCACCTGCCTCAATACCTGTGTCTGCTTCACCCAGGGCAACAACCACTGCTTCTTTTTCAGTGGTGCCCAAGCCTCTTGTAGGGATTCCCCCGAGGAAAAAATCTTTGTTTCCAGGCTTGCCCCTGATCTCACATCTGATGATGTTATGGCTTTTATTCAAGCCAAAATACAAGCCGCTGAGATTAAGGTGGGAAAATTTAAGTTCTCTTATGAACGGGACGTATTATCCTTTCAACTTTGTGTCCCTAACGATTGCTTTAACCACATATGCACGCCTGATTTTTGGCCAGCTCATATCGTGGTTAAAAAATTCGAGGCAAAGAAATAAAAGAATCGGCCTCCGATTAGACTTACTTTGCCAAACCAGACCACTGCGCTCAATAAGACGACAAAAAACTAAACTCTTATCGTTCTGTCTCCTATCAAAATGTAAGAGGCCTTCGTAGCAAACTTTCAACTTTCTTTCTGAATAGTCTTTCATTTACTTCTCAGTTTTTGGTGTTAACAGAGACTTGGTTAAAACCGGAAATCCTAAGCTCCGAGGTTTTACCAAGTAAATACACTATTTACAGGCGTGATAGAACTGATCGACGTGGTGGTGGCGTTCTTGTTGCAGTAGACTCCACCATTGCATCCGATTTTATACAGCCGGAGGTTCAATATGATATTGAATTTATTTGTGTAAAACTACACCTTCCCGGCTTTTTCTTATATATAACCTGCTCATATATTCCGTCGTCATCGGAATCATCAGTCTATTCGCAGCATTTGTCTGCAATTAAGACTGTGTTTAACCTATTATCAGACAGGGATCAGTTCATAGTCCTTGGGGACTTTAATATTCCTGACTGCAATTGGACACCTATTCCTGAGGAATATTCTCTATTGCCTTCCCAGCAGCACGATCTTTCGATGGACTGTTTGACATGTCATTGTCGCAGGTCAATCATGTTCTTAACTCCATGAAAAGATCGCTGGATCTATGTTTCGTTTCTGATCCATCTAAGGTAATTTTAAATAGGGCCCAACCCCTCTCTGTACCTGAAGATCCATACCATCCCACCCTCGAAGTCAATTTCGATTTGGGATATTATTTTTTGACTAAGAGTAACACTAATAGTAAGCGTGTGCGCTGTTTCAGAAAAGACTAAACGTCTTTTATAGCACCATTAATTCATTCTTTGATATATGTGTTCCGAGATTCTATCCGACAGTCTCAAGTGGGCCCCCGTAGTTTACAAAAGAGCTGTCACGCCTAAAGAATTTAAAGAACGCCTTATTTAAAAAATATAAACTTAAACACTCTTCTTTATTCTTTTCTCGCTATTTAACTGCTCGGTCAAACTTCACCGTGCTTAACGCCAAGTGTTATAAAAATTTTTTAAACCGTTGTAGGGCTCAGTTTTTTCAAAACCCCAAACAGTTTTATAATTTTGTTAACATGAAGCGTAAATCAGTGGCTTTTCCATGTAAATTGGAATTTGAAAATGCTATTGCAGACACGGATCAGGCCATGGCCGATATGTTTGCAAGGTTTTTTCAAACAACTTATTTACCTGCTACCCATAATACTCAGTCATATCCTTATAATATCCCATGTTCGAATGGTATCTTCACTCCACTTTTGAATGAAAGTTCAATTGCTAGGGATCTTCACTTGGTTACACCACTTTACTCGCCAGGCCCCGACAGAATTCCCGCGTGCGTACTACGGTTCTGTGCTAATTCCCTGAGTAAGCCATTGCTAAAACTATTCTCGCTGTCCTTAGAAACTTCTTTTTTTCCTTCCATCTGGAAGGAATCATTCATTATTCCCTTTCTCAAAAAGGGCAGCAAGTCGGATGCAACTAACTATAGAGGCATCTCTAAGCTATCGGCCATACCTAAATTCTTCGAGAATGTCTTAACCCCTCACTTGCAACACTTTTGTAGATCCATTATTTCCCCTTGTCAACACGGATTCATCAAACGTCGTTCCACTACAACAAATTTACTTGAGCTGACATCCTTTGTAGTACAGGGATTTCAGCAAAATCTTCAAACTGATGTCATTTATACTTATTTCAGTAAAGCTTTTGACTCAGTAAATCATTCCCTCCTAGCAGAAAAGCTTAAACTTCTTGGTTTCTCGCCTAAACTTCTTGGTTGGATTGTTAGTTATCTGACTGACAGAACCCAAATGGTACGTTATAAAGATTGCCTTTCAAACCCACTTCATGCCACCTCTGGTGTTCCTCAAGGGAGTCATTTACGTCCCCTTCTATTCACTCTTTTCATCAATGACCTTCCGCTTGTCATACGATCTGCTCGCACTCTTATGTATGCAGATGATGTAAAGCTGTGTTTTCAACTTAAAGATGCCTTCTGTCACTCTTACTTACAAGCTGACCTAGATAGTTTTCAATCATGGTTCCGTGTAAATTTATTAATTCTGAATAGTTCTAAATGCAAGCTGATGACATTCTACCGAACCAACCCTAAGTTGGTATCCTATACACTTTGTGGTTGTGCCTTAGAAAGAATTGCTTTAGTTGACGATCTTGGTATCCGTCTGGACCGTAAACTTAAGTTTTCGGAACATATTTCTACAATGGTCAATAAGGCTATGGGAATACTTGGCTTTTTTAAGCGATGGTGTAAGGAGTTTGACGATCCTTATCTAACAAAGACCCTTTATACCTCACTTGTTCGTCCAATTTTGGAGTACGGATCATGCGTTTGGTGTCCTCAGTACTCGATTCACAGGGACCGTATTGAATCCGTACAAAAGAACTTTTTAATTTTCGCCTTGCGAGGTCTCAACTGGGATGTAGATATAAGAATTCCTCCTTATACAAATATACTTAGATTACTTAATTTACCGTCCTTAGCTAACCGTAGAACTATGCTTGGTGTAGTTTTTATGAATAACCTTATCCAAGGGGACGTTGAGAGTGTTGATCTGGTTAGCCAGTTAAACTTCGCCGTCCCATGTAGAATTACCCGTAATTACTTACCACTAACTCTTCCTAATTGTAGATCGAACTATGCCCTGCATGAACCATTCAGGGTATTATGTTCTGATTTTAATAAGTACTCCTTCATATTAACAAATACAGACTCTGTACCAGCCTTAAAATTGAAACTTTTGTCCAACCTAGGTAGAAGTTAAATTTTCCTCGAAACGCCTGTCTATTTTTTCTTAGCTTCTATTTCTGCATGCTCGCGTTTATGACACTGCCCCTCGGTCGGTTGGGCATGTCTTAACATATACTAACTTTTTACTAATACTATTAACTCTTTTGATCTGATTGGGTTTTTCTGGGTTTTCCCCAATTCTTTGCAACAAATGTTGGATCGGTTATATCTTTGTCTATCCCAGATTAAATTAAATTAAATTAAATTAAAATTAAATTAAATTTAATAAAATTAAAATAATCTTAGATCTTTTAAAACCTTTATATATGCTTTATATATACTTTATGCTTACATTTTTATAAATTTTTCACTTATTAATTGTTCTTTTGTCAATTCAGTCGACTGCATATAGTTGACTTTAAATTAATTAAATAAATAAATAAATTATATTCGTTCGTGTGAGGTGTGTAAGCAGAACAAAGCACCGAACTATAGTCTACGTCCACCTATGGGAGCGCATGTACCTTCTTGTCGACCTTTTCAAAGACTATATATTGATCTTCTAGGACCATATCCTAGGAGTAAACAAGGTCATGTGGGCTTACTGATTGTGCTAGACCATTTTAGCAAGTTTCACTGGTTGCAGCCTCTAAAGAAAAGTACTTCGTTTGCCATAAAAGAGTATCTGCTGAATAATATATTTCATTGTTTTGGAGTTCCCGAATTTATCGTTAGTGATAATGGCAGCCAATTTAAGCCTGCCGATTTCAATGCCTTCTTGACAGAACTCGGCATTCAACATGTTTATACCGCCCTTTACTCACCGCAGAGTAATGCGGCAGAGCGAGTTAATCGATCATTATTGGCTGCTGTTCGATCATATATAAAACATGATCAACGCGAATGGGATTTCATTCTCTCTGAGATCGTCACTACATCAATCGCTAGGATGTTCACCTTATCGGGCCCTGTTTGGCCTGGATATGATTACTCACGGATCCGACTACAAGCTGCTAAAAGAGTTGTCGTTGCTTGAGGAGCCAATCGTACCCATATCCAGATCAGATAATTTAGCACTGTTACGAAAAGACATACAAGCTTATATCCGTCGCGCTCATGACCGCAACGTAGCTCAGTATAATTTGCGAGCGAAGCCGGTCAATTTCAAGGAAGGACAGGAAGTTTATTGTCGTAGCTTTGCCCAAAGCAAATTTTCGCAAAATTTTAATGCCAAACTAGGTCCTCAATTTGTAAAGTGTCGCATTCGAACAAAGCTAGGAAATTGTTATTAACATATAAGCTGGAGAGTTTACAAGGGAAAGAAATTGGTACATTTCATGCTAAGGATATACGCAGCTAATTCCCGCTAATATTAGGTTGGAAAATATCTCCTTTCCGCTTTTTTGTCTTTTGAATTTCGCGGCTATGTACAAAGCGCTACAGAGCTCGTATCTGCCAACACTTTACATAATGTCGATGTCACGAGATGCCATATGCCGGTCTAACTCGATGTATTCCATGATTTGATCGGTATTTGTCGTCACAGGTCTTCCGCCGGGCGGCTTATCCATGGTGTCGTTTTCACCGGCTCTGAATCGTCGAAACCATTCCTTCGCGGTTCGACGTGATAGAGTACCATCCCCCAAAACACCATTAATCTCACGGAACGTTTCTCTAGCGGATTTGCCTTTAACGAAGGAAAACTTAAAAACAGCGCGAATTTCGGCGTTAGTCAACTCCATGTTTACACGTCTATAACTGTTGTACGCAATATCCAAACTAATCATGCATAGCGTTGTTTTGTAGGTTATGTCAAGACCTTTCAAATTATGTATAGTGTTCCCAGATACGAGCTCTGTAGCGCTTTGTACATAGCCGCGAAATTCAAAAGACAAAAAAGCGGAAGGGAGATATTTTCCAACCTAATATTACATCAAAAGAAGAAATATTATCGGGTGGTGTAATGGCCCGCGCTGATCATTGCGTCCCATTATTGGTTTTTTTTATATCAATAACGAAAATACCTTCGGCTTTTTGTAGCTAAAGGTAAAGCAGTGCAAATTGTCTGCTAAAGCCAATTACGTAGTTCACCTTGCAAGCAGTGCAAATTGTGTGCTAAAGCCAGTTATGCAGTTCACTTGCAAGCAGTGCAATTATCAATATTGCATTCACCTGTATGATAAGTGCCTACTTCGAGGCACATTTGAAAGCACTTAAAGCTTTTTGATCTATCAGCTGGAGTTACTATCACAGCCAACTTCACCTACTCCGAATACTTCCAAGAAAAAGCCATCTGTTCTTGGAATTTGGCGCTATTTAAGATCCACACTCGTCGGTAGTCGACCTTTTTAGTATTATTAAAGTCGCACGGATGGTCGACATGTAAACTGATTGACACAACTGCATCAGTTGGGAAAAAAAAAAAAAAGAAAAACGAAAAAAATATTCAAAGTGCAAGTGCTAGGGTGCACACGAGTGTCATCGTGCATTGGAGGATTCCCAGAAAGGCACTCCAAATTGGCCCAAAAATTCTGCTGGAGGCAGATCCGTGAACTCGGAAAAAGATTAACCCTTGCTCTGGTCGAAGGTAATTTTTCCAGAAGCCCGAGTTATATTTTTTTTAAAGGTACGTTAGTAACCTCCCGTAGGTTCTATACTAAAGTCCATTTATTTCTCGTTGACAGGGTGTGCATTTGGCATCCAAAACCGATAGACGACATCACTGCCTTATTGGCAGACTCTGCCGTCACACCATATACGGCTAGAAACAGCGATCCCTGGGCTCTGTCATTGCCGTGCAGCCACTTAGCTGGCCGACACAGCGCTCAGGGCGATCCTGTAGGATTCTGCCGGTGTGACATAACCTCTGGCCGGGGTTACATAACCTCTGATCCGGCGTGTCATTTATTTATTTATTTAATGTCGACTAATTGCAGTCG
Source organism: Zaprionus indianus (assembly GCA_018904595.1). Classification (NCBI taxonomy): domain Eukaryota; kingdom Metazoa; phylum Arthropoda; class Insecta; order Diptera; family Drosophilidae; genus Zaprionus; species Zaprionus indianus. Next base: position 2,124,535 of record JAEIHA010001061.1, read on the forward strand.
ACTAAAAGAATTATGTATAAAAATTAAAATATAAAATTAATTAATTTTAATTTGTTTAAGATTAAAATAAAATTTAAGAATTAAAATATAAAATTAAGAATTAAAAATTTAAACTTTAAGCTTTAAACTTTAAACTTTAAGCTGGGATAGTAAAAATAAAGAAACCGATCCAACATTTGTTGCAAGAGATTGGGGAAAACCCAGTAAAACCCAATCAGATCGGTAGGTTAGTGTTAATTGTTAGGATGAAGTGTTAAATAATTTAGAATTGACAGTTTGATAGAATTAAGAGAGGACTCAGAGTTGAAAACACTAAACAGTCCATTGTAATCAGCACAGAGAACTCGAAAAGGATCATGCAAACTATAATTATTAAAACAAAGGTTCGAAGAAAGTGGGACAAAATTACGAGTAACTCTAGAGGGAATGCAAAAGTTTATTTGGTAAAGCAGAGTAGGGGAGTCTATATCATGCTTGATTAGTTTAAAGAGAAATGTAACACCTAGCATAATACGTCGGTTAGTAAGAGAAGGTAGGTTAATTAGAAGAAGTCTACTAGAGTAAGGTGGTAAGTCTACACCTGATACCCAGTTAAAACTACGTAAGGCGAAGAGTAGAAATTGCTTTTGAACAGACTCAATTCTATCTTGGTGAATCTGGTATTGCGGCGACCATACGCAAGAACCATACTCAAGAATTTGACGAACAAGAGAAGTATAAAGTAATTTAGTTGTATTAGGATCTTTGAATTCTTTGGCCCATCTTTTGATGAAACCAAGTACTCGAAATGCCTTATTTACAGTTTGTGAAATGTGACGATCAAATTTCAGTTTATGATCAAAGAGAATACCTAGATCGTTTACCTCGGTTATTCTTGAAAGCGGGGTTAAATCAAGTGTATAGTTGGTGACGTGATAGCTACCTCTGTAAAATGACATAACTTTGCACTTCAAACAGTTAAGATGGAGCAGATTATGCCTGCACCAAGCTAACATCAAGTCAAGATCTGTTTGAAGGAAGTTTCGTACAGGATCACTGTACGTCAAACAGAGTTTCACGTCATCAGCATACATAAGGATATCAGAGTGCAATAGTATTGAAGGAAGATCATTAATAAAGAGGTTAAAAAGCAAAGGTCCGAGATGGCTGCCCTGAGGAACACCAGAAGTTACTAGGATTGGCTTTGATAAACAGTTTTTAAAAAGAACTCGTTGAGACCTGTTAGTTACATAATCGGATATCCACAAAAGCAGATTTTGTGGGAAACCAATTAAATTTAACTTGTGAATCAAAAGATTATGATTTACGGAATCAAATGCTTTGCTGAAGTCAGTATAGACAACATCAGTTTGAATTTTCTTCCGAAATCCTAAAGAAACGCGGGATGAAAATTCTAAAAGATTAGAAGCTGTAGATCTTGCCTTCACAAACCCGTGTTGATGGGGCGAAATTATTGATTTACACATAAAAGTTAATTGAGCCGTAAAATTTTTTTCAAAAATCTTAGGTATAGTGGACAATTTAGATATACACCTATAGTTCTTCACATCATGGTTTGATCCACTTTTGTGAAGAGGAATGGAAAAAGAGTTTTTCCAAATAGGTGGAAAATGACTATTAGATAGTGACAAGTCAAGCAGCTTAAAGATTGGCTTAAGAAGAGAATCAGCACAAAATCTTAGCATACATCCAGGAACACCATCCGGGCCAGGAGAGAAAATAGGCTTCACAGATTTTAGATCGTTAAGTAAAGAAGTTTTGTTAATAGTAGGACAGAAAAGGGTGTTAAAATTATTAATAGGGTAAGGATATGGATGAGCGGAAGATGTATAAAGTTTATTTGAGTAGGTAGATTGAAAAAAGTCTGCAAACAAATCGGCAGCGGCCTGATCACTGCTTGCTTCATTTTTTCCGAAAAATAAAGACGAAGGGAAACTTTTAGATTTACGTTTAAGATTGACGAAATTGTAAAACTGCTTAGGGTCCTGGGCGAACTGCAAACGACAACGTCTCAAATACTCGTTGTAATGACTTGCATTCAGAGCAATAAAGCTTGCTCTGGCAGAAGTATATCGTGAAAAATCGAAAGGTTCACCAGTAAGTTTAAATTTCTTAAAATAACGTGATTTCAAATTTTTTAATCTTATGAGTTCACGAGAGAACCAAGGTGGCCTGTTGGACTTTACGGGAAAAGCAAGAGGAACACATTGATCAAAAAATGAATTCATGGAAGAATAAAAAAATGAGATGCAAGTGCTTAAATCAGAACATGAGTAAAAGAAAGACCAATCATGTTCCAAAATCAAAAAATTAAGTTTTTCAAAATCGGTCTACGAAAACAACGCGACTTTACTTTACTTGGAGCAGTTGCAGTTTGCACAGGAGTAGGCAGAGTTAGAACTAGGTCAAACATAGGATGATAGGGATCTTCAGGATGAACTAAAGGATTAATTCTAGAGATGGTATTATGTCGTAAGTCAGACGAAAATACTAAATCCAGAATTCTACCACTACAATTAGAAACATTATTAAGTTGGTATAAAGAAAGTTCAGAATGGGCATTTAAAAAAGAATTGAATACAGAGGGCACCAAAGTACGCGATTGAAATGACCAACCAACTTCTGGTAAATTAAAATCACCAAAAACTAGTAGACAATCTCTATCAGATAGTTTGGATGCAACGGACTGGATAGATGAGAGATGGTTCAAGTAGACGGAAATGTCAGATGAAGGGGGAATATAAGAACAGGTAATATAAATTGAAATTTGATTCAGTTTCACCTTTACACATACAAATTCCAAAAGAGAACTATGGTCTATTGAAACAAATTCAGAAGAAATGTCTCACTTTACTGCTATAAGAACACCGCCTCCAGTTCGTGATAAACGATCACATCTGAAAGAGGTGTACTTATTAGGAAAGATTGAGCAATTTTCTACTTCAGGTTTCAACCAAGTTTCAGTAAATATTAGTAAGTGATAATCAAAGGATAGACAATCGACATACAATTTAGAAAGCTTAGTGTTAAGGCCTCTAACGTTTTGGTAGGCAAGAAAAAGAGAGGTTAAATCTACTGGTTTTTTGATGTCCCACTAGAAGAGGAAGAAGGAGCTGCTGTAGGGAGTGATACCGCCGTACGACTCTTTTGTTTAGGAGAGTACTCCTTTACAATTAAGTCTGGCGGCCAGAAGGTTCCGCTACAAACGGATTGAAAATTATCAGCAGGGATACTTATTTTAAAAGACGCGATATCTCGCGAATAATTAAATTTAAATTTCTCTACGACAACATTTGTTACTGATATTTTTGATTGAATATAAGTTTTTACATCTTCAATCGAAGTATCAGGTGCAAGTCGAGAAACGAAAACCAGTTTCTTTGGTTTCACAACAACAAGTGCTTTTGTGTTGGGAACAGTTTTTGGCGCCTTGTTAGGCACAGGCGAAGGAGAGGTGACAACCAGGGTTGGTGGATCACGTAAGTTAGCCGGGGTGGTTGGGGAGGTTGGACGAACGGTTGGAGGTGCCGGAAGATTGTCGCTCCGTATTCTAGGCGAAGTTATGCCAGAAAAAGTCGACGGCGAGTAATTAATAGGCTCATCAAAGTCAAAAGATTTAAATTTAGCTTCTACATCAATAAATTCTGATTGTAGCTTGGAAAAGGCCAAGTGCAGCTTATAGAACTCCAATTTGGTTTGCCTAAGAATATTACTTAGTTTGAGTTCCTTACCCCGACAGGCTTCGCAAGACCAATGAAGGCCAGACTTGCTGTTAATGTTGTCCTTAATGCGGACGGTTAGGCCAGCGCATTTGACATGAAAGACCTTGTCGCATAACGAGCAAGAGACAAAGTCCGGCTTTGAATCGGCCGAACACTTATGTGTGATTGCACAACAGGCCTCCATTTCAAGCAAAATTAATATGACTCAAACGAGAGTAGGGAACACCAAAACAAAAAATTTATTTACAGAGACAAATTGAAAGCAACAAGCGAAAACAAAACGCAAAGAAGCTAGGAAATAACAGTTACAGAGAGCAGCTGATTACAAAAGCTGAACAAGTGAACACTAACACAAACGCAGTTCAATCGGAGAGCCGACTAAGCCGTGAGAGTAAGAGAGCGTAAATGAGTAACCTTAAAGCGAGAGAAGAAATAATAAACAACAAATTCAGCTATTACGTTGACACAAAGCAGCGCACTATGAGAGCGTAGCAGACGTGAGAGAGCGAAAGAGCGTAGGAGTGTGAAAATTAAGGAAAAACAAAAACAAATAACAAGACGCTGAAAGACGCGCCAGCGAAAGTAAATGCACAGAATTCAATTTAAAATTGCTAATTACTAATAACACCAACGATCACTATGTTAATAAAGTATGCACAAAGTTACCATTGACTAATTAGCACTGCTTTTAAATTCACAAAACTAATTAATTAGTGAGTTAAGCCAAAAATAGAATGAAAATTTCAAAAGCAAAAGCCAAACACGACCGATCACCAAGAGAGTTACCGTGACATAACCTCTTGCCGGCGTGGCATAACCTAGTCACCGCCTTGCCTTATTGTTTTTGCTGCTTTGAGCTGCACTGCGCCGTTGGAATTGTCAGTCCTGCATGTGGGCTAAATTGATCTTCGCTACAACAATTTGTCTGGAATAATCTGCGTCAACGTGCGCAGCCGCTGCGCTTCAACGACCACCTTGCCACTTGGAGCTAGGAGCCGAACAGATCGAGGAGCTAGCTTGTGTTTTTTTTTGTTGCCTATTAGTGAAGCAGACACATTTTTTGATTTGTATAAATTAATTGAATGAAACAAATGCAAACAGACCGTTATGTAACCTAAAATTGCTTAGTGTGCGATAGGGCAAGAATTATCTATAGTTCTAAATAGCTAACAAAAAAAAAAAAAAAAAAAAGAACCGTATAAATCTAAAGAAAAGCACCATGATAAATTAAAAGTTTGCTAAAAGATTTGAAAAAGAAAAAAACCATTGTATAAGAGAATTTAAGAAATAACATAGATATTTAGCTTTTGTTAATACCATCTGATCTGCATCATCATCACCACGCTGGAAGGCCTTTCAACGCTGGAAACACATTTGTGAGTACTCCAAAACATCGTGCTTGTCCCTAGGCTAGAATATTTGTGATGTTCGTTAAATTCTCTTAACCACTGAGCAACTGCTCAAGCAAACAAATTACAAAAAAAAAAAAAAAAATAATAGCAAGCAAAAACACAGAACAACATACAACAAAGAAACCTAACCATACCATACAAAAACAAATAGCAATCAGATGTCAATTAAAAATGCCTAAGTCATTTACACATATTCCAACATTTTAGAAACTTTACAAAAAAAAAAAAAAACACTTGAAAACCACTCAACAAAAATTTATATTGTCTCAAAAAATGGCATAGAATAGGAATACATTTTTCACGAAAGAGTCATTAAAAAAATATATATATATGTATATATATATATAGTAAAAGAAATGTTTAAAACAATTACAAACAGCTATTTACAAATCTAAATGAGTATAAAACTTATGCCAATGTTTAGTGAATATTGAATTGCCTAGGTAGAAAAACATTTTCGTATAAAAACTAAATATAAATGGTTTGCAACAATTAAACACAAATTTAAAAAAAAAAACGAAACTAAAAAAATAAATACAATCAAAGAAAAAATGAATAATGATTAGATTTAAGTCAAATTAAAACGATATCGATAATGGAATATATAACCCAGTTGTTAGCCTCCTTGAGCAACAAAATTTAAAAGCACAAGTTACATAATCTGCGTAGCAACTTTTATAGAACATTTAATCAGCAACAAAACAAACAAACTTACAAGATCAAATTAAAACAAAAATAATGTATGGTCAGACCAATAACTAAATTGAAAGATAAAAACTATGAAATTATTAGAACCAAAAACAACATATTAGTTAAGAAAAATATTAAGTTCAAAAATTGAACGTTATTAATTATGGATATAAGAAAATAGTATGATTGTGGAATACCAGCTCCTTTTGAATAGGAATAAATTATGAATTTCAGTATCACATAGATGATGTGCTAAATTAATTTGATTCTTCCTGGATAGACATGGCAACATAAACTAGTAGTCGTCCGTTTCTTTTGGGTATCTTCGGATACATAATTTTTATGAAGATTTTGGTAGGGTGGGTAGAGACCGCGAGTGTCGATTAACATCTCAGACCTCGCCAAACATTTATATTGCAGAAGTCCTGTTAAGTTATTTGCCTCCTTGTACATTTTAGTATTCTAGCCCCAATTCTTTTCTTTGTGTATGTTTGGTGAAGTTCATCTTCACTTGTAGTTTCAGCAGGAATCCTTAAAAATTTAAAAGGTATGTAGATGTGGTTGTTGGAAGGTAGCAATAACCCCCCAAGCCAAAGAGCTAAGGCACCAATAGGATTCCGTCCGCTTCCATCCGCAATCCGAATGTATGCGTGTAAGTCGTCAGTGTATTTGCAGTCTTCTTGGACACAATTGCACTGGGCATCACGACCCAGACTTTTCGCGAGGCACATCGAAAGCTACACACAATCATTACACAGGCTAGACACAAGCTAGACACAGGCTAGACAAAGGCAAGGCACAGACCAGTCAGACAGTCTGGATATGATAGACACATGCTAGATACCGGCTCGTTATAGGCTAGACACAGGCTAGACACAGGTAAGACAAAGGCAAGACACAGACCAGACAGACAGTCTGGACAGGGTAGACACATGCTAGACACAGGCTAGACACAGTCTAGACACAGTCAAGACACAGGCTAGACACAAGCTAGACACAGGCTAGACACAAGCTAGACAAAGGCAAGGCACAGACCAGTCAGACAGTTTGGATATGATTGACACGTGTCAGATACCGGCGCGTTACAGGCTAGACACAGGCTAGACACAGGCATGACAAAGGCAAGACACAGACCAGACAGACAGTCTGGACATGGTAGACACAGGCTAGATACAGACTAGACACAGGCAAGATACAAGCTAGATACAGTGTAGACATACGCTAAAAAACAGACTAGACACAGTACAGACACAGGGTAGACACATGCTAGACACATGCAAGACACAGGCTAGACACAAGCTAGACACAGACCAGACAGAAGGTCTGGAGAGGGTTGACTCAGGCTAGACACAGGCAAGACACAGGCTCGCCACAGGGTAGACACATGCTAGACACAGGCTAGACACAGGCTAGACACAGGCCAGACACAGGCTTGACATAGTTCGTGAAACAAGCAAGACACAGGCTAAATACAGGCTCGACACAGGCAAGACACAGCCTAGACACAGTATAGAAACAGGCTAGACAAAGGATAGAAACAGGCTAGACACAGTCTAGAAACAGGCTAGACACAGTCTAGACACAGTCTAGACACATGCAAGACACATGCAAGACACAGCCCAGACAAAGTATAGAAACAGGCTAGACAAAGGATAGAAACAGGCTAGACACAGTCTAGACACAGAAAAGACACAGGCCAGACACAGGCTAGACACTGGCTCTGCCCAGGCAAGAAACAGGCTTCACACAAGCTAGACATAGGCTTGACACCGGCTAGACGCTGGCTAGACACAGTCTGGACAGGCCAGACACAGAACAAACAGACAGTCTGGACAGGCTAAACACATGATAGACGCAGGCTTGACACAGTTTAGACACAGGTTAGACACAGACTAGGCACAGGCCAGACAAAGGATAGAAACAGGCTAGACACACTCTAGACACAGGCTAGATACAGGCTAGATACAAGCTAGGCAAAGGCTAGACAAAGGCGAGACACAGACCAGACAGACAGTCTGGACAGACAAGACACAGGCTAGATACAAGCTAGACACAGGCTAGAAACAGGCTAGACCCAGGTTAGACATAGCCTACACACACGCTAGACAGAGACTAGACAAATGATAGATACACGATAGACACAAGCCAGACACAGGCCCGACACTTGCTAGACACAGGCAAGACAGATGCAAGACAAAGGCTAGACACAGGCTAGACACAGGCAAGACCCAGGTTAGACACACTATAGAAACAGGCAAGACATAGGATATAAACAGGCTAGACACAGTCTCGACACAGTCAAGAAATAGGCTAGACACAAGCTAGACACAGGCTACACCCAGCTGTACACAGGCTAGACAAAAGCTAGACACAAGCTAGACACAGGCTAGACAAAGGCGGGGTACATCCCAGACAGACATTCAGGACAGGCTAAACACAGGCTAGATACAGGCTAGACACAGGGTAGATACAGGCTAGACACAGGGTAGACACATGCTAGACACAGGCTAGCCACGGGCTAGACACAGGCTAGCCACAGGCTTGATATAGGCTAGCCACAGGCTAGACGCAGGCTAGACACAGGCTAGACACCGGCTAGACATAGGCTAGAAACAGGCTAGAAACAGGCATGTCACAGTCTAGAAACAGGCTAAACACAAGCTAGACACAGGCTTAACAGAAATTAGACACAAGCTAGACACAGGCTAGACAAAGGCGAGATACAGCCCAGACACACAATGTGGACAAGCCAGACACAGGCTAGACACAGTGTAGACACAGGCTAGACACATACAAGTCAAATGCAAGACACAGACTAGACACAGGCTAGACACAAGCTAGACACAGGCTTGACACATACCAGACACAGGCCAGACACAGGCTAGACGCTGGCTCTGCCATGGCTTGAAACAGGCTACACACAAGCTAGACATAGGCTTGACACAGGCTAGACACATGCTAGACGCAGGCTAGACAGAAGGTCTGGACAGGCTTGACACAGGCTAGATACAGGCAAGACACAGGCTCGCCACAGGGTAAACACATGCTAGACACAGGCTAGACACAGGCTAGACACAGGCTAGACACAGGCTAGACACAGGCCAGACACAGGCTTGACATAGTTCTTGAAACAGGTAAGACACAAGCTGGACACAGGGTAGACACATGCTAGACGGAGGCTAGACAATGCCAAGACACAGACCAGACGGACAGTCTGGACAGGTTAGAAACAGGCTAGATACAGGTTAGACACAGGGTAGACACATGCTAGACACAGGCTATCCCCAGGCTAGACACAGGCTATACACAGGCTAGACACAGGCTAGACACAGGCTAGACAAAGGCTAGACACAGGCTGGACAAAGGCTAGACATAGGCTAGAAACGGGCAAGACACAGTCTAGAAACAGGCTAAACACAAGCTAGACATAGGCTTGACACAGGCTAGACGCAGGCTAGACACAGCCTGGACAGGTCAGACGCAGACCAGACAGACAGTCTGGACATGCTTAACACATCCTAGATGCAGGCTAGACATAGTTCTAGAAACAGGCTGGACATAGTTCTAGAAACAGGCAAGACACAGGCTATACACAGGCTAGACATAGAATAGACATAGGCTAGACACATGCTAGACACATGCTAGACACACGACTGACACAGGCTAGACACATGGTAGACACAGGCTAGACACAGGCTAGACACATGATTGACACAGGCTAGACACATGGAAGACACAGGCTAGACACAGGGTAGACATAGGCTAGAAAATGGCTAGACACATGGTAGATACATGCTAGACACAGTATAGACGCAGGTTAAACGCAGGCTAGACACATGCAAGACACAGGCTAGACATAGGGTAGACACAGGGTAGACACAGGGTTGACACAGGCTAGACACAGGGTAGACACAGGGTAGACACAGGGTAGACACATGCTAGACACAGGCTAGACACGCGATAGACACAGGCCAGACACAGGCTAGACATAGTTCTGGAAACAGGCAAGACACAGGCTAGACACAGGGTAGACACATGCTAGAAACAGGCTAGACAATGGCAAAACACAGACCAGACAGACAGTCTGGACAGGCTAGACACAGGCTAGACACAGGCTAGACACAGGCGAGACACAGCCCAGACAGACAATGTGGACAGGCTAGACACAGGCTATATACAGGCTAGACACAGGGTAGACACAGGCAAGACATAGTCTAGACACAGGTTAGACACAGGCTAGACAAAGGCTAGACAAAGGCTAGACACGGGATAGACACAAGCCAAACACCGGCTAGACATAGTTCTGGAAACAGGCAAGACACAGGCTAGACACAGGGTAGACACATGCTAGAAACAGGCTAGACAATGGCAAGACACAGACCAGACAGACAGTCTGGACAGGCTAGACACAGGCTAGATACAGGCTATACACAGGGTAGACAAAGGCTAGACAAAGGCTAGAAACTGGCTAGATACAAGATAGAAAAAGGCTAGACGCAGACTAGAAAAAGGCAAGACACAGGCTAGATTTAAGCTAGACACAAGCTGGACACAGGCTAGACACAGGCTAGACACAGGCCAGACACAGGCCAGACATAGGCCAGACACAGGCCAGACACAGACTAGACACTGGCTCTGCCCAGGCTAAAAACAGGCTACACATAAGCTAGACATAGGCTTGAGATAGGCTAGACGCAGGCTAGACGAATTCTGGACAGGCCAGACACAGACCAGACAGACAGTCTGGACAGGCTAAACACATGATAGACACAGGCTAGACACAGTTTAGACACATGTTAGATACAGGCTAGACACAGGCAAGACACAGGCTAGACAGGGGCAAGAAAAGGGCTAGACACAGACATGGCATACAGTCTAGACAAGCTAAATACAGGCTAGACAGGCTAGGCACAGGCTGACAAAGGCAAGACACAGAACAGTCTCACAGTCTGGACAGGCTAGACAAAAGCTAGATACAGGCAAGACACAGGCAAGAAACAGGCTAGACCAAGGTTAGACATAAGCTAGACACATGCCAGACATAGACAGACACATGATAGACACAGGATAGCCACAGGCTAGAGACAGGCTAGACACACGCTTGAAACCGGCTAAACACAGTCTAGACACAGGCTAGACACAGGCCAGACATAGGCCAGACACAGGCCAGACACAGACTAGACACTGGCTCTGCCCAGGCTAAAAACAGGCTACACATAAGCTAGACATAGGCTTGAGATAGGCTAGACGCAGGCTAGACGAATTCTGGACAGGCCAGACACAGACCAGACAGACAGTCTGGACAGGCTAAACACATGATAGACACAGGCTAGACACAGTTTAGACACATGTTAGATACAGGCTAGACACAGGCAAGACACAGGCTAGACAGGGGCAAGAAAAGGGCTAGACACAGACATGGCATACAGTCTAGACAAGCTAAATACAGGCTAGACAGGCTAGGCACAGGCTGACAAAGGCAAGACACAGAACAGTCCCACAGTCTGGACAGGCTAGACAAAAGCTAGATACAGGCAAGACACAGGCAAGAAACAGGCTAGACCAAGGTTAGACATAAGCTAGACACATGCCAGACATAGACAGACACATGATAGACACAGGATAGCCACAGGCTAGAGACAGGCTAGACACACGCTTGAAACCGGCTAAACACAGTCTAGACACAGGCTAGACACAGAAAAGACACAGGTTAGACACAGTCTAGACACAGGCTAGACACATGCTAGACACAGGCTAGACACAGATTAGGCACAGGGTACACACAGGCTAGACAAAGGCTAGATACAGGCTTGACAAAGGCAAGACACAGGCTTGACACTGGCTAGATCCAGGTTTGACATAAGCTAGACACATGCTAGACACAGACTAGAGACAGGTCAAACACAGGCTTGACATAGTTCTTGAAACAGGTAAGACACAGGCTAGACACAGGGTAGACACATGCTCGACGCAGGCTAGACATAGGCAAGACACAGACCAGACGGACAGTCTGGACAGGTTAGAAACAGGCTAGCCTGTAAGGCTAGACACAGGGTAGACAAATGCTGGAAGCAGGCTATCCCGAGGCTAGACACAGGCTAGACAAAGGCTAGACACCGGCCAGACAAAGGCTAGACATAGGCTAGAAAAAGGCGAGACACAGTCTAGAAACAGGCTAAACAAAAGCTAGACACAGGCTAGACAAAGGCTTGACACAGGCTAGATCCAGGTTAGACATAAGCTTGACACATGCTAGACACAGGCGAGACACAGGCTAGACACAGTCTCGACACAGTCAAGAAACAGGCTAGACACAAGCTAGACACAGGCTAGACACAAGCTAGACAAAGGCAAGGCACAGACCAGTCAGACAATTTGGATATGATAGACACGTGCTAGATACCGGTTCGTTACAGGCTAGACACAGTCAAGACAAAGGCAAAACACAGACCAGACAGACAATCTGGACAGGGTAGACACAGGCTAGACGCAGGCTAGACACAGTCTCGACACAGTCAAGAAACAAGCTAGACACAAGCTAGACACAGGCTAGACAAAGGCAAGGCACAGACCAGTCAGACAGTTTGAATATGATAGACACATGCTAGATACCGGTTCGTTACAGGCTAGACACATGCTAGACACAGTCAAGACAAAGGCAAAACACAGACCAGACAGACAGTCTGGACAGGGTAGACACAGGCTAAATACAGTCTAGACACAGGCTTCACAAGCTAGACACAGGCTAGACACAGGCAAGACACAAGCTAGATACAGGCTAGACATACGCTAGAAACAGGATAGACACAGGCTAGACGCAGGCTAGACAGAAGGTGTGGACAGGCTTGTCACAGGCTAGATATAGGCAAGACACAAGCTCACCACAGGGTAAACACATGCTAGACACAGGCTAGACACAGGCTAGACACAGGCTAGACACAGGCCAGACACAGGCTTGACATAGTTCTTGAAACAGGTAAGACACAGGCTGGACACAGGGTAGACACATGCTAGACGGAGGCTAGACAATGCCAAGACACAGACCAGACGGACAGTCTGGACAGGTTAGAAACAGGCTAGATACAGGTTAGAGACAGGGTAGACACATGCTAGACACAGGCTATCTCCAGGCTAGACACAGGCTATCCCCAGGCTAGACACAGGCTAGACACAGGCTAGACAAAGGCTAGACACAGGCTGGACAAAGGCTAGACATAGGCTAGAAACGGGCAAGACACAGTCTAGAAACAGGCTAAACACAAGCTAGACATAGGCTTGACACAGGCTAGACGCAGGCTAGACACAGGCTAGACAAAGTTCTAGATTCAGGCTAGACATAGCTCTAGAAACAGGCAAGACAAAGGCTATACACAGGCTAGACATAGGTTAGACATAGGCTAGACATATGCTAGACACATGGTAGACACAGGCTAGACACAGGCTAGACACATGATATACACAGGCTAGACACAGGGAAGACACAGGCTAGACACAGGGTAGACATTGGCTAGAAACTGGCTAGATACATGGTAGACACAGGGTAGATACAGGCAAGAAAAGGGCTAGACACAGACATGGCATACAGTCTAGACAAACTAGATACAGGCTAGTCAGGCTAGGCACAGCCTAAAAAAACAGGCAAGACACAGGCTTCACAGACAAGACACAGGCTTCACACAGGCAAGACACAGGTTAGACACAGTATAGAAACAGACTAGAAAAGGATAGAAACAGGCTAGACACAGTCTAGAAACATGCTAGTCAAAGGTTAGAAACAGGCTAGACACAGTCTAGACACAGGCTAAACACATTCTAGACACAAGCTAGACAAAGGCTAGACACAGGCAAGAAAAGGGCTAGACACAGACATGGCATACAGTCTAGACAAGCTAGATACAGGCTAGTCAGGCTAGGCACAGCCTAAAAAAACAGGCAAGACACAGGCTTCACAGGCAAGACACAGGCTTCACACAGGCAAGACACAGGTTAGACACAGTATAGAAACAGACTAGAAAAGGATTGAAACAGGCTAGACACAGTCTAGAAACATGCTAGTCAAAGGTTAGAAACAGGCTAGACACAGTCTAGACACAGGCTAAACACATTCTAGACACAAGCTAGACAAAGACTAGAAAAAGACAAGACACAGACCAGACAGATAGTCTGGACAGGCTAGACACAGGCTAGACTCAGGCTAGACGCCGGCTAGAAACAGGCTACACTCAGGATAGACATAGGCTGGACACATGCTAGACACAGACTAGACACATAATAGATTCAGGATAGACACAGGGTAGACACAGGCTAGACACAGGCAAGACACAAGCTAGACACAGGCTAGACATACGCTAGAAACAGGCTAGACACAGTCTAGACACAGGCTAGACACATGCTAGTCACATGCAAGACAGGCTGGACACAGGCTATATACAGGCAAGTCACAGGCTCGACCCAGGGTAGACACATGCTAGACACAGGCTAGACACGGGATAGACACAAGCCAGACACAGGCTAGACATAGTTCTGGATACAGGCAAGACACAGGCTAGACACAGGGTAGACACATGCTAGAAACAGGCTAGACAATGGCAAGACACAGACCAGACAGACAGTCTGGACAGGCTAGACACAGGCAAGACATAGTCTAGACACAGGTTAGACACAGTCTAGGCACAGGCTAGACACATGCAAGACACATTCTGGCCAGACAAGACACAGACCAGACAGACAGTCTGGACTTGCTTAACACATCATAGACACAGGCAAGACACAGGCTAGACACAGGGTAGACACATGCTTGACACAGGCTAGACAAAGGCCAGACACAGGCTTGACATAGTTCTAGAAACGGGCAGCACAGGCTACACACAGGGTAGACACATGCTAGACGCAGGCTAGACAAAAGCAAGACACAGACCAGACAGACAGTCTGGACATGCTAGACTCAGGCTAGATACAGGCTTGACACAGGCTAGCCACAGGGTAGACACATGCTAGACGCAGGCTAGACAAAGGCAAGACACAGACCAGACAGACAGTCTGGACTGGGTTGACACAGGCTCGATACAGACTAGACAGAGGCAAGAAACAAGTTAGACACAGGCTAGACATTTTTATTGGACGTTGAATACAATGACTGTATTAGCAAGTGGTCCGACGACACCAAGCCGATGCTTGTTGCGCGCGGAACCCAAACGAAGTCCACCTCCCGCCTGACCGACCGAGAGGCACCGTCGCATAACGAACGACAGGGAAACGCGATTAACACGATGTGGAAAAAAAAAAACTAAAATAAAAAGACGAGGCGATAGAACGCGGCATGCAAGTAAGGGAAAAAAAGAAAAAACATAGAAAAGAAACTCGAGGAAGATTCAAATACTAATTACGTATTAGATGGGCAAGAATTAAGGACTTCATAGCAGCGATAGTGTTAGTGCTAGCTATGATGTGTTGGAGCTTATTGTAGTCCGAACATAATGCCCTGAAAGGATCATGCAGTGCATAGTTCGATCTACAATAAGGAAGTGTTAGTGGAAGGAAATAGCGAGTTCTTCTGCAAGGAACAGAGAAGTGTAGCTGCCTTAACAAGGCCTCACTGTCAATGTCACCTTGCATAAGGTTGTTATTAAATAAGACCCCTAGCATGGTTTTGCGGTTAGTTAGGGAAGGCAGATTTAGTAGCAGAAGTCTACTATTATAGGAAGGAAGTCTCAAATTTTCATCCCAGTTAAGGCCGCGTAAGGCAAAAAGTAAGACGTTCTTCTGTACAGATTCGATGCGTTCCTTATGAATAGTGTACTGGGGACACCATACGCATGAACCGTATTCGAGAATGGGACGAACAAGTGAAACGTAAAGGGTCTATGTAATATAAGGATCGTCGAAATCCTTAGACCATCTCTTGATAGAGCCTAGGACACCCATGGCTTTATTGACCATATTAGTAATATGACTTGAAAACTTTAGTTTTCAGTGCAGACGGACCCCAAGATCATCAACTAAGGCGATTCTTTCCAAGGCACAACCACGAAGAGTATAAGAAGCAAACTTCGGACTGGCTCGAGAGAATGTCATCAGCTTGCATTTAGAGCTGTTCAGGTTTAAAAAATTGGCACAACACCAAGAATTGAAACTATTTAGGTCGGATTGTAGGCTTGAGTGACAGTGGTCGTCTTTAAATTGGTAGCAAAGCTTTACATCATCCGCATACATAAGAGTACGGGAGTTACATATGACCAAAGGAAGGTCATTAATGAAAAGCGTAAAAAGTAGGGGACCAAGATGACTCCCTTGAGGAACACCAGATGTGGCATGAATTGGGTTTGAAAGGGTGGTTTTAAAGAGGACTCTTTAAGTTCTGTCAGCCAGATAGCTTACAATCCAACTAAGTAGTTTTGGTGAAAAACCTAGAAGGTCAAGTTTATGTGCCAGAAGGGAATGATTCACTGAGTCAAAAGCTTTACTGAAATCAGTATAAATAACATCAGTCTGAAGATTTTCCTGAAATCCTTTTACCACGAAGGATGTCAGCTCAAGCAAGTTTGTCGTAGTAGAACGACTTTTAATGAATCCGTGTTGAAAAGGTGAGATAACGGATCTACAGAAATGTTGCAAGTGAGGAGTTATAACATTCTCGAAAAGTTTGGGTATAGCCGACAATTTAGAGATAATACCTCTATAATTGCTTGCATCAGACTTGCTGCCCTTTTTAAGCAAGGGAATAATAAAAGATTCCTTCCAAATGGAAGGAAAGACTGAAGTTTCTAAAGACAGCGAAAATAGTTTGAGCAATGGCTTACTTAGGGAGATAGCACAGTATCTAAGTATGCAAGCAGGAACACCGTCAGGGCCTGGTGAGAAGACTGGCTTTACTAAAGAGAGATCCTTTACCAATAAGCTTTCGTTTAAAAAGGGAGAGAAGATACCATTTGAACTTGGAATGTTGTATGGATAAAAGTGAGTTTTCTGTGTAGAGGGAGAATAAGTCGTTTGAAAAAACTTTGCAAATATATCGGCCATGGCTTGGTCGGTATCTGCACTAGCATTTTCAAAGGTTAATTTTGTTTGAAATGCGGTAGACTTACGCTTCGTGTTAACGAAACTATAAAACTGTTCGGGGTGCTGAATAAACTGAGCCTTACAACGAGTTAAATAATTCTTATAACATTTCGCGTTCAAGACAGTAAAATCTGACCGCGCGCTTAAGTAGCGGGAAAAGGCTGAAGATGAGCTATTACTTTTATATTTTTTAAATAAGTTTGACTTTAAATTTTTTAACCGTGAACCATGGCTGCTTACTCGAGGAAGTTGGATAAAAACACTGAACACAAATATCTAAAAAGTAGTTAATTGTGTTATAAAAAATATTGGTCGCTACTAAAATATCAGTAGACGAATACAATTGTGACCAATCAAATTGGGAAATCATCCCATTCAATAAGTTAAAATCTGCTTTTCTAAAGCAGCGTACACGATTACACAGTTTTTCATCATTATCCATACATGCACCAAAATCTAAAGTAACTTCAAGAGTGGGATGGTAAGGATCTTCAGGAAGAGAAAGAGGTTGTGTTTTGTTTAGACTCACTCTAGATGGATCCGAGACAAAGCATAAGTCTAACGATCTGTTACTACTGTTTATGAAATGATTGACCTGTGACAATGACATGTCAAACAGACCGTCAAAAAGGTCGTGTTGCCGTGAGGGCAGAAGAGAGTTTGAATCAGACTTCTAACATTTTGATATGAAAGAGTTAAGGAGCTTGTTAGTTTTTTTTTTATTTAATTTTGTTTGGGCTGCTGCTAGAGGAGGCAAAGGAAGTTTAATCGGTGGGCGATTTTTCTTTTTCCTTGCTTCAAACTCTTTAACCATTACATGTTCCGGCCAAAATTGAGCCGAACATATAATGCCTAAGAGTTCGTTTAGGGCACTTATTTTGAAGGAAGATATTATTATTATTGGACGTTGAATACAATGACTGTATTAGCAAGTGGTCCAACGACACAAAGCCGATGCATGTTGCGCGCGGAACCCAAACGAAGTCCACCTCCCGCCTGACCGACCGAGAGGCACCGTCGCATAACGGACGACACGGAAACGCGGTAGAAAAGCGAATAGAAACGCGAGTAAAAATTAACGCGATGTGGAGAAAACAAGAAATAAAATAAAAAAGACGAGGCGATAGAACGCGGCATGCAAGTAGGGGAAAAAAAGAAAAAACATAGAATAGAAAATCGAGGAAGATTCAAATACTAATTACTAATTACGTACTAGATAGGCAAGAATTAAGGACTTCATAGCAGCGATAGTGTTAGTGCTAGCTATGATGTGTTGGAGCTTATTGTAGTCCGAACATAATGCCCTGAAAGGATCATGCAGTGCATAGTTCGATCTACAATAAGGAAAGAAAGGAAATAGCAAGTTCTTCTGCAAGGAACAGAGAAGTGTAGCTCCCTTAACGAGGCCTCACTGTCAATGTCACCTTGCATAAGGTTGTTAATAAATAAGACCCCTAGCATGGTTCTGCGGTTAGTTAGGGAAGGCAGATTTAGTAACAGAAGTCTACCATTATAGGAAGGCAGTCTCAAATTTTCATCCCAGTTAAGGCCGCGTAAGGCAAAAAGTAAGAAGTTCTTCTGTACAGATTCGATGCGTTCCTTATGAATAGTGTACTGGGGACACCATACGCATGAACCGTATTCGAGAATGGGACGAACAAGTAAAACGTAAAGGGTCTTTGTAATATAAGGATCGTCGAATTCCTTAGACCATCTTTTGATAAAGCCTAGGACACCCATGGCTTTATTGACCATATTAGTAATATGACTTGTAAACTTTAGTTTTCGGTCCAAACGGACTCCCAGATCATCAACTAGGGCGATTCTTTCCAAGGCACAACCACAAAGAGTATAAGAAGCAAACTGCGGACTGGCTCGAGAGAATGTCATCAGCTTGCAATTAGAGCTGTTCAGGTTTAAAAAATTCGCGCAACACCAAGAATTGAAACTATTTAGGTCGGATTGTAGGCTTGAGTGACAGTGGTCGTCTTTAAATTGGTAGCAAAACTTTACATCATCGGGTACGGGAGTAACATATGACCAAGGGAAGGTCATTAATGAAAAGCGTAAAAAGTAGGGGACCAAGATGACTCCCTTGAGGAACACCAGATGTGGCATGAATTGGGTTTGAAAGGGTGGTTTTAAAGAGGACTCTTTGAGTTCTGTCAGCCAGATAGCTTACAATCCAACTAAGTAGTTTTGGTGAAAAACCTAGAAAGTCAAGTTTATGTGCCAAAAGAGAATGATTCACTGAGTCAAAAGCTTTACTGAAATCAGTATAAATAACATCAGTCTGAAGATTTTCCTGAAATCCTTTTACCACGAAGGATGTCAGCTCAAGCAAGTTTGTCGTAGTAGAACGACTTTTAATGAATCCGTGTTGAAAAGGTGAGATAACGGATCTACAGAAATGTTGCAAGTGAGGAGTTATAACATTCTCGAAAAGTTTGGGTATAGCCGACAATTTAGAGATACCTCTATATTTGCTTGCATCAGACTTGCTGCCCTTTTTAAGCAAGGGAATAATAAAAGATTCCTTCCAAATGGAAGGAAAGACTGAAGTTTCTAAAGACAGCGAAAATAGTTTGAGCAATGGCTTACTTAGGGAGATAGCACAGAATCGAAGTATGCAAGCAGGAACACCGTCAGGGCCTGGTGAGAAGACTGGCTTTACTAAAGAGAGATCCTTTACCAATGAGCTTTCGTTTAAAAAGGGAGAGAAGATACCATTTGAACTTGGAATGTTGTATGGATAAAAGTGAGTTTTCTGTGTAGAGGGAGAATAAGTCGTTTGAAAAAACTTTGCAAACATATCGGGAATGGCTTGTTCGGTATCTGCACTAGCATTTTCATTTTAATTTTGTTGGAAATGCGGTAGACTTACGCTTCGTGTTAACGAAACTATAAAACTGTTTGGGGTTCTGAATAAACTGAGCCTTACAACGAGTTAAATAGTTCTTATATCATTTCGCGTTCAAGACAGTAAAATCTGACCGCGCGCTTAAGTAGCGGGAAAAGGCTGAAGATGAGCTATTACTTTTATATTTTTTAAATAAGTTTGACTTTAAATTTTTTAACCGTGAACCATGGCGGCTTACTCGAGGAAGTTGGATAAAAACACGGAACACAAATATCTAAAAAGTAGTTAATTGTGTTATAAAAAATTTTGGTCGCTACTAAAATATCAGTAGACGAATACAATTGTGACCAATCAAATTGGGAAATCATCCCATTCAATAAGTTAAAATCTGCTTTTCTAAAGCAGCGTACACGATTACACAGTTTTTCATCATTATCCATACATGCACCAAAATCTAAAGTAACTTCAAGAGTGGGATGGTAAGGATCTTCAGGAAGAGAAAGAGGTTGTGTCTTGTTTAGACTCACTCTAGATGGATCCGAGACAAAGCATAAGTCTAACGATCTGTTACTACTGTTTAAGACATGATTGACCTGAGACAATGACATGTCAAACAGACCGTCAAAAAGGTCGTGTTGCCGTGAGGGCAGAAGAGAGTTTGAATCAGCACTTGAGGTCCAATTACAATCGGGGATATTGAAGTCACCCAGGACTAAAAATTGATCTCTGTCTGATAACAGATTAAATATGGTCTGTATTGCAGACAAATGTTGCAAATAGACTGATAATTCCGACGACGGCGGAATATAGGAACAGGTTATATAATGAAAAAAACCGGGAAAGTGTAATTTTACACAGAGAAATTCAATGCCAAATTGAATCTCCGGTTCTAAGAGTTCCGAGTTGATGGTGGAATCAATTGCAATTAGAACTCCACCACCACGTCGGTCAGGTCGATCACACCTGTAGGTTGTGTACTTATTTGGAAAGACTTCGGAGTTCAGGATCTCCGGCTTTAACCAAGTCTCAGTAAACACAACAATTTGGGAAGAAAAAGAAAGACTGTTTAGGTATAAAGTTGAAATTTTAGTACAGAGACCTCTAACATTTTGATATGAAAGGGTTAAGAAGCTTGTTAGTATTTTTTATTTGATTTTGTTTGGGCTGCTGCTAGAGGAGGCAAAGGAAGTTTAATCGGTGGGCGATTTTTCTTTTTCCTTGCTTCAAACTCTTTAACCATTACATGTTCCGGCCAAAATTGAGCCGAACATATAATGCCTAAGAGTTCGTTTAGGGCACTTATTTTGAAGGAAGATATGTCCCTCTCATAAGAAAACTTAAACTTTTCCAATTTTATTTTCGGGAATCGAAATTGATTTAGCCGCTGATCTCGTTACCATCGGGGGATTGGTGAACGACATTAACGGCTGTGTCATTGGCGTACCTGGCTGGTCAATTATAGGGAGCTGGGTGGCGATAATAGGCTCCTCTATGCGGGTGGATTTTTTCGCTTTGGGGATTCGTTCAATAACTTAAGGTTATTGAAAGTTGAATCGAGCGCTGAGAACTGGTCGGATAGTGTGCGAAAACTTCCAAGCAGTTCCCTAAATCCTATCTTTGTTTGCCGCATAAACGAACAAATTTCGCCCTCCACTTCCCTACACATATCGCAGCAATAACGCAACCCAGTGCGCTTGGCTACGGCATCAGCCGTCGGGCCAGAAAATCCGGCACACTTCGCGTGTACTACGTTATCACATAGCCAACACGAAATGCTTGGCTGGGCAGCCGTCACCTCCTTAAGGCAGGATTTTTTAAAACAAATCAATCCGTCCATTATTGGGGACAGCTACTGTAACAAATAAAAACAGCCGCAAAGAAAACAAAACAAAAACAAGAAAAAGAGGTATGTGCGCAAGAAAGAAATTAGCGCGCAAAGGCAGAGAGCAGAGAGAGCAAAAACAATCAAGCAACAACAGTGCAGTACAGAGAGCGGCAAAGCGTGAGAGATGCTTAGGCGCGCTCAAAAAAGTGCAATAGAAAGAGCGGCAAAGCGTGAGAGGTGCTTAGGCGCGCTCTCATAAGAAAACTTAAACTTTTCCACTTTTACATCGACGGCTTGGGTTTTAGCTTGAATATAAGCTTTAATATCATTTGATGTGAGTTCAGGGGCAAGCCTAGAAACAAAAATCTGTTTCTTTTGTGGAACACCTACAATCTATTTAGGCGCCTCAGGTATAATTCCAGAGCAGAGGTTCTCTTCTGGTAAACCAGAACTTGAACACGCCTTAGGTAACACTATTTTCTGTGGCACGGGCAACGAGACCACAGCGGACATAACGGAACATTTTGGCGTCACTGGTTGCATACACTCAATGACATTTTCGGGAATCGAAATTGATTTAGCCGCTGATCTCGTTACCATCGGGGGGATTGGTGAACGACATTAACGGCTGTGTCATTGGCGTATCTGGCTGGTCAATTATAGGGAGCTGGGTGGCGATAATAGGCTCCTCTATGCGGGTGGATTTTTTTCGCTTTGGGGATTCGTTCAATAACTTAAGGTTATTGAAAGTTGAATCGAGCGCTGAGAACTGGTCGGATAGTGTGCGAAAACTTCCAAGCAGTTCCCTAAATCCTATCTTTGTTTGCCGCATAAACGAACAAATTTCGCCCTCCACTTCCCTACACATATCGCAGCAATAACGCAACCCAGTGCGCTTGGCTACGGCATCAGCCGTCGGGCCAGAAAATCCGGCACACTTCGCGTGTACTACGTTATCACAAAGCCAACACGAAATGCTTGGCTGGGCAGCCGTCACCTCCTTAAGGCAGGATTTTTTAAAACAAATCAAAGCGTCCATTATAGGGGACACCTACTGTAACAAATAAAAACAGCCACAAAGAAAACAAAACAAAAACAAGAAAAAGAGGTATGTGCGCAAGAAAAAGAAATTAGCGCGCGCAAAAGGCAGAGAGCAGAGAGAGCAAAAACGATCAAGCAACAACAGTGCAGTAGAGAGCGGCAAAGCGTGAGAGATGCTTAGGCGCGCTCAAAAAAGTGCAGTAGAGAGCGCGGCAAAGCGTGAGAGATGCTTAGGCGCGCTCAAAGAATTAGGATAGATAAGAAAGAGAGTAATAGCGGTGAGCCACTAACAACAACGTTGCTTACCGAAAAGAGTAAAGACGTAAACAAAGTACCAGAGGAGCAGAACCAATGCACAAAAAAATTTAAAATAAGCAAACAAAGATTAGTTTGACTAATTTGAAAGGCATGCACACGCGTCGTGAACGGGCTATCAAAAGAAGATCGGTTTTAAAATAAAAGCTTTATAAAACACTGCTTGTTTTTAATAAAAACGTGAAAATATCGAAGCGCAGAAAAAAACACGTCCGTTCACTGGGGAAGAGATGCAAGATAATATAATATGAAGATAATATAATACATACGCTAGAAACAGATTAGACACAGTCTAGACACAGGCGAGACACCCGCTAGAAACAAGCTAGAAAAAGGCTAAAAGCAGGCTAGACAAAGTCAAGACACAGACCAGAAAAACAGTCTGGACAGGCTTGACACAGGCTAGATACAGACAAATCACAGGCTCGACACAGGGTAGACACATGCTAGACACAGGCTAGACACAAGCTAGACACAGGGTACACACATGCTAGACGCAGGCTAGACAAAGGCAAGACTTAGACATGACAGATAGTCTGGACAGGCTAGATACAGGCTAGACACAGGCTACACACAGGCTAGACACAGGCTAGACACAGGCTAGATACAGGTTAGACACAGACACAGACACAGACACAGGCTAGACACAGCACAGTCACAGGCAAGACACAGGCCAGCTAGACACAGGCTAGACACAGGCTAGACACAGGCAAGACACAGGCTAGACACACATAGGCTAGACACAGGCAAGACACAGGCTAGACACAGGCTAGACACAGGCTAGACACAGGCTAGACAAAGGCAAGACACAGGCCAGACAAACAGGCTAGACACAGGCTAGACACAGGCTAGACATAGGCCTAGACACAGGGTAAGACACAGGCTAGACACAGGCTAGACACAGGCCAGGACACAGGCCAGACACAGCACAGGCTAGAACACAGGCCAGCACACACAGGCTAGACACAGGCCAGACACAGGCTAGACACAGGCCAGACACAGGCCTAGACACAGGCCAGACACAGGCCAGACACAGGCTAGACACAGGCTAGACACAGGCTAGACACAGGCTAGACACAGGCCAGACACAGGCTAGACACAGGCTAGCACAGGCCTAGACACAGGCTAAAGACACAAATAGACACAGGCTAGACACAGGCCAGACTTTGATCAGACACACAGGCTAGACACAGGCTAGACACAGGCCAGACACAGGCTAGACACAGGCTAGACACAGGCCAGACACAGGCTAGACACAGGCTAGACACACAGGCCTAGGCACAGGCTAGACACAGGCTAGACACAGGCAAGACACACAGGCAAGACACAGGCCAGACAGACAGGCCAGACACAGGCTAGACACAGGCTAGACACAGGCCAAACACAGGCAAGACACAGGCTAGACACAGGCTAGACACAGGCACGAACACACAGGCTAGACACAGGCTAGACACAGGCTAGACACAGGCTAGACACAGGCAAGACACAGGCTAGACACAGGCCAGACACAGGCTAGACACAGGCTAGACACAGGCCAGACACAGGCCAGACACAGGCTAGACACAGGCTAGACACAGGCTAGACACAGGCTAGACACAGGCTAGACACAGGCTAGACACAGGCTAGACACAGGCTAAGACACAGGCCAGACACAGGCAAGACACAGGCTAGACACAGGCCAGACATTCAGACACAGGCTAGACACAGGCTAGACACAGGCCAGACACAGGCTAGACACAGGCTAGACACAGGCCAGACACAGCACACAGGCCTAGACACAGGCCAGACACAGGCTAGACACAGGCTAGACACAGGCTAGACACAGGCTAGACACAGGCTAGACACAGGCTAGACACAGGACACAGGCCAGACACAGGCCAGACACAGACACAGGCCAGGCACAGGCCAGACACAGGCTAGACACAGGCTAGACACAGGCTAGACACAGGCCAGACACAGGCCTAGACACAGGCCAGACACAGGCCTAGACACAGGCACAGGCACAGGCTAGACACAGGCCAGACACAGGCTAGACACAGGCCAGACACACACAGACACAGGCACAGGCACAGGCTAGACACAGGCCTAGACACAGGCCTAGACACACAGGCAGACACAGGCACAGGCACAGGCCAGACACAGGCACAGACACAGGCACAGGCTAGACACAGGCCAGACACAGGCCAGACACAGGCCAGACACAGGCCAGACACAGGCCTAGACACAGGCCAGACACAGGCTAGACACAGGCTAGACACAGGCTAGACACAGGCTAGACACAGGCTAGACACAGGCTAGACACAGGCCAGACACAGGCCAGACACAGGCTAGACACAGGCTAGACACAGGCTAGACACAGGCTAGACACAGGCTAGACACAGGCTAGACACAGGCTAGACACAGGCCAGACACAGGCTAGACACAGGCTAGACACAGGCTAGACACAGGCTAGACACAGGCCAGACACAGGCCAGACACAGGC
Organism: Zaprionus indianus; assembly: GCA_018904595.1. NCBI lineage: Eukaryota > Metazoa > Arthropoda > Insecta > Diptera > Drosophilidae > Zaprionus > Zaprionus indianus. The sequence continues at coordinate 2,149,940 of JAEIHA010001061.1, forward strand.
TAGACACAGGCTAGACACAGGCTAGACACAGGCTAGACACAGGCCAGACACAGGGCACTAGACACAGGCCAGACACAGGCTAGACACAGGCTAGACACAGGCTAGACACAGGCTAGACACAGGCTAGACACAGGCTAGACACAGGCCAGGCACAGGCACAGGCACAGGCCTAGACACAGGCCAGACACAGGCACAGGCACAGGCACAGGCTAGACACAGGCCAGACACAGGCCAGACACAGGCCAGACACAGGCTAGACACAGGCTAGACACACAGGCTAGACACAGGCTAGACACAGGCTAGACACAGGCTAGACACAGGCTAGACACAGGCTAGACACAGGCTAGACACAGGCTAGACACAGGCTAGACACAGGCCAGACACAGGGCAGACACAGGCCAGACACAGGCCAGACACAGGCACAGACACAGGCTAGACACAGGCTAGACACAGGCCAGACACAGGCTAGACACAGGCTAGACACAGGCTAGACACAGGCTAGACACAGGCTAGACACAGGCCAGACACAGCAGACACAGGCACAGGCTAGACACAGGCTAGACACACAGGCCAGACACACAGGCTAGACACAGGCTAGACACAGGCCAGACACAGGCCAGACACAGGCCAGACACAGGCCAGACACAGGCCAGACACAGGCTAGACACAGGCACAGGCACACACAGGCCAGACACAGGCCAGACACAGGCTAGACACAGGCTAGACACAGGCACAGGCTAGACACAGGCCAGACACAGGCCAGACACAGGCCAGACACAGGCCAGACACAGGCTAGACACAGGCCAGACACAGGCCAGACACAGGCTAGACACAGGCACAGGCCAGACACAGGCTAGACACAGGCTAGACACAGGCTAGACACAGGCTAGACACAGGCTAGACACAGGCCAGACACAGGCCTAGACACAGGCTAGACACAGGCCAGACACAGGCCAGACACAGACACAGGCCACACAGGCCAGACACAGGCTAGGCACAGGCACAGGCCAGACACAGGCCAGACACAGGCTAGACACACACAGGCACAGGCCAGACACAGGCCAGACACAGGCTAGACACAGGCTAGACACAGGCTAGACACAGGCTAGACACAGGCCAAGACACAGGCTAGACACAGGCCAGACACAGGCCAGACACAGGCCAGACACAGGCCAGACACAGGCAGACAGGCACAGACACAGGCACAGACACAGGCCAGACACAGGCCAGACACAGGCCAGACACAGGCCAGACACAGGCTAGACACAGGCTAGACACAGGCCAGGCACAGGCTAGACACAGGCCAGACACAGGCCAGACACAGGCCAGACACAGGCTAGACACAGGCCAGACACAGGCTAGACACAGGCCAGACACAGGCCAGACACAGGCTAGACACAGGCCAGACACAGGCCAGACACAGGCCAGACACAGGCTAGACACAGGCTAGACACAGGCTAGACACAGGCCAGACACAGGCTAGACACAGGCTAGACACAGGCTAGACACAGGCCTAGACACAGGCACAGGACACAGGCCTAGACACAGGCACAGGCAGGCTAGACACAGGCCAGACACAGGCCAGACACAGGCCAGACACAGGCCAGACACAGGCCAGACACAGGCTAGACACAGGCCAGGCACAGACACAGGCTAGACACAGGCTAGACACAGGCTAGACACAGGCCAGACACAGGCTAGACACAGGCTAGACACAGGCTAGACACAGGCTAGACACAGGCCAGACACAGGCCAGACACAGGCCAGACACAGGCCAGACACACAGGCACAGGCCAGACACAGGCCAGACACAGGCACAGACACACAGGCCAGACACAGGCCAGACACAGGCCAGACACAGGCCAGACACAGGCTAGACACAGGCCAGACACACAGGCCTAGGCACAGGCTAGACACAGGCCTAGGCACAGGCTAGACACAGGCTAGACACAGGACACAGGCACAGACACAGGCCAGACACAGGCCAGACACAGGCTAGACACAGGCCAGACACAGGCACAGACACAGGCTAGACACAGGCTAGACACAGGCCAGACACAGGCCAGACACAGGCTAGACACAGGCTAGACACAGGCCAGACACAGGCACAGACACAGGCCAGACACAGGCTAGACACAGGCCAGACACAGGCCAGACACAGGCCAGACACAGGCAGACACAGGCCAGACACAGGCTAGACACAGGCCAGACACAGGCACAGCACAGGACACAGGCCTAGGCACAGGCCTAGGCACAGGCTAGACACAGGCCAGACACAGGCCAGACACAGGCCAGACACAGGCCAGACACAGGCTAGACACAGGCTAGACACACAGGCTAGACACAGGCCAGACACAGGCTAGACACAGGCCAGACACAGGCCAGACACAGGCCAGACACAGGCCAGACACAGGCCAGACACAGGCACAGACACAGGCACAGGACACAGGCCAGAGGCACAGGCACAGGCACAGGCACAGACACAGGCCAGACACAGGCTAGACACAGGCTAGACACAGGCACAGACACAGGCTAGACACAGGCTAGACACAGGCCAGACACAGGCTAGACACAGGCCAGACACAGGCACAGGCTACACACAGGCCAGACACAGGCCAGACACAGGCACAGACACAGGCTAGACACAGGCCAGGCACAGGACACAGGCTAGACACAGGCCAGACACAGGCCAGACACAGGCCAGACACAGGCTAGACACAGGCCAGACACAGGCTAGACACAGGCCAGACACAGGCCAGACACAGGGCACAGGCTAGACACACAGGCACAGACACACAGGCACAGGCCTAGACACAGGCTAGGACACAGGCTAGCACACAGGCACAGGGCACAGGCTAGACACAGGCCAGACACAGGCCAGACACAGGCTAGACACAGGCCAGACACAGGCCTAGGCACAGGCCAGACACAGGCCAGACACAGGCAGGCAGACACAGGCCAGACACAGGCCAGACACAGGCCAGACACAGGCCAGACACAGGCCAGACACAGGCCAGACACAGGCTAGACACAGGCTAGACACAGGCCAGACACAGGCCAGACACAGGCCAGACACAGGCCAGACACAGGCCAGACACAGGCCAGACACAGGCCAGACACAGGCCAGGACACAGGCCAGACACAGGCCTAGACACAGGCCAGACACAGGCCAGACACAGGCCAGACACAGGCTAGCACACAGGCCAGACACAGGCCAGACACAGGCACAGGCCAGACACAGGCCAGACACAGGCCAGACACAGGCCAGACACAGGCCTAGACACAGGCTAGCACACAGGCAGCACAGACACAGGCCAGACACAGGCACAGGCACAGACACAGGCTAGACACAGGCCTAGACACAGGCCAGACACAGGCTAGACACAGGCCAGACACAGTGCACAGACACAGGCCAGACACAGGCTAGACACAGGCCAGCACACAGGCCAGACACAGGCCAGACACAGGCCACAGGCCAGACACAGGCCAGACACAGGCCAGACACAGGCCAGACACAGGCTAGACACAGGCCAGACACAGGCCAGACACAGGCCAGACACAGGCCTAGACACAGGCCTAGACACAGGCTAGACACAGGCCAGACACAGGCCAGACACAGGCTAGCACAGGCACAGACACAGGCCAGACACAGGCCAGACACAGGCCAGACACAGGCCAGACACAGGCCAGACACAGGCCAGACACAGGCTAGACACAGGCCAGACACAGGCCAGACACAGGCTAGACACAGGCTAGACACAGGCCAGACACACAGGCCTAGACACAGGCCAGACACAGGCCAGACACAGGCCAGACAGACACAGGCCAGACACAGGCCAGGACACAGGCCAGACACAGGCTAGACACAGGCTAGACACAGGCTAGACACAGGCCTAGGCACAGGCACAGACACAGGCCTAGACACAGGCCAGACACAGGCCAGACACAGGCCAGACACAGGCCAGACACAGGCCAGACACAGGCACAGGCACAGGCCAGACACAGGCCAGACACAGGCTAGACACAGGCCAGACACAGGCCAGACACAGGCCAGACACAGGCTAGACACAGGCCAGACACAGGCAGACAGGCACAGGCACAGACACAGGCACAGGCACAGGCACAGGCACAGGCCAGACACAGGCCAGACACAGGCTAGACACAGGCCTAGACACAGGCCAGACACAGGCTAGACACAGGCCAGACACAGGCCAGACACAGGCCAGACACAGGCTAGACACAGGCAGACACAGGCTAGACACAGGCCAGACACAGGCCAGACACAGGCCAGACACAGGCCAGACACAGGCCAGACACAGGCCAGACACAGGCCAGGCACAGGCCAGACACAGGCCAGACACAGGCCTAGACACAGGCTAGACACAGGCTAGACACAGGCCAGACACAGGCCAGACACAGGCACAGACACAGGCTAGGCACAGGCCAGACACAGGCCAGACACAGGCCAGACACAGGCCTAGACACAGGCTAGACACAGGCCAGACACAGGCCAGACACAGGCCTAGACACAGGCCAGACACAGGCCAGACACAGGCCAGACACAGGCTAGACACAGGCTAGACACAGGCCAGACAGACACAGGCCAGACACAGGCCAGACACAGGCACAGGCAGGACACAGGCTAGACACAGGCCAGACACAGGCCAGACACAGGCACTAGACACAGGCCAGACACAGGCCAGACACAGGCCAGACACAGGCCAGACACAGGCCAGACACAGGCTAGACACAGGCCAGACACAGGCTAGACACAGGCCAGACACAGGCCAGACACAGGCCTAGACACAGGCCAGACACAGGCCAGACACAGGCTAGACACAGGCTAGACACAGGCCAGACACAGGCACAGCACAGGCCTAGGCACAGGCCTAGACACAGGCCAGACACAGGCCAGACACAGGCCAGACACAGGCCAGACACAGGCCAGACACAGGCCAGACACAGGCCAGACACAGGCACAGGACACACAGCACACACACACAGACACAGGCTAGACACAGGCCAGACACAGGCCAGACACAGGCCAGACACAGGCCAGACACAGGCCTAGACACAGGCTAGACACAGCAGGACACAGGCCTAGACACAGGCCAGACACAGGCCAGACACAGGCCAGACACAGGCTAGACACAGGCTAGACACAGGCTAGACACAGGCTAGACACAGGCCAGACACAGGCTAGACACAGGCCAGGCACACAGGCTAGACACAGCAGACACAGGCACAGACACAGACACAGGCCAGACACAGGCCAGACACAGGCACTAGACACAGGCCAGGCACAGGCACAGGCACAGGCCAGACACAGGCACAGACACAGGCCAGACACAGGCCAGACACAGGCCAGACACAGGCTAGACACAGGCCAGACACAGGCCAGGACACAGGCCTAGACACAGGCCAGACACAGGCCAGACACACAGACACAGACACAGGCCAGACACAGGCCAGACACAGGCCAGACACAGGCACAGACACAGGCTAGACACAGGCTAGACACAGGCCAGACACAGGCTAGACACAGGCTAGACACAGGCCAGACACAGGCCTAGACACAGGCTAGACACAGGCTAGACACAGGCTAGACACAGGCTAGACACAGGCCTAGACACAGGCCAGACACAGGCCAGGCACAGGCCAGGCACAGGCCAGACACAGGCCAGACACAGGCTAGACACAGGCCAGACACAGGCCAGACACAGGCAGGCTAGACACAGGCCAGACACAGGCCAGACACAGGCCAGACACAGGCCAGACACAGGCCAGACACAGGCTAGACACAGGCCTAGACACAGGCCAGACACAGGCCAGACACAGGCCAGACACAGGCCAGACACAGGCTAGAGCACAGCAGACACAGGCCAGACACAGGCCAGACACACAGGCCAGACACAGGCCTAGACACAGGCCAGACACAGGCCAGACACAGGCCAGACACAGGCCTAGACACAGGCCAGACACAGGCCAGACACAGGCCAGACACAGGCCTAGGCACAGGCCAGACACAGGCACAGACACAGGCCAGACACAGGCCAGACACAGGCTAGACACAGGCCAGACACAGGCTAGGCACAGGACACAGGCCAGACACAGGCCAGACACAGGCCAGACACAGGCCAGACACAGGCCAGACACAGGCTAGGACACACAGGCCAGACACAGGCTAGACACAGGCTAGACACAGGCCAGACACAGGCCAGACACAGGCTAGACACAGGCCAGACACAGGCAGACAGGACACAGGCCAGACACAGGCCAGACACAGGCCAGACACAGGCTAGACACAGGCCAGACACAGGCCAGACACAGGCCAGACACACAGGCCAGACACAGGCCAGACACAGGCCAGCACACAGGCACAGAGACACAGGCCAGACACAGGCCAGACACAGGCCAGACACAGGCCTAGACACAGGCACAGACACAGGCTAGACACAGGCCTAGACACAGGCTAGACACACACAGGCACAGACACAGGCCTAGACACAGGCCAGACACAGGCCAGACACAGGCCAGACACAGGCCAGACACAGGCCAGACACAGGCCAGACACAGGCTAGACACAGGCTAGACACAGGCCAGACACAGGCCAGACACAGGCCAGACACAGGCCAGACACAGGCCAGACACAGGCCAGACACACAGGCACAGGCACAGACACAGGCTAGACACAGGCCAGACACAGGCCAGACACAGGCCAGACACAGGCCAGACACAGGCCAGACACACAGGCCAGACACAGGCCAGACACAGGCCAGACACAGGCCAGACACAGGCTAGACACAGGCCAGACACAGGCTAGACACAGGCTAGACACAGGCCAGACACAGGCCAGACACAGGCCAGACACAGGCCAGACACAGGCCAGACACAGGCTAGACACAGGCTAGACACAGGCACAGGCACAGACACAGGCTAGACACAGGCCAGACACAGGCTAGACACAGACACAGGCTAGACACAGGCCAGACACAGGCCTAGACACACAGGCACAGGCCAGACACAGGCTAGACACAGGCCAGACACAGGCCAGACACAGGCACAGGCACAGGCTAGACACAGGCCAGACACACAGGCTAGACACAGGCCTAGACACAGGCTAGACACAGGCCAGACACAGGCTAGACACAGGCCAGGCACAGGCCAGACACAGGCTAGGGACACAGGCTAGACACAGGCTAGACACAGGCTAGACACAGGCCAGACACAGGCTAGACACAGGCCAGACACAGGCCAGACACAGGCCAGACACAGGCTAGACACAGGCTAGACACAGGCCAGACACAGGCTAGACACAGGCCAGGCACAGGCACAGGCCAGACACAGGCCAGACACAGGCCAGACACAGGCCAGACACAGGCTAGACACAGGCCTAGACACAGGCTAGGCACAGGCCAGACACAGGCCAGACACAGGCTAGACACAGGCACACAGACACAGGCCAGACACAGGCCAGACACAGGCCAGACACAGGCCAGACACAGGCCAGACACAGGCTAGACACAGGCCAGACACAGGCTAGACACAGGCACAGGCACAGGCACAGGCACAGGCCAGACACAGGGCCAGACACAGGCAGACACACAGGCCAGACACAGGCCAGACACAGGCTAGACACAGGCCAGACACAGGCTAGACACAGGCTAGACACAGGCCAGACACAGGCCAGACACAGGCCAGACACAGGCACAGACACAGGCTAGACACAGGCTAGACACAGGCACAGGCCTAGACACAGGCCAGACACAGGCCAGACACAGGCCAGACACAGGCCAGACACAGGCCTAGACACAGGCCAGACACAGGCCAGACACAGGCCAGACACAGGCCAGACACAGGCTAGACACAGGCTAGACACAGGCTAGACACAGGCTAGACACAGGCCAGACACAGGCCAGACACAGGCTAGACACAGGCCAGACACAGGCTAGACACAGGCTAGACACAGGCCAGACACAGGCCAGACACAGGCCTAGACACAGGCCAGACACAGGCTAGACACAGGCTAGACACAGGCTAGACACAGGCTAGACACACAGGCCAGACACAGGCCAGACACAGGCCAGACACAGGCTAGACACAGGCCAGACACAGGCTAGACACAGGCCAGACACAGGCCAGACACAGGCCAGACACAGGCACAGACACAGGCCAGACACAGGCCAGACACAGGCCAGACACAGGCCAGACACAGGCCAGACACAGGCCAGACACAGGCTAGACAGGCACAGGCCAGACACAGGCCAGACACAGGCTAGACACAGGCCAGGCACAGGCCACACACAGGCTAGACACAGGCCAGACACAGGCCAGACACAGGCTAGACACAGGCCAGACACAGGCCAGACACAGGCTAGACACAGGCCTAGACACAGGCCTAGACACAGGCCAGACACAGGCCAGACACAGGCCAGACACACAGGCCAGACACAGGCAGGCACAGGCCAGACACAGGCACAGACACAGGCCAGACACAGGCTAGACACAGGCCAGACACAGGCTGCAGACACAGGCCAGACACAGGCCAGACACAGGCCAGACACAGGCTAGACACAGGCCAGACACAGGCCTAGACACAGGCCAGACACACAGGCCAGACACAGGCCAGACACAGGCCAGACACAGGCACAGACACAGGCCAGACACAGGCCTAGACACAGACACAGGCACAGGCAGGCCAGACACAGGCCAGACACAGGCCAGACACAGGCCAGACACAGGCTAGACACAGGCTAGACACAGGCCAGACACAGGCCAGAGACACAGGCACAGACACAGGCCAGACACAGGCTAGACACACAGGCTAGACACAGGCTAGACACAGGCTAGGACACAGGCCAGACACAGGCCAGACACAGGCTAGACACAGGCTAGACACAGGCCAGACACAGGCTAGACACAGGCCAGACACAGGCCAGACACAGGCCAGACACAGGCCAGACACAGGCCAGACACAGGCCAGACACAGGCTAGACACAGACACAGGCTAGGCACACAGGCCAGACACAGGCCAGACACAGGCTAGGCACAGGCCAGCACAGGACACAGGCCAGACACAGGCACAGGCCAGACAGACACAGGCTAGACACAGGCCAGACACAGGCCAGACACAGGCCAGACACAGGCCAGACACAGGCCAGACACAGGCACAGGACACAGGCCTAGACACAGGCCAGACACAGGCCTAGACACAGGCCAGACACAGGCCTAGACACAGGCTAGACACAGGCCAGACACACACAGGCCAGACACAGGCCAGGCACAGGCCTAGACACAGGCCAGACACAGGCCAGACACAGGCCAGACACAGGCACAGGCACAGACACAGGCTGACACAGGCCAGACACAGGCTAGACACAGGCCAGACACAGGCCAGACACAGGCCAGACACAGGCCAGACACAGGCCAGACACAGGCTAGACACAGGCTAGCACAGGCCAGGCACAGGCACAGGCACAGGCACAGGCCAGACACAGGCCAGACACAGGCCAGACACAGGCTAGACACAGGCCAGACACAGGCTAGACACAGGCCAGACACAGGCCAGACACAGGCTAGACACAGGCCAGACACAGGCCAGACACAGGCTAGACACAGGCCAGACACAGGCCAGACACAGGCTAGACACAGGCCAGACACAGGCCAGGCACACAGGCCAGACACAGGCTAGACACAGGCCAGACACAGGCTAGGCACAGGCCTAGACACAGGCCAGACACAGGCTAGACACAGGCTAGACACAGGCCTAGACACAGGCCAGACACAGGCCAGACACAGGCTAGACACAGGCCAGACACAGGCACAGACACAGGCCAGACACAGGCCAGACACACAGGCCAGACACAGGCCAGACACAGGCCAGACACAGGCCTAGACACAGGCCAGGCACAGGCCAGACACAGGCTAGACACAGGCCAGACACAGGCTAGACACAGGCCAGACACAGGCCAGACACAGGCCTAGACACAGGCCAGACACAGGCTAGACACAGGCTAGACACAGGCTAGACACAGGCCAGACACAGGCCAGACACAGGCCAGACACAGGCTAGACACAGGCCAGACACACACAGGCCTAGACACAGGCCTAGACACAGGCCAGACACAGGCACAGACACAGGCCAGACACAGGCCAGACACAGGCCAGACACAGGCTAGACACAGGCCAGACACAGGCTAGACACACACACAGGCACAGGCCAGACACACGGGCTAGACACAGGCTAGACACAGGCTAGACACAGGCCAGACACAGGCTAGACACAGGCCTAGACACAGGCCAGACACAGGCCAGACACAGGCCAGACACAGGCCAGACACAGGCCAGACACAGGCCAGACACAGGCCAGACACAGGCTAGACACACAGGCCAGACACAGGCCAGACACAGGCCAGACACAGGCCAGACACAGGCTAGACACAGGCTAGACACAGGCTAGACACAGGCCAGACACAGGCTAGACACAGGCCAGACACACAGGCTAGACACAGGCCAGACACAGGCCAGACACAGGCCAGACACAGGCACAGGCACAGGCTAGACACAGGCCAGACACAGGCTAGACACAGGCCAGACACACAGGCCAGACACAGGCACAGGACACAGGCTAGACACAGGCCAGACACAGGCTAGGCACAGGCCAGACAGGCCTAGACACAGGCCTAGACACAGGCCAGACACAGGCTAGACACAGGCTAGACACAGGCACAGACACAGGCCAGACACAGGCCAGACACAGGCCTAGACACAGGCCAGACACAGGCTAGACACAGGCCAGACACAGGCAGACACAGGCCTAGACACAGGCTAGACACAGGCTAGACACAGGCTAGACACAGGCTAGACACAGGCTAGACACAGGCTAGACACAGGCTAGACACAGGCCAGACACAGGCCAGACACAGGCCAGACACAGGCCAGACACAGGCTAGACACAGGCTAGACACAGGCCAGACACAGGCTAGACACAGGCCAGACACAGGCTAGACACAGGCTAGACACAGGCTAGACACAGGCCTAGACACAGGCTAGACACAGGCTAGACACAGGCTAGACACAGGCTAGACACAGGCTAGACACAGGCTAGACACAGGCTAGACACAGGCCAGACACAGGCTAGACACAGGCTAGACACAGGCTAGACACAGGCTAGACACAGGCTAGACACAGGCTAGACACAGGCTAGACACAGGCTAGACACACAGGCTAGGCACAGGCCAGACACAGGCCAGACACAGGCACAGGCACAGGCCAGACACAGGCCAGACACAGGCTAGACACAGGCTAGACAGGCAGGACACAGGACACAGGCCAGACACAGGCCAGACACAGGCCTAGACACAGGCCAGACACAGGCCAGACACAGGCCAGACACAGGCCAGACACAGGCTAGACACAGGCCAGACACAGGCTAGACACAGGCTAGACACACAGGCCAGGCACAGGCTAGACACAGGCCAGACACAGGCCAGACACAGGCCAGACACAGGCCAGACACAGGCCAGACACAGGCCAGACACAGGCTAGACACAGGCCAGACACAGGCCAGGCACAGGCACAGGCTAGACACAGGCCAGACACAGGCCAGACACAGGCCAGACACAGGCCAGACACAGGCTAGACACAGGCTAGACACAGGCCAGACACAGGCCAGACACAGGCTAGACACAGGCTAGACACAGGCACAGGCACAGGACACAGGCTAGAGCACAGGCCAGACACAGGCTAGACACAGGCACAGACACAGGCCTAGACACAGGCCTAGACACAGGCCAGACACAGGCCAGACACAGGCTAGACACAGGCTAGACACAGGCCAGACACAGGCAGACACAGGCCAGACACAGGCCAGCCAGACACAGGCTAGACACAGGCCAGACACAGGCTAGACACAGGCTAGACACAGGCTAGACACAGGCCAGAGACACAGGCCAGACACAGGCCAGACACAGGCTAGACACAGGCCAGACACAGGCCAGACACAGGCCAGACACAGGCCTAGACACAGGCCAGACACAGGCTAGACACAGGCTAGACACAGGCTAGACACAGGCCAGACACAGGCCAGACACAGGCCTAGACACAGGCCAGACACAGGCTAGACACAGACTAGACACAGGCTAGACACAGGCTAGACACAGGCCAGACACAGGCCAGACACAGGCCAGACACAGGCTAGACACAGGCTAGACACAGGCCTAGCACAGGCAGGCCAGACACAGGCCAGACACAGGCTAGACACAGGCTAGACACAGGCCTAGGCACAGGCTAGACACAGGCCAGACACAGGCTAGACACAGGCTAGACACAGGCTAGGCACAGGCCAGACACAGGCTAGACACAGGCTAGACACAGGCTAGGCACAGGCCAGACACAGGCTAGACACAGGCCTAGGCACAGGCTAGACACAGGCCTAGACACAGGCCAGACACAGGCTAGACACAGGCCAGACACAGGCCAGGCACAGGCCAGACACAGGCCAGACACAGGCCAGACACAGGCCAGACACAGGCTAGACACAGGCCAGGCACAGGCACAGACACAGGCCTAGACACAGGCTAGACACAGGCTAGACACAGGCCAGACACAGGCCAGACACAGGCTAGACACACACAGGCACAGACACAGGCCAAGACACAGGCTAGACACAGGCTAGACACACAGGCACAGACACAGGCCAGACACAGGCCAGACACAGGCCAGACACAGGCCAGGCACAGGCACAGGCTAGACACAGGCCAGACACAGGCCAGGCACAGGCACAGGCTAGCACAGGCACAGACACAGGCTAGACACAGACACAGGCTAGACACAGGCTAGACACAGGCTAGGCACAGGCCAGACACAGGCCAGACACAGGCTAGACACAGGCTAGACACAGGCTAGACACAGGCCAGACACAGGCCAGACACAGGCCAGACACAGGCCAGACACAGGCCAGACACAGGCCAGACACACAGGCCAGACACAGGCCTAGACACAGGCCAGACACAGGCTAGACACAGGCCAGACACAGGCCAGACACAGGCCAGACACACAGGCCAGACACAGGCACAGACAGACACAGGCCTAGACACAGGCCAGACACAGGCTAGACACAGGCTAGACACAGGCCAGACACAGGCCAGACACAGGCACAGACACAGGCCAGACACAGGCACAGACACAGGCCAGACACAGGCACAGACACAGGCTAGACACAGGCCAGACACAGGCCAGACACAGGCTAGACACAGGCTAGACACAGGCTAGACACAGGCTAGACACAGGCTAGACACAGGCCAGACACAGGCTAGACACAGGCCAGACACAGGCCAGACACAGGCCTAGACACAGGCTAGACACAGGCTAGACACAGGCTAGACACAGGCCAGACACAGGCACAGACACAGGCAGACAGACACAGGCTAGACACAGGCACAGACACAGGCTAGACACAGGCTAGACACAGGCCAGACACAGGCCAGACACAGGCCAGACACACAGCCAGACACAGGCCAGACACAGGCCAGACACAGGCCAGGCACAGGCACAGGGCTAGACACAGGCTAGACACAGGCCAGACACAGGCCAGACACAGGCCAGACACAGGCTAGACACAGGCCTAGACACAGGCCAGACACAGGCCAGACACAGGCTAGACACAGGCACAGACACAGGCCAGACACAGGCCAGACACAGGCTAGACACAGGCTAGACACAGGCTAGACACAGGCCAGACACAGGCCTAGACACAGGCTAGGCACAGCAGCACAGGCCTAGACACAGGCTAGACACAGGCTAGACACAGGCCAGACACAGGCTAGACACAGGCCTAGACACACAGGCACAGACACAGGCCAGACACAGGCTAGACACAGGCTAGACACAGGCTAGACACAGGCCAGACACAGGCCTAGACACAGGCCAGACACAGGCCAGACACAGGCTAGACACAGGCCAGACACAGGCCAGACACAGGCCAGACACAGGCCAGACACAGGCCAGGACACAGGCTAGACACAGGCTAGACACAGGCCAGACACAGGCCTAGGCACAGGCCAGACACAGGCTAGACACAGGCCAGACACAGGCTAGACACAGGCTAGACACACACTAGACACAGGCCAGACACAGGCCAGACACAGGCCAGACACAGGCCAGACACAGGCCAGACACAGGCCAGACACAGGCCAGACACAGGCTAGACACAGGCCTAGACACACACAGGCCTAGACACAGGCCAGACACAGGCCAGACACAGGCTAGACACACACAGGCTAGACACAGGCTAGACACAGGCTAGACACAGGCTAGACACAGGCTAGACACAGGCTAGACACAGGCACAGACACAGGCCAGACACAGGCCAGACACACAGGCACAGACACAGGCCAGGACACAGGCCAGACACAGGCCAGACACAGGCCAGACACAGGCACAGGCACAGACACAGGCTAGACACAGGCCAGAGACACAGGCCAGACACAGGCTAGACACAGGCTAGACACAGGCCTAGACACAGGCCAGACACAGGCTAGACACAGGCCAGACACAGGCACAGACACAGGCCAGACACAGGCCAGACACAGGCCAGACACAGGCCAGACACAGGCTAGACACAGGCCAGACACAGGCTAGACACAGGCACAGGCACACACAGGCTAGACACAGGCTAGACACAGGCTAGACACAGGCTAGACACAGGCTAGACACAGGCTAGACACAGGCCAGACACAGGCTAGACACAGGCTAGACACAGGCCAGACACAGGCTAGACACAGGCTAGACACAGGCCAAGACACAGGCTAGACACAGGCTAGACACAGGCTAGACACAGGCCTAGACACAGGCCAGACACAGGCCTAGACACAGGCTAGACACAGGCACAGACACAGGCCAGACACAGGCCAGACACAGGCTAGACACAGGCTAGGCACAGACACAGGCCAGACACAGGCTAGACACAGGCTAGACACAGGCTAGAGACACAGGCTAGACACAGGCCAGACACAGGCCTAGACACAGGCTAGACACAGGCTAGACACAGGCACAGGCACAGGCACAGGCACAGGCCAGACACAGGCTAGACACAGGCCAGACACAGGCCAGACACAGGCCAGACACAGGCTAGCACACAGGCACAGACACAGGCTAGACACAGGCCAGACACAGGCTAGACACAGGCTAGGCACAGGCTAGACACAGGCCAGACACAGGCTAGACACAGGCTACAGACACAGGCTAGACACAGGCTAGACACAGGCCAGACACAGGCCAGACACAGGCCAGACACACAGGCCTAGACACAGGCTAGACACAGGCTAGACACAGGCTAGACACAGGCTAGACACAGGCTAGACACAGGCTAGACACAGGCCTAGACACAGGCTAGACACAGGCTAGACACAGGCTAGACACAGGCTAGACACAGGCTAGACACAGGCTAGACACAGGCCAGACACACAGGCACAGACACAGGCTAGACACAGGCACAGACACAGGCTAGACACAGGCTAGACACAGCCCAGACACAGGCCAGACACAGGCCAGGACACAGGCCAGACACAGGCTAGACACAGGCTAGACACAGGCTAGACACAGGCTAGACACAGGCTAGACACAGGCTAGACACAGGCTAGACACAGGCCAGACACAGGCTAGACACAGGCTAGACACAGGCCAGGCACACACAGGCTAGACACAGGCTAGACACAGGCTAGACACAGGCTAGACACAGGCTAGACACAGGCTAGGCACAGGCACAGACACAGGCCAGACACAGGCTAGACACAGGCTAGACACAGGCTAGACACAGGCTAGACACAGGCTAGACACAGGCTAGACACAGGCTAGACACAGGCTAGACACAGACAGACACAGGCTAGACACATGGCTAGACACAGGCTAGACACAGGCTAGACACAGGCTAGACACAGGCCAGACACAGGCTAGACACAGGCCAGACACAGGCCAGACACAGGCCAGACACAGGCCAGACACAGGCTAGACACACAGGACACAGGACACAGGCAGGCTAGACACAGGCTAGACACAGGCTAGACACAGGCCAGACACAGGCTAGACACAGGCTAGACACAGGCCAGACACAGGCTAGAGCACAGGCCAGACACAGGCCAGACACAGGCCTAGACACAGGCCTAGACACAGGCCAGACACAGGCTAGACACAGGCTAGGCACAGGCTAGACACAGGCTAGACACAGGCCAGACACAGGCTAGACACAGGCTAGACACAGGCTAGACACAGGCTAGACACAGGCTAGACACAGGCTAGACACAGGCTAGACACAGGCCTAGACACAGGCCTAGACACACAGGCTAGACACAGGCCAGACACAGGCCAGACACAGGCCAGACACAGGCTAGACACAGGCTAGACACAGGCCAGACACAGGCTAGACACAGGCTAGACACAGGCCAGACACAGGCTAGACACAGGCTAGACACAGGCTAGACACAGGCTAGACACAGGCTAGACACAGGCTAGACACAGGCTAGACACAGGCCAGACACACAGGCTAGAGACACAGGCCAGACACAGGCCAGACACAGGCTAGACACAGGCTAGACACAGACACAGGCTAAAACACAGGCAAGACACAGGCCAGAGACACAGGCTAGACACAGGCAAGACACAGGCTAGACACAGGCTAGACACAGGCTAGACACAGGCTAGACACAGGCACAGACACAGGCTAGACACAGGCTAGACACAGGCTAGACACAGGCTAGACACAGGCTAGACACAGGCTAGACACAGGCTAGACACAGGCTAGACACAGGCTAGACACAGGCTAGACACTGGCTAGACACAGGCTAGACACAGGCACAGACACAGGCTAGACACAGGCTAGACACAGGCTAGACACAGGCTAGACACAGGCTAGACACAGGCTAGACACAGGCTAGACACAGGCTAGACACAGGCTAGACACAGGCTAGACACAGGCTAGACACAGGCTAGACACAGGCTAGACACAGGCTAGACACAGGCTAAGACACAGGCTAGACACAGGCTAGACACAGGCTAGGCACAGGCTAGACACAGGCTAGACACAGGCCAGACACAGGCTAGACACAGGCTAGAACACAGACAGGGCATGCAGGCTAGACACAGCACATGCTAGACACAGGCTAGACACAGGCCAGACACAGGCTAGACACAGGCTAGACACAGGCACAGACACAGGCCTAGACACAGGCTAGACACAGGCCAGACACAGGCCTACACACAGGCCAGACAGACAGACACAGGCTAGACACAGGCGAGACACAGGCTAGACACAGGCTAGACACAGGCTAGACACAGGCTAGACACAGGCTAGACACAGAATAGACACAGGCTAGACAAAGGCTAGACACAGGCTAGACACAGGCTAGACACAGGCTAGACACAGGCTAGGCACATTTAAGACACAGGCTAGACACAGGCCAGACACAGGCTAGACACAGGCTAGACACAGGCTAGACACAGGCCAGACACAGGCTAGACACAGGCTAGACACAGGCCAGACACAGGCTAGACACAGGCCTAGACACAGGCCAGACACAGGCTAGACACAGGCTAGACACAGGCTAGACAGGGCAGACACAGGCTAGACACAGGCTGAGACACTGGCTAGGCACAGGCTAGACACAGGCTAGACACAGGCTAGACACAGGCTAGACACAGGCCAGACACAGGCTAGACACTGGCTAGGCACTAGGCTAGACACAGGCCAGACACAGGCACAGACACAGGCTAGACACAGGCATAGACACAGGCTAGACACAGGCTAGCCACAGGCTAGACACAGGCTAGACACAGGCTAGACACAGGCAAGACACAGGCTAGACACAGGCTAGACACAGGCAAGACACAGGCTAGACACAGGCTAGACACAGGCTAGACACAGGCTAGACACAGGCAAGACACAGGCTAGACACAGGCCAGACACAGGCTAGACACAGGCTAGACACAGGCTAGACACAGGCTAGACACAGGCTAGACACAGGCTAGACAC
Source organism: Zaprionus indianus (assembly GCA_018904595.1). Lineage (NCBI taxonomy): Eukaryota > Metazoa > Arthropoda > Insecta > Diptera > Drosophilidae > Zaprionus > Zaprionus indianus. The sequence continues at coordinate 2,167,965 of JAEIHA010001061.1, forward strand.
AGGCCACACACAGGCCAGACACAGGCTAGACACAGGCTAGACACAGGCTAGACACAGGCTAGACACAGGCTAGACACAGGCTAGACACAGGCCAGACACAGGCCCAGAGGCACAGGCCTAGACACAGGCTAGACACAGGCTAGACACAGGCTAGACACAGGCTAGACACAGGCTAGCACAGGCACAAGCACAGACACAGGCTAGACACAGGCCAGACACAGGCCAGACACAGGCTAGACACAGGCCAGACACAGGCTAGACACAGGCTAGACACAGGCCTAGACACAGGCTAGGCACAGGCTAGACACAGGCTAGACACAGGCTAGACACAGGCAAGGACACAGGCCAGACACAGGCCTAGACACAGGCTAGACACAGGCTAGACACAGGCTAGACACAGGCTAGACACAGGCCAGACACAGGCTAGACACAGGCCAGGCACAGGCCAGACACAGGCCTAGACACAGGCTAGACACAGGCTAGACACAGGCTAGACACAGTCTGGACAGGCCAGACACACACCAGACAGATAGTCTGGACATGCTAAACACATGCTAGATGGAGGCTAGATGCAGGCTGGACACTGTTTGGACACAGGCTAGACACAGGCTAGTCAGGCTAGATGCAGGCTAGACACTGTTTGGACACAGGCTAGTCACAGTCTGGACAGGCCAGACACAGACCAGACAGACAGTCTGGAAATGATAAACACAGGCTAGACACTGTTTAGACACAGGGTAGACACAGGCTAGACAGAGGCTAGACACAGGCTAGACACAGGCTAGACACAGGCTAGACACAGGATAGACAAAAGATAGACACAGGCTAGACACAGGCTAGACACAGGCTAGACACAGGCAGACACATGCTTGACACAGGCAAGACACAGGCTAGACATAGGTAAGACATAAGCTAGACACATGCTTGACACATGGTAGGCACAGGCTGGACACAGGCTAGACACAGGGTAGACGCAGGATAGACACACGCAAGACACAGGCTAGACACAGGCCAGACACAGGCTTGACATAGTTCTAGAATCAGACGAGACACAGGCTGGACACAGGGTAGACACATGCTAGACGCAGGCCCCACATAGGCCAGACATAGGCTAGAAACAAGATAGACACAAGGCAGACACAGGCTGGACACAGGGTAGACACATGCTAGACGCAGGGTGGACGCAGGCTAGACGCAGCCTAGAAACAGGGTAGACACAGGCTAGACACAAGCTAGACACAGGCTAGACACAAGCTAGACACAGGCTAGACAAACCCAAGGCACAGACCAGTCAGACATTCTGGATATGATAGGCAAGTTACTGGCTGCACACAAGCTAGACATATGCTTGACACAGGCTAGACGCAGGCTAGACACAGTCTGGACAGGCCAGACACAGACCAGACAGACAGTCTGGAAATGATAAACACAGGCTAGACACTGTTTAGACACAGGGTAGACACAGGCTAGACAGAGGCTAGACACAGGCTAGACACAGGCTAGACACAGGCTAGACACAGGCTAGACACAGGCTAGACACAGGCTAGACACAGGCTAGACACAGGCCAGACACAGGCTAGACACAGGCTAGACACATGCTTGACACAGTCTGGATACAGGCTAGAAATAGGTAAGACACATGCTTGACACAGGCAAGACACAGGCTAGAAACAGACAGGGCATGCAGTCTAGACATGCTAGTTACATGCTAGACAGGCTAGGTACAGGCTAGACACAGGAAATATACAGGCTACACACAGGCTAGAAACAGGTTAGACATAGGCTAGACACATGCTTGACACAGGCTAGACATAGGCTAGACACATGCTAGACAAATGGTAGGCACAGGCTAGACACAGGCTAGACACATGCTTGACACAGGCAAGACTAAGGCTAGAAACAGACAGGGCATGCAGTCTAGACATGCTAGATACATGCTAGATATGCTAGGTACAGGCTAGACACAGGAAATATACAGGCTACACACAGGCTAGAAACAGGTTAGACATAGGCTAGACACATGCTTGACACAGGCTAGACATAGGCTAGACACATGCTAGACACATGGTAGGCACAGGCTAGACACAGGCTAGACAATGGGTAGACACAGGCTAGACACAAGCCAGGCACAGGCTAGACACTGGCTCTGCCCAGGCTAAAAAGAGGCTACACACAAGCTAGACATAGGCTTGACACAGAATAGACGCAGGCTAGACACAGTCTGGATAGGCCAGACACAGACCAGACAGTCTGGACATGCTAAACACATGCTAGATGCATGCTAGACACAGTTTAGATACAGGCGAGACACAGGCTAGACACAGAATAGACACAGGCCGCATATAGGCCAGACATAGGCTTGAAACAGGCTAGACACAGGGTAGATACATGCTAGTCGCAAGATAGACGCAGGCTAGACACAGGCTAGACAAAAGATAGACACAGGCTAGGCACAGTGTAGGCACTGGCTCGACACAGGGTAGACACAGGCTAGACACAGGGCAGACACAGGCTAGACACAGGCTAGACACAGAATAGACACAGGCCGCACATATACCAGACATAGGCCAGACATATGCTAGGAACAGGCTAGACACATGGTAGACACAGGGTAGACACAGGGTAGACGCATGCTAGACGCAGGCTAGGCGCAGGCTAAACGCGGGCTAGACACTGGCTAGACACAATCTACACACAAGCTAGACACAGGGTAGACACAAGCTAGACAAAGACCAGACAGACAGTCTGGCAGGAAGGACACAGGCTAGATAAAGGCTAGTTATAGGTTAGAAACAGGCTAGACATAGGCTAGACACAGGCAACACAGGCTAGACACAAGCTAGACACAGGCTAGACACAGGCTAGACACAAGCTAGACAAAGGCTAGACAAAGGCAAGACACAGACCAGACAGACAGACACAGACAAGACACAGTCTAGACACAGTCTAGACACAGGCTAGACACAGGCTAGATACAAGTTAGAAATATGCTAGTCACAGGGTAGACACATGCTTGACACAGGATAGACAAAGGCAAGGCACAGACCAGTCAGACAGTCTGGATATGATAGACACATGCTAGATACCAGGGTAGACACAAGCTAGACACAGGCAAGTTACTGGCTCTACCCAGGCTAGAAACAGGCTACACACAAGCTAGACATAGGCTTGACACAGGCTAGACTCAGGCAAGACACAGGCTAGACACAGGCTATACACATGCTTGACACAGGCTAGACACAGGCTGGACATAGGTAAGACATTGGCTAGACACATGCTTGACACATGGTAGGCACATTCTAGACACAGGCTAGACGCAGACCAGGCATACAGTCTGGACACAGGCTAGATACAGGCAAGACACAGGCTCGACACAGGGTAGACACATGTTAGACGAAGGCTAGACAAAGGCAAGACACAGACCAGACAGACAGTCTGAACAGGGTAGACACAGGCTAGATACAGACTAAAAACACGCAAGACACCAGCTAAAAACAGGCTAGACATACGCAAGAAATAGGCGAGACACAGGCTGGACACAGGGTAGACACATGCTAGACGCAGGCCCCACATAGGCTAGACATTGGCTAGAAACAGGCTAGACACATGGCAGACACAGGCTAGGCACAGGCTAGACACAGGCTAGACACAGACCAGGCATACAGTCTAGGCATGCTAAATACAGGCAAGACAAGCTAGGCACAGGCTAGAGACAAGCTAGACACAGGATAGACAAACGCAAGGCACAGACCAGTCAGACATTCTGGATATGATAGACACATGCTAGATACCGGCTCTTTACAGGGTAGACACAAGCTAGACACAGGCCAGACACATACCAGACACAGGCTAGACACAGGCTAGACACAGGCTAGACACAGTCTGGACAGGCCAGACACAGACCAGACAGACAGTCTGGAAATGCTAAACACAGGCTAGACACAGGCTAGACACAGGCTAGACACAGGCTAGACAGGGACTAGACACAGGCTAGACACAGGCTAGACACAGGCTATACACATGCTTGACACAGGCTAGACACAGGCTAGACATAGGTAAGACATTGGCTAGACACATGCTTGACACATGGTAGGCACAGGCTAGACACAGGCTAGACACAGGGTAGACACAGGCTAGACACAGGCCAGACACAGACAAAGGCAAGACACAGACCAGACAGACAGTCTGGACAAGGTAGACAAAGGCTAGATACAGACTAGACATAGGCAAGACACAAGCTAGACACTGGCTAGACATACGCTAGAAACAGGCTAGATACAGGGTAGACACATGCTACACATATGCAAGACACAGGCTAGATACAAGCTAGACAAAGACCAGACAGACAGTCTGGACACAGGCTAGATACAGGCAAGACACAGGCTCGACACAGGGTAGACACATGTTAGACGAAGGCTAGACAAAGGCAAGACACAGACCAGACCGACAGTCTGGACAGGCTAGTCACAGGCTAGATATAGGCTTGACACAGGGTAGACACAAGGCTAGAAACAGGCCAGACACATACCAGAAGCAGGCCAGACACAGGCAAATTACTTGCTCAGCACAGTCTAGAAACAGGCTACACACAAGCTAGACATAGGCTTGACACAGGCTAGACGCAGGCTAGACACAGTCTTGACAGGCCAGACACAGACCAGACAGACTGTCTGGAAATGATAAACACAGGCTAGACACAGTTTAGACACAGGGTAGACACAGGCTAGACACAGGCTAGACACAGGCTAGACACAGGCTAGACACAGGCTAGACACAGGCTAGACACAGGCTAGACACATGCTTGACACAGGCTAGACACAAGCTAGACATAGGTAAGTCATAGGCAAGACACATGCTAGGCACAGGCTAGACACAGGCTAGACACATGCTTGACACAGGCTAGACACAGGCTAGAAACAGACAGGGCAAGCAGTCTAGACATGCTAGATACATGCTAGACAGGCTAGGTAAAGGCTAGACACAGGAAATATACAGGCTACACATAGGTTAGACACAGGTTAGACATAGGTTTGACACATGCTTGACACATGCTAGACACAGGCTAGACATAGGTAAGACATAGGCTAGACACATGCTAGACACATGGTAGGCACAGGCTAGACACAGGCTAGACAAAAAGTAGACACAGGCTAGACACAGGCCAGACACAGGCTAGACACTCACTCTACCCAGGCTAAAAACAGGCTACACACAAGCTAGACATAGGCTTGACACAGAATAGACGCAGGCTAAACACAGTCTGGACAGGCCAGACACAGACCTGACAGTCTGGACATGCTAAACACATGCTAGATGTAGGCTAGACACAGTTTTGACACATGCCGTATATAGGCCAGACATAGGCTAGAAACAGGCTAGACACATGATAGACACAGGGTAGACACAGGGTAGACACAGGGTAGACACAGGCTAGACACAGGGCAGACACAGGCTAGACACTGGCTCTGCCCAGGCTAGAAACAGGCTACACACAAGCCAGACATAGGCAAGACAAAGGCAAGACACAGACCAGACAGACAGTCTGGACAGGGTAGACACAGGCTAGATACAGACTAAAAACACGCAAGACACCAGCTAGATACAGGCTAGACACACGCAAGACACAGGCTAGACACAGGCCAGACACAGGCTTGACATAGTTCTAGAAACAGGCGAGACACAGGCTGGACACAGGGTAGACACATGCTAGACGCAGGCCCCACATAGGCCAGACATAGGCTAGAAACAAGCTAGACACATGGCAGACACAGGGTAGACATAGGGTAGACACATGCTAGACGCAGGGTAGACGCAGGCTAGACGCAGCCTAGAACCAGGGTAGACACAGGCTAGACACAGTCTAGACACAGGCTAGACACAAGCTAGACACAGGCTAGACACAAGCTAGCCACAGACCAGGCATACAGTCTAGACATAGACCAGACATACAGTCTAGGCATGCTAAATACAGGCAAGAAAAGCTAGGCACAGGCTTGAGACAAGCTAGACACAGGATATACACAAACCAGACACAGGCCAGACACAGGCAAGTTACTGGCTCTGCCACGGCTAGAAACAGGCTACACACAAGCTAAACATAGGCTTGACACAGTCTGGACAGGCCAGACACAGACCAGACAGATAGTCTGGAAATGCTAAACACAGGCTAGACACAGTTTAGACACAGGGAAGACACAGGCTAAACACAGTCTAGACAGAGGCTAGACACAGGCTAGACACAGGCTTGACACAGGCTATACACATGCTTGACACAGGCTAGACACAGGCTAGACATAGGTAAGACATAGGCTAGACACATGCTTGACACATGGTAGGCACAGGCTAGACACAGGCTAGACACAGGGTAGACACAGGCTAGACACAGGCCAGACACAGACAAAGGCAAGACACAGACCAGACAGACAGTCTGGACAAGGTAGACAAAGGCTAGATACAGACTAGACATAGGCAAGACACAAGCTAGACACAGGCTAGACATACGCTAGAAACAGGCTAGATACAGGGTAGACACATGCTACACACATGCAAGACACAGGCTAGATACAAGCTAGACAAAGACCAGAAAGACAGTCTGGACAGGCTTGACACAGGCTAGATACAGGCAAGACACAGGCTCGACACAGGGTAGACACATGCTATACACAGTCTAGACACAGGCCAGACACAGGCAAGCCACAGGGTAGACACATGCTAGACGCAGGCTAGACAAAGGCAAGACACAGACCAGACCGACAGTCTGGACAGGCTAGTCACAGGCTAGATATAGGCTTGACACAGAATAGACACAAGCTAGAAGCAGGCCAGACACAGGCAAGTTATTTGCTCTGCCCAGTCTAGAAACAGGCTACACACAAGCTAGACATAGGCTAGACGCAGGCTAGACACAGTCTGGACAGGCCAGACACAGACCAGACAGACAGTCTTTAAATGATAAACACAGGCTAGACACAGGCTAGACACAGGCTAGACACAGGCTAGACACAGGCTAGACACATGCTTGACACAGGCTAGACACAGGCTAGACATAGGTAAGACATAGGCTAGACACATGGTAGGCACAGGCTAGACACAGGCTAGACACATGCTTATCACAGGCTAGCCACAGGCTAGACACAGGCTAGAAACAGACAGGGCATGCGGTCTAGACATGCTAGATACATGCTAGACAGGCTAGGTACAGGCTAGACACAGGAAACATACAGGCTACACACAGGATAGACACAGGTTAGACATAGGCTAGACACATGCTAGACACGGGCCAGACACATACCAGAAACTGGCCAGACACATGCAAGTTACTGGCTCTGCCGAGTCTAGAAACAGACTACACACAAGCTAGACATAGGCTTGATACAGGCTAGACGCAGGCTAGACACAGTCTGGACAGGCCAGACACAGACCAGGCAGACAGTCTGCAAATGCTAAACACAGGCTAGACACAGTTTAGACACAGGCTAGACAAAGGCTAGACAGAGCATAGCTACACACAGGCTAAATATAGAAACAGGCTAGACAAAGGCTAGACTGAGGCTAAGCACATGCCAGACACATATAAGAAAAAGGCTACATACAGGCTAGACATAGGCTAGATACAGGCTAGAGAAAGGCTAGACTCAGGCTAAACACATGCTAGACACAGGCTAGATACAAGCTAGACAAAGACCAGAAAGACAGTCTGGACAAGCTTGACAAAGGCTTGATACAGGCAAGACACAGGCTCGACACAGGGTAGACACATCCTATACACAGTCTAGACACAGGCCAGACACAGGCAAGCCACAGGGTAGGCACATGCTAGACGCAGGCTAGACAAAGGCAAGACACAGACCAGACCGACAGTCTGGACAGGCTAGTCACAGGCTAGATATAGGCTTGACACAGGGTAGACACAAGCTAGAAGCAGGCCAGACACAGGCAAGTTATTTGCTCTGCCCAGTCTAGAAACAGGCTACACACAAGCTAGACATAGGCTTGACACAGGCTAGACACAGTCTGGACAGGCCAGACACAGACCAGACAGACAGTCTTTAAATGATAAACACAGGCTAGACAGAGGCTAGACACAGGCTAGACACAGGCTAGACACAGGCTAGACACATGCTTGACACAGGCTAGACACAGGCTAGACATAGGTAAGACATAGGCTAGACACATGGTAGGCACAGGCTAGACACAGGCTAGACACATGCTTGTCACAGGCTAGCCACAGGCTAGCCACAGGCTAGACACAGGCTAGAAACAGACAGGGCATGCGGTCTAGACATGCTAGATACATGCTAGACAGGCTAGGTACAGGCTAGACACAGGAAACATACAGGCTACACACAGGATAGACACAGGTTAGACATAGGCTAGACACATGCTAGACACGGGCCAAACACATACCAGAAACTGGCCAGACACATGCAAGTTACTGGCTCTGCCGAGTCTAGAAACAGACTACACACAAGCTAGACATAGGCTTGATACAGGCTAGACGCAGGCTAGACACAGTCTGGACAGGCCAGACACAGACCAGGCAGACAGTCTGGAAATGCTAAACACAGGCTAGACACAGTTTTGACACACAGGGTAGACACAGGCTAGATAAAGGCTAGACACAGGAAATATACAGGCTACACACAGGATAGACACAGGTTAGACATAGGCTAGACACATGCTTGACACAGGCTAGACAGAGGCTAGACATAGGCTAGACACATGATAGACACATGGTAGGCACAGGCTAGACAAATATCATATACAGGCTAGATATAGGCTTGACACAGGGTAGATACAAGCTAGACACGGGCCAGACACATACAAGAAACTGCCCAGACACATGCAAGTTACTGGCTCTGCCGAGTCTAGAAACAGACTACACACAAGCTAGACATAGGCTTGATACAGGCTAGACGCAGGCTAGACACAGTCTGGACAGGCCAGACAGGGTAGACACAGGCTAGATAAAGGCTAGACAGAGCATAGCTACACACAGGCTAAATATAGAAACAGGCTAGACAAAGGCTAGACTCAGGCTAAGCACATGCCAGACACATATTAGAAAAAGGCTACATACAGGCTAGACATAGGCTAGATACAGGCTAGAGAAAGGCTAGACTCAGGCTAGAAACAGGGCAGACACAGGCTAGACAAAGAATAGACACAGGCCGCATATAGGCCAGACCTAGGCTAGAAACTGGTTTGGCACATGGTAGACACATGCTAGACGCAGGCTAGACACAGGCTAGACAAAAGATAGACACAGGCTTGACACAGGGTAGACACAGGCTAGAAACAGGGCAGACACAGGCTAGACAACGGGCAGACATAGGCTAAAAAAGCAGGCTAGACACATGGTAGACACTGGGTAGACACAGGGTAGACACATGCTAGACACAGGCCGCACAAAGGCCAGACATTGGCTAGAAACAGGGTAGACACCGGGTAGACACTTGCTAGACGCAGGGTAGATGCAGGCTAGACGCAGGCTAGACACGGGCTAGACACAGTCTAGACAGAGACCGGACATACAGTCTAGACATGCTAAATACAGGCAAGACACGCTAGACAAAAGCTAGACACAGGATAGACAAAGGTAAGGCACAGACCAGTCAGACAGTCTGGATATGATAGACACATGATAGATACCGGCTCGTTACACGCTAGACACTGGCTAGACACTGGCTAGACAAAGGCTTAACACAGGCTTAACACAGGCTTAACACAGGCTAGACCTAGGCTAATAAAAGGCTAGACAAAGGCTAGACTAAGCCGAAACACTTGCTAGACACATGCAAGACACAGACCACACAGACAGTCTGGACAGGCTAGACACAGGCTAGGAATAGGCTTGACACAGGGTAGACACAAGCTAGACACAGGCCAGACACATACCAGACACAGGCCAGAGACAGGCAAGAAACAGGCTACACACAAGCTAGACATAGGTTTGACACAGGCAAGACGAAGGCTAGACACAGTCTGGACAGGCCAGACAGACAGTCTGGAAAGCTAGACACAGTTTAGACACAAGGTAGACACAGGCTAGACACCGGCTAGACACAGGAAATATACAGGCTACAGACAGGCTAGACCCAGGTTAGACATCGGCTAGACACATGCTTGACACAGGCTAGGCACAGGCTAGACACAGGCTAGGCACAGGGTAGACACAGGCTGGACACAGAATAGACACAGGCCGCACATAGGCCAGACATAGGCTAGAAACAGGCTAAACACATGGTAGACACAGGGTAGACACAGGCTAGACATAAGATAGACGCAGGCTAGACACAGGGTAGACACAAGCTAGACACATGGTACGCACAGGCTAGACACAGGCTAGACACAGGGTAGACACAGGCTGGACACAGAATAGACACAGACCGCACATACGCCAGACATAGGCTAGAAACAGGCTAGACACATGGTAGACACAGGGTAGACACAGGCTAGACATAAGATAGACGCAGGCTAGACACAGGGTAGACACAAGCTAGACACAGGCCAGACACATACCAGACACAGGCCAGACACAGGCAAGAAACAGGCTACACACAAGCTAGACATAGGTTTGACACAGGTTAGACGAAGGCTTGACAAAGTCTGGACAGGCCAGACACAGACCAGACAGACAGTCTGGAAATGCCAAACACAGGCTAGACACAGTTTAGACACAAGGTAGACACAGGCTAGACACAGGAAATATACAGGCTACACACAGGCTAGACCCAGGTTAGACATCGGCTAGACACATGCTTGACACCAGCTAGACACAGGCTAGACATAGATAAGTCATAGGCTAGACACATGCAAGACACATGGTAGGTAAAGGCTAGACACAGGCTAGACACAGGCTAGACACAGAGTAGACACAGAGTAGACACAGGCTAGACACAGGCTAGACACAGGCTAGACACAGGGTAGACACAGGCTGGACACAGAATAGACACAGGCCGCACATAGGCCAGACATAGTCTAGAAACAGGCTAGACACATGGTAGACACAGGCTAGACATAAGATAGACGCAGGCTAGACACAGGGTAGACACAGGCTAGACACAGGGCAGACACAGGCTAGACACAGGGCAGACATAGGCTGCAAACACAGGCTAGACACATGGTAGACACAGGGTAGACACATGCTAGACGCAGGGTAGACGCAATCTAAACGCAGTCTAGACACAGGCTAGACACATGCTTGACACAGGCTAGACACAGGCTAGAAATAGGTAAGACATAGGCTAAACACATGCTAGACACATGGTAGGCACAGGCTAGACACAGGGTAGACACATGCTTGACACAGGCTAGACACAGGCTAGAAACAGACAGGGTATGCAGTCTAGACATGCTAAGCACATGCTAGAAACAGAAAGGGCATGCAGTCTAGACATGCTAGATACATGCTAGACATATGCTTGACACAGGCTAGACACAGGCTAGAAACAGACAGGGCATGCAGTCTATACATGCTAGATACATGCTAGACAGGCTAGGCTACAGACAAGCTAGACATTGGCTTGACACAGGATAGACACAGGCTAGACACAGTCTGGACAGGCCAGACACAGACCAGACAGACAGTCTGGACATGCTAAACACATGCTAGATACAGGCTAGACACAGGTTAGACACAAAATAGAAACAGGCTAGACAAAGAATAGACACAGGCCGCATATAGGCCAGACATAGGCTAGAAACTGGATAGGCACATTTTAGACACATGCTCGACGCAGGCTAGACGCAGGCTAGACACAGGCTAGACGCAGGCTAGACACAGGCTCGACACAGGCTAGACACATGCCTGACACAGGCTAGACACAGGCTAGACATAGGCTAGACACATGCTAGACACATTGTAGGCACAGGCTAGACACAGACTAGACGCAGGCTAGACACAGGCTAGACGCAGGCTAGACACAGGCTCGACACAGGCTAGACACATGCCTGACACAGGCTAGACACAGGCTAGACACAAGGTAGACAAAGACCAGACAGACAGTCTGGCAGGATGGACCCAGGCTAGATAAAGGCTTGTTACTGGTTAGAAACAGGTTAGACATAGGCTAGACACAGACCAGGCATACAGTCTAGACAGAGACCAGACATGGACATGCTAAATACAGGCAAGACAGGCTTGGCACAGGCTAGACACAAGCTAGACACAGGATAGACAAAGGCAAGGCACAGACCAGTCAGACAGTCTGGAAATGATAAACACATGATAGATACCGGCTCATTACAGGTTAGACACTGGCTAGACATAAGCTAAACACAGGCTAGACCTAGGCTAATAACAGGCTAGACAAAGGCTAGACTAAGGCGAAACACTTGATAGACGCAGGCTAGAAACCGGCTAGACACAAGCTAGACACAGGCAAGACAAAGGCAACACACAGCCCAGAGAGACAGTCTGGACAAGGTAGACACAGGCTAGATACAGGCTTGCCACAGGCTAGACACAGGCTAGACACAAGCTAGACACAGTTTAGACACAGGCTAGAAATAGGCCTGACACAGGGTAGACTCAAGCTAGACACAGGCCAGACACATACCAGACACAGGCCAGGCACAGGAAAGAAACAGGCTATACACAAGCTCGACATAGGTTTGACACAGGCTAGACGCAGACTAGACACAGTCTGGACAGGCCAGACACAGACCAGACAGACAGTGTGGAAATGCCTAACACAGGCTACACACAGTTTAGACACAAGGTAGACACAGTTTAAACACAGGCTAGACACAGGATATATACAGGCTACACACAGGCTAGACCCAGGTTAGACATCGGCTAGACACATGCTTGACACAGGCTAGACACAGGCTAGACATAGATTAGTCATAGGCTAGACACATGCTAGACACATGGTAGGCACAGGCTATACACAGGCTAGACACAGAATAGACACAGGCCCCACATGGGCCAGACATAGGCTAGAAACAGGCTAGACACAGGGTAGACACAGGGTAGACACAGGGTAGACACAGGGTAGACACATGCTAGACGCAGGGTAAACACAAGCTAGACACAGGCTAGACTAAGGCAAGACACAGACCAGATAGACAGTCTAGACAGAGACCAGACATAGACATGCTAAATACAAGCAAGACAGGCTAGATGGTCTGGACAGGCTTGACACAGGCTAGATACAGGCAAGACACAGGCTGGACACAGGGTAGACATATGCTAGACACAGGCTAGACACAGGCCAGAGACAGGCTAGCCACAGGTTAGACACATGCTAGGCGCAGGCTAGACAGAGGCAAGACACAGACCAGACAGACAGTCTGGACAGGCTAGACACAGGCTAGATACAGGCTTGCCACAGGCTAGACACAGGCTAGACACAAGCTAGACACAGTTTAGACACAGGCTAGAAATAGGCCTGACACAGGGTAGACTCAAGCTAGACACAGGCCAGACACATACCAGACACAGGCCAGGCACAGGAAAGAAACAGGCTATACACAAGCTCGACATAGGTTTGACACAGGCTAGACGCAGACTAGACACAGTCTGGACAGGCCAGACACAGACCAGACAGACAGTGTGGAAATGCCTAACACAGGCTACACACAGTTTAGACACAAGGTAGACACAGTTTAAACACAGGCTAGACACAGGATATATACAGGCTACACACAGGCTAGACCCAGGTTAGACATCGGCTAGACACATGCTTGACACAGGCTAGACACAGGCTAGACATAGGTTAGTCATAGGCTAGACACATGCTAGACACATGGTAGGCACAGGCTATACACAGGCTAGACACAGAATAGACACAGGCCGCACATGGGCCAGACAAAGGCTAGACAAAGGCTAGGCAAAGGCAAGACACAGACCAGACAGACAGTCTAGACAGACAGACAGTCTATAATAGACACAGGAAAGACACAGGACAGACACAGTCTAGACACAGGCCAGACACATGATAGACAAAAGATAGAAACACGGTAGACACAGGGTAGACACATGCTTGACACAGGCTTGACACAGATTAGACACAGGCTAAATATAGGCAAGAAACCGCCTAGACAAAGGCTAGACTCTGGCTAAGCACATGCCAGACACATATTAGAAAAAGGCTACATACAGGCTTGACATAGGCGTGATACAGGCTAGAGAAAGGCTAGACTCAAGCTAAACACATTCTAGACACAGGGTAGACACAGGCTAGACACAGGCTATACCATTGCTAGACAAAGGCTAGACACCGGCTAGAAACAAACTAGAAACAGGCTAGGCACATGGTAGACACAGGATAGACACATGCAAGACATATACTAGACACAAGCTAGACACAAGCTAGACACAGGCTTGACATATACCACACACAGGCCAGACACAGGCTAGTCACTGGCTCTGCCCGTGCTAAAAACAGGCTACACACACGCTAGACATAGGCTTGACACAGGATAGACGCAGGCTAGGCACAGTCTGGACAGGCCAGACACAGACCAGACAGACAGTCTGGACATGCTAAACACATGCTAGATGCAGGCTAGACACAGTTTAGACACAGGCTAGACACAGGCTAGACACAGGCTAGACACAGGTTAGACACAGAATAGACACAGGCTAGACAAAGAATAGACACAGGCCGCATATAGGCCAGACATAGGCTAGAAACTGGATAGGCACATGGTAGACACATGCTAGACGCAGGCTAGACACAGGCTAGACACAGGGCAGACACAGGCTAGACACAGAATAGACGCAGGCCGCACATAGGCCAGACATAGGCTAAAAACAGGCTACACACACGCTAGACATAGGCTTTACACAGGACAGACGCAGGCTAGACACAGTCTGGACAGGCCAGACACAGACCAGACAGACAGTCTGGACATGCTAAACACATGCTAGATGCAGGCTAGACACAGTTTAGACACAGGCTAGATGCAGGCTAGACACAGGCTAGAGACAGGCTAGGCACAGGTTAGACACAGAATAGACACAGGCTAGACAAAGAAAAGACACAGGCCGCATATAGGCCAGACATAGGCTAGAAACTGGGTAGGCACATGGTAGACACATGCTAGACACATGCTAGACGCAGGCTAGACGCAGGCTAGACGCAGGCTAGACGCAGGCTAGACGCAGGCTAGACGCAGGCTAGACGCAGGCTAGACGCAGGCTAGACGCAGGCTAGCCGCAGGCTAGACACAGGCTAGACGCAGGCTAGACACAGTCTAGACAAAAGATAGACACAGGCTAGACACAGGGAGGACACAGGCTAGACACAGGCCAGACACAGGCTAGACACAGGGTAGACACATGCTAGATGCAGGCTAGACAAAGGCAAGACAAAGACCAGACAGACAGTCTAGACTCAGGCTAGATACAGGCTAGACACAGGCTAGACACAGGGAAGATACATGATAGAGGCAGGCTAGACAATGGCAAGACACAGACCAGACAGACAGTCAGGACAGGTTAGACACAGGCAATTTACAGGCTAGACACAGGGTAGACACATGCTAGACTCAGACTAGACACAGGCTAGACACATGCTAGACATAAGCTAGACACAGGATAGACACAATCTAGACACAGTCTAGACACAGTTTAGACACAGGGAAGACACATCCAAGACACATGCAAGACACAGATTAGACACAGGCTAGACACAAGCTAGACACAGGCTTGACACATACCAGACACAGGCCAGACACAAGCTAGACACTGGCTCTGCCGAGGCTGGAAACAGGCTACACACGAGCTAGGCATAGGCATGACACAGGCTAGACGCAGGCTAGACACAGTCTGGACAGGCCAGACACAGACCAGACAGACAGTCTGGACATGCTAAACACATGCTAGATGCAGGATAGACACAGTTTAGGGACAGGCTAGACACAGGCTAGACACAGGGTAGACACATGCTAGACGCAGGATAGTCAAAAGCAAGACACAGACCAGACAGGCAGTCTTGACAGGCTAGACTTAGGCTAGATACAGGCTAGACTTAGGCTAGATACAGGCTAGACACAGGCTACCCACAGGGTAGACACATGCTAGACGCAGACAAAGGCAAGACACAGACAGTCTGGACAGGCTAGACACAGGCTAGAAACAGGCTACATATAACCTGTTCTTATATTCTGCCGTCGTCGGAATTATCAGTCTATTTGCAACATTTGTCTGCAATACAGACTATATTTAATCTGTTATCAGACAGAGATCACTTTTCAGTCCTGGGTGACTTCAATATCCCCGATTGTAATTGGACAACAAGTGCTGATTCAAACTCTCTTCTGCCCTCACGGCAATATTACCTTTTTGACGGTCTGTTTGACATGTCATTGTCACAGGTCAATCATGTCTTAAACAGTAGTAACAGATCGTTAGACTTATGCTTTGTCTCGGATCCATCTAGAGTGAGTCTAAACAAGACACAACCTCTTTCTCTTCCTGAAGATCCATACCATCCCACTCTTGAAGTTACTTTAGATTTTGGTGCATGTATGGATAATGATGAAAAACTATGTAATCGTGTACGCTGCTTTAGAAAAGCAGATTTTAACTTATTGAATGGGATGATTTCCCAATTTGATTGGTCACAATTGTATTCGTCTACTGATATTTTAGTAGCGACCAATATTTTTTATAACACAATTAACTACTTTTTAGATATTTGTGTTCAGTGTTTTTATCCAACTTCCTCGAGTAAGCAGCCATGGTTCACGGTTAAAAAATTTAAAGTCAAACTTATTTAAAAAATATAAAAGTAATAGCTCATCTTCAGCCTTTTCCTGCTACTTAAGCGCGCGGTCAGATTTTACTGTCTTGAACGCGAAATGTTATAAGAACTATTTAACTCGTTGTAAGGCTCAGTTTATTCAGAACCCCAAACAGTTTTATAGTTTCGTTAACACGAAGCGTAAGTCTACCGCATTTCAAACAAAATTAACGTTTGAAAATGCTAGTGCAGATACCGACCAAACCATGGCCGATATGTTTGCAAAGTTTTTTCAAACGACTTTTTCTTCTTCTACACAGAGAACTCACTTTTATCCATACAACATTCCAAGTTCAAATGGTATCTTCTCTCCCTTTTTAAACGAAAGCTCATTGGTAAAGGATCTCTCTTTAGTATAGCCAGTCTTCTCACCAGGCCCTGACGGTGTTCCTGCTTGCATACTTCGATTCTGTGCTATCGCCCTAAGTAAGCCATTGCTCAAACTATTTTCTCTGTCTTTAGAAACCTCAGCCTTTCCTTCCATTTGGAAGGAATCTTTTATTATTCCCTTGCTTAAAAAGGGCAGCAAGTCTGATGCAAGCAATTATAGAGGTATCTCTAAATTGTCGGCTATACCCAAACTTTTCGAGAATGTTATAACTCCTCACTTGCAACATTTCTGTAGATCCGTTATCTCACCTTTTCAACACGGATTCATTAAAAGTCGTTCTACTACGACAAACTTGCTTGAGCTGACATCCTTCGTGGTAAAAGGATTTCAGGAAAATCTTCTAACTGATGTCATTTATACTGATTTCAGCAAAGCTTTTAACTCAGTGAATCATTCCCTTCTGGCACATAAACTTGACCTTCTAGGTTTTTCACCAAAACTACTTAGTTGGATTGTAAGCTATCTGGCTGACAGAACTTAAAGAGTCCTCTTTAAAACCACCCTTTCAAACCCAATTCATGCCACATCTGGTGTTCCTCAAGGGAGTCATCTTGGTCCCCTACTTTTTACGCTTTTCATTAATGACCTTCCTTTGGTCATATGTAACTCCCGTACTCTTATGTATGCGGATGATGTAAAGCTTTGCTACCAATTTAAAGACGACCACTGTCACTCAAGCCTACAATCCGACCTAAATAGTTTCAATTCTTGGTGTTGTGCCAATTTTTTAAACCTGAACAGCTCTAAATGCAAGCTGATGACATTCTCTCGAGCCAGTCCGAAGTTTGCTTCCTATACTCTTCGTGGTTGTGCCTTGGAAAGAATCACCCTAGTTGATGATCTGAGGGTCCGTTTGGACCGAAAACTAAAGTTTTCCAATCATGTAACTAATATGGTCAATAAAGACATGGGTGTCCTAGGCTTTATCAAAAGATGGTCTAAGGAATTCGACAATCCTTACATTACAAACACCCTTTACGCTTCACTTGTTCGTCCCATTCTCGAATACGGTTCATGCGTATGGTGTCCCCAGTACACTATTCATAAGAAACGCATCGAATCTGTACAGAGAAATTTCTTACTTTTTGCCTTACGCGGCCTTAACTGGGATGAAAATTTAAGACTGCCTTCCTATAATAGTAGACTTCTTCTACTAAATCTGCCTTCCCTAACTAACCGCAAAACCATGCAAGGGGTCTTATTTATTAATAACCTTATGCAAGGTGACATTGACAGTGAGGCCTTGTTAAGGCAGCTACACTTCTCTGTTCCTTGCAGAAGAACTCGCTATTTCCTTCCACTAACACTTCCTTATTGTAGATCGAACTATGCACTGCATGATCCTTTCAGGGAATTATGTTCGGACTACAATAAGCTCCAACACATCATAGCTAGCACTAACTCTATCGCTGCTATGAAGTTCTTAATTCTTGCCTATCTAGCACGTAATTAGTACTTAGTATTTTCCTCGAAAGCCTATTCTATGTTTTTTCTTTTTTCCCCATATTTGCATGCCGCGTTCTATCGCCTCTTTTTTTTTTTATTCTAGTTTTTTTCTAGCATCGGCTTGGTGTCGTTGGACCACTTGTTAATGCAGTCATTGTATTCAACGTCCAATAATAATAATAACCAGTCGAACGCTACAGTCAGGTGCTGACTGTAGAAAGCCATGGATTATTATAGTACACCGTGTTTCGTTTATTTTCCGTTATTTATAATGAAAATTTTGCATTATTTGGATTATTATAAAGCATTTAATAATATAAACTTTATATTCTTATTATTCTATTCGAACGACACGCACAAATTTAATTGACGGATAGAAGAAGAAGAACGCATAAACAATGCACAACCGAATAGACAAGAATTATAAGCATTAGGTAGGGCAAAAGAGCAATAAGTTTATGTATGCATTTTTGCTTTTATCAAACAGTAGTGGCGACCGCAGAAGTTGTATAGTAGCTTAGTGGGGTGTGTGCCGGATCCGAAGGCCAATGATGTTGACAATGTTCGAGTTCGAATCCTGCCGCGATCAATGTCGGGTATATTTTCCATTTTTTCTTTCTTTTCTATTAAATAATTTTAAAGCTTAACAAACAATACCTTTTAAGTTTTTTGGTACGCAACATATTTAATTAGAACACTTTTATAAACTTTGCCGAATGTTGCACAAATCTGACAGTTGCGTACAAGTTAACTAAAGCAAACGTCGCTCCCACGGGCGCATGAAATACGACAACATCCGCATACTGCAACGTAAGCATTATGCCGGATGTCGATACGTAGCCGGCAGACACTGCAGATTTGCGTGGCCGCTACGAACATGAGATCGCAACAATGTGTTTCGTTTTCATGCTAGCTCCTAAGTTGAATTCTTGTATTTTATATTCAGTTCTTATTTTGTCTCCGACGCTACAGCTCCGCTTGGCTCGGTGTAATAAAACATAAAAAGTAAACTCCTAATCTTTCATTGTCACGGCTCCGCCTGACACCTGATTAGTAAGAGCCGCGCGCGTTAACCGCCGGCCAACCCTTCTTATAATTAGCGCCCAACCAGTGGTATTTGACAGTGCGTTAGTCATTACCCACGGACACAAAAAAAGTGCAAAACAAACTAAAAAAATCGAACTACAAGTTAATCAAACGCAGCCACGTCAACAGGGCTGTAGCAACAAAAACAAGTGCAAAACAAACTAAAATAAATTCTAAAAATCTAAAACCTAACTACAAGTTAATCAGACTCAGCCACATTAACAGGGCTGTAGCAACAAAACAAGTGCTTGTGACCACTGTTGTTTACAACAGAACTATTTAACAAGTGGCTGCTGCTGACCTACGTCAACACAGGCAGCACAGCTACAACGCCATTAACCTCGCCTCTTGAGTGCAGTTGGCTGAGGTGCACTATAGCGCAAACTTAATTTCACGTCACACCGAAGCCGCGGGTGCTCTTCGGGCAGCGACTTATCGCCAGATTAGCGCGCAAGCTATCTGGACAGCGGAGACGGCAGCGCGGGAGGCAGAGACAAGCAGTGTACAAAAACAGAAACCAACTTCAGTTTAGAACACAACACAACACCAAAAAAAATGTAAGTGGGCACCTTTTTTAAAACTGCACTTAAACCTGCGAAACAAAAAATAAGCATATAAACACATTTTTGCAAGTGTCTTTTCTTAAATGAAATTAAATAACAAATAGTTTTAACATACGTGAAACTAGTAAAGGATTAAGTTGACGGAAAACTATTGGCAGCAAAAATATATAAACATTTGTTGAATAATTACTAAAAGCGGCGCATCAAATGCATGCGCGCACAAATTTTTTTTTCCGTCTGCCTTCTTGTTCGTTTTGTTTGGTCGTTCAACGTAATACGATCTGTGGAATTTCGCAACTTTGTTGCCTCCGTCCTCAAGCGTTGTGTTCGAGTTTTCGTTGTTTACATTAGAGGCATATGACTTCACCCTTCCTTTTCTATAGAACCACTCGCCGAAAGTGTAGTGATTCTGACTCTGATTGCGACGACCATCGCATTCGCTGTTCAGTGCCAAGACGCACACCCTCACCCCCACCCTCACCTCGTCCTACAGACAGCGTCATGGACCCAGACCAGTTGGAATTCGTAATACAGGCAGCCGTCACCGCTGCCTTAGCTGAGCAAGCCGCTGCAAATAAGGTCTTGCTTGACAGAGTCAACGCAATGTCCCAGCAGCTGGCCGCAGCGCATATTACGCCACCAGAGGTGCAAGCTTATGCACCCATAGAGATAAGAAATGATATCCGCTGCGACGAGCCATTAGATGCCGTCAAATGCTTGCCCGAGTTTGCAGGCGCACATGAATCGTATGTTTCATGGAGACAGGCGGCTCTCGCAGCCTATCGCATTTTTAGGCCGTACGACGGCAGTTCACGCCATTATCAGGCGGTCATTATTATAAGAAACAAAATTAGGGGCGCCGCGGACGTTGTTCTAGCCTCTTTCGGCACAGTTCTTAACTTCGACGCGATTATAAGTCGCCTCGACTTCACGTACAGCGACAAACGTCCAGTTCACGTAATTGAGCAAGAGCTGGCCACGCTGAGGCAAGGCAACATGTCTCTGCTGCAATACTATGATGAAGTCGGCAAAAAGCTTACATTGTTGACTAATAAAGTCAACATGTCATACGAGCCGGTCCTAGCAAAGGGCCTCTGCGAAAAGTTCCGCGAAGATGCACTACGTGTGTTTGTTTCGGGACTCAAGCGTAGTCTCACAGATGTGCTGTTCTCAGCAAAGCCAAGGGACTTGCCGTCAGCTCTGGCGCTCGCGCAAGAGGTGGAATCGAAAGATATACGTTCGCTGCCAACTTCGCGAGAAGCATTGAGGAAAAGGAACACAAGGCCAGTACCCAACAGCGGGTCAAGCCACCCCAACAAGAAGCACAGGCAAGCGGGTCAAAGAACCCACATTTTAGTAGGCAGAACAAGCAGCAAGGCCAATCCGGCCAGCGAAATGCCGAGCAGCAAACTCGCGCCAGTGCTCCAGAACCAATTTAGGTAGACCCTTCGCTGTCAAAATTTAGACAGCCCACCCAGGCCTCCGCTGGCGTCAGCAAGCGGTCGGCCATGTCCGATCGCTCTAACGGAAAGGGCAAGCAACAAAGGGTGAATCATGTAACCCAAGATGCTGGGCAGGGGCAGACCTCGTACGCCGAAGCCGCCAACGGCGCTGTGGCGCAGATCGAGGACGATGCCGAGAGTGATTCTGACGCCCTCAATTTTTTAGGGGAAAATCCCTGCTACCCGTCATTAGACGAAGAATAGCAGGGCAGGATATGAGCTTCCTTATTGATACCGGCACGTCCAAGAATTACATCAGACCACACAAGGGGTTGCGTGGCGTCCGTCCGGTTAACTCGCAATTCACATTGCATTCCATCCATGGCTCAACCACCGTCACACAAAAATGCTTTGTTTCGTTGTTCAACGTGAAAGCAACATTTTTCATTTTACCAGACTTGTCAACCTTCGATGGGATAATCGGTCTCGATTTGTTAGCTCAGGCTGGGGCGTCACTCTGTTTGGCCTCCGCTCAGCTCAAATGGGGTACGGAAGTTGAGAAAATCTCCTTCCACAAATGCACTGATGTCAATTTCACCGATGTGGATTGCTCAGATGCACCCGCTTCAGTGCGGGAGACTTTTCGGAAATTATTAAAGGCCAGAAAAAGGCCTTTGCAGACCCAAACGAGGCTCTGCCATATAATACTTCGGTGGTTGCCACCATCAGAACGGTGAGCGAAGAGCCCATCTATGCCAAGCTGTACCCATATCCCATGGGCGTAGCTGACTTCGTTAATAAGGAGATCCAAGATCTTCTAAGAAACGATATAATTCAGAAATCGGCATCCCCCTACATCAACCCCATATGGGTAGTTGATAAAAAGGGCACCGATGATGCGGGAAACCGCAAGAAGCGCTTGGTGATAGACTTTCGCAAGCTTAACGAGCACACCATTCCCGATAAATACCCCATGCCAAATATATCAATGATATTAGGCAATTTGGGCAAAGCACGCTATTTTTCGACACTGGATCTTAAATCAGGATACCATCAAGTCGTACTAGCGGAGCGCGATCGTGAAAAAACTTCTTTCTCGGTAAACGGAGGAAAGTATGAGTTTAAGAGATTGCCATTCGGCCTCAGGAACGCCGCTGGCATCTTCCAAAGAACGATCGATGACATCCTACGGGAGCAAATAGGCAAATTTTGCTATGTTTATGTTGACGATGTGATCATCTTCTCGCTAGACGAGGAGGCTCACATCAAACATGTAGAGTGGGTGTTAAAGAGCTTAGAAGAAGCTAACATGAGAGTATCGATCGAGAAATCGCGTTTTTTTAAGAAAAGCGTGAGCTTTCTCGGGTTCATTGTCGGTAACGGTGCAACAACGGACCCAGAAAAGGTAAAGGCCATAAAAGAATTTCCAGAGCCTAAGACGGTATTCGAAGTCAGATCGTTTCTGGGCCTCGCGAGCTACTATAGGTGCTTCATCAGAGACTTCGCTGCTATAGCAAGGCCCATTTCAAACATATTAAAGGGCGAAAATGGAACAGTTAGTAGGCATAGATCGAGGAACATTCAGGTGCATTTCTCTGAGTCCCAGCGAGAGGCGTTCCAAAAGCTGCGCAATATATTGGCATCAGAAGATGTCATGCTCAGCTACCCGGACTATAAGAAGCCATTTGATCTAACGACAGATGCTTCAGCCCATGGTATAGGTGCGGTGTTGTCTCAAGAGGGCCGCCCTATAACAATGATTTCAAGAACTCTTAAAGACAGTGAAGGCAACTACGCGACTAACGAGCGTGAGTTATTGGCCATCGTTTGGGCCCTGGCTAAACTGCGGCATTACTTGTATGGAGTGAAAGATATAAATATCTTCACTGACCATCAGCCGTTAACATTTTCTGTGTCGGAATCAAACCCGAACGCAAAAATTAAGAGGTGGAAGGCCCGCATAGACGAGTTCAATGCTCGTCTATTTTACAAGCCTGGTAAAGAGAACCTGGTAGCGGACGCCTTGTCCAGGCAACAGCTTAATGTGCTGGAACAAGAAGAGCCCGAATCTTGCGCAGCAACGATTCACAGTGAGGTGTCTCTCACCCACACAATCGAGTCAACAGACAAGCCATTGAACTGCTTCCAGAACCAGATAATACTGGAAGAAGCACGTTTCCCGTCCAAAAATACCTTTATTTTATTCGGGAATAAAAGGCGCCACACGGTGAACTTCGTCTGCAGGGGATCTTTATTAGACGAACTGGCAGACATAATCGTCCCAAGGGCCGTAAACGCCTTCCATTGCGATTTGCACACGCTCGCAATGATACAAGATGAGATAGTCCGGAGGTTCCCAGCCACAAAGTTCTGGCATTGCAGGAACCGTGTCGTGGATGTACTCAGAATCGAAGAAAGAAGGGAAATCTTAACTGCTGAACATAATAGGGCGCACAGAGCAGCGCAAGAAAATGTAAAGCAGGTATTGTCGGAATACTATTTCCCCAAAATGGCCAAGCTGGCCAACGAGATCGTGCAGAATTGCAGGACTTGTGCAAGGGCAAAGTACGACAGGCACCCGAGAAAACAAGAACTCGGTGAAACGCCAATACCGTCACACACAGGGGAAATGTTGCACATCGACATTTTCTCTACCGACAAAAAGTTTTTCCTCACTTGCGTCGACAAGTTTTCTAAATTTGCCGTCGTACAACCAATCTCCTCGAGAACTATTGAAGACCTGAAGCCAGCGCAGCTTCAGCTCATGAACTTTTTCCCAAGGGCAAAGAACATTTATTGCGACAACGAACCGTCGTTGAAGTCGCACACAATCGTGTCCATGCTGTGTAACAACTTTGGTGTAAGCGTTACAAACGCACCACCACTGCACAGCACCTCCAACGGGCAGGTGGAGCGTTTCCATAGCACGTTGCTGGAGCTAGCCAGATGCATAAAGATAGACAAGGGCTTGAGTGATACGGTCGAAATAATAATGTTGGCCACTACCCGGTATAATAAGTCGATTCACTCGGTCATCGACAGGAGACCGGCTGACATCGTCCTAACACACCCCGATGAGCCACAGCGAGAGATCCGCAATAGGATCCAGAAGGCTCAGACCGCGCTGAGGGCCAGAGAAAACGCCTCGCGGCAGAATAGGACATTCGATGTTGGCGAGAAAGTGTTGGTAAAATCCAACCGAAGACTCGACAACAAGCTCACGCCGTTGTGCGAAGAAAGAGCTGTAGAAGCGGACATGGGGACCACGGTCCTTATTGAGGGGAGGGTGGTCCACAAGGACAATTTAAAATGACGCGCTCAGCAGCGAGGTCAGTGTTTCGCTTAATTTTAAATTTTTTCTAGCCACTTGGCGTAATTTTCAATAGATCTAAGCGTAGCGCCATCCGCGCACATTATATTCTTAAGCATTTTTATTATTATTGGTGTTGGGTTCCCCTTGTCTACAAAATAGAAAAATCAACCATTTAAACTTTCACCCACAGGACCAATCTTATCCTTCTCGTGTCTCTATCATTGGCATCGGCTCACATCACCGATTATTCGCGCGCCAAATACATTCCCATAGTCGATGGCCAGATCTTGGTGTGGGAGAATTTCGCCTACGTGAGGCACTCCGCGAATCTTTCGGAGTACGCACGTGTAGTAGAGGAGACGGCCGGTCTGCTTAGCCACTTCCCGCAGTCACACATGAGAAATTTGCTGAATGTAGATTCAGCACACCTCCGGGACTTGCTGGATGCGCTGGGCGCGCACCATCGAGTGGCCAGAAGCTTGGACTTCCTGGGCTCCATACTAAAGGTTGTAGCCGGTACACCTGATGCCAGCGATTTGCAAAACAGTAGGGTCGTAGAGGCGCGATTGATAGACGCGAACAATAGGCAGATAGAAATCAATACAAAAATCCAGAGTCAAATTAATAAATTAACTGCCACCGTCAACTTAATCCTCAAAGCAGCAAAAGCGTCGCAAATTGACTCCGGTCATTTGTATGAAACGTTGCTCGCGAGAAATAGAATGCTCATGATGGAGCTTCAAAATTTAATGTTGGCCGTGACACTTGCAAAAATGAACATTGTTAGCCCAAATATTCTTGATCACGCAGACAAACGTCGCTTCCACGGGCGCATGAAATACGACAACATCGGCATACTGCAACGTAAGCATTATGCCGGATGTCGATACGTAGCCGGCAGACACTGCAGATTTGCGTGGCCGCTACGAATATGAGATCGCAACAATGTGTTTCGTTTTCATGCTAGCTCCTAAGTTGAATTCTTGTATTTTATATTCAGTTCTTATTTTGTCTCCGACGCTACAGCTCCGCTTGGCTCGGTGTAATAAAACATAAAAAGTAAACTCCTAATCTTTCATTGTCACGGCTCCGCCTGACACCTGATTAGTAAGAGCCGCGCGCGTTAACCGCCGGCCAACCCTTCTTATAATTTACATACGCCGAATACGGCAATTGATGTGTGTTAGAGCGGGACGCCTAAACGTAAATATGCAAATGCAGACATGCATGTATCGGCGTCCCGCTCTAACATTCGTAACTTATTGATTGCCTTAAATATTGCAAAAAAAAAACATGAGATTTAATTTTATTGATATTTAATTAAATAACTGTATTTTTCATTTAAGCTTATAAGAATAAAAAAAATAACCAAAAAACAGTAATAAAAATAAAAAGTTTCACCAACCGGCCGCGCATGGGATTCGAACTCACGCACGCAGGACCGAAGTCCACCACTCTAACCACTAAGCCACCGCCTCATTTATTGACTGATCGGTAAAGTTGCATTCTGAGCTAATTATGTTACCATTCTATGCAAATAAAAAGTTTTGTAAAATGCTGTGTGTCCGACGATTCGAACTTCGGTATGATGCGTAAATTAGGTCTTAATATGGGCATAAGTATACGTTCAAATTGAGTTTCATTCGGATCATATCTCACTTATTTTTAGTCCGATTTCTATGAAATTTTCAGAAAACACCCGTGGCAAGGTATTTGTCATGTGAGATGTACAACTCTTGTTGTTGGGTGTATATTGTGTATATACACAATTTAATATTAAACTGTTATTACTGATTTACAGAGGCGGGAAGGGGCGTGGCCAAATATCAAAAACACTTTGAGACACCCGGATATACATGAATGTTGTCACAAAATTTTATTACTCTAGCTCTTATAGTGGCTGAGATCCAGGCGTTCATACAGACGGACAGACGGACAGACGGACAGACGGACAGACAGACAGACATCAATCGACTCGGCTGTTGATACTGATTCAGAATATATATAGTTTATGGGGTCGGAGATGCCTCCTTTTGCCTGTTACGCACAAACTCGTTCCGACAAACACAGTAGACCATGAATTTTTTTAAAATCCATGGCCTAAAAAATAATGAAGGCCTGTGTTACGACCCACTGCCCAGTAGATTGTGTGGCAACCGCACCATTGGTAGGCCAAGGCCAAAAAGGAAGAATACGGACCATCGCGCCCAGTTCAACTGTTCACTTTCACTAAATTCACTCGTCACATATCGTTGCTGAAACCAAAACCACAGATGAAACATAAACGAGCATTAAACAAAAAATAACATAAAGCAAACCATTGTCCACAATTATTATTAGAATTTTCTAAAAAAAACTTTATCTTTTCTCAGATTCTAAGAAGAATATAACACACACACCTCAACACGCATACATCAATTGTCAAGGGTGAGTGAAACCAAATTTACTTCCAGTTTACGCTCTTCGAAAATTAAAAAGAAAAACCGCAGATACGTTGTATTTAGTTTGCGCTTTATAAAAAATTAAATTCCGCTGATACGTTTCAACTCTTGGTTAACCGTCTGCCTGTCCGATTCAGTCTGCTTCCGATACCCCTACGCTAGTAACCAATGGAGGAAATTAAAGAATCCCTTAACGTGCTACTTGGTCAGATGACCGGGTTGAAGGATGACATGAAAAAAATGTATAGTAGGCTTAGTACGCTAGAGTCCGAAAACGAAAGCCGTAACCCGGCGGTCACGCCTCCGGTGCCATTGGCACGTGCGCGCAATGAATTCGAATTGAAGGAAGTCTTCACGCTTCCAGATTATGTCAAAGAACTTCAAACGTTTGAAGATCAGGCCGAGAGATTCGTCTCTTGGGTGAACCGTGCGCAGGCAATTTTGAACGATTACGAGGTCATCAAAGGGAGACCTCTGTTCCGCGCCATAGTCTGCCACATTAGGCAAAAAATAAGAGGCGAGGCTGAAGAAGCTCTCGACTCTTATGGGGTTCTAGACGACGACTGGCCGGAAATAAAGAGAGTTCTGGCGGTGCACTACGCGGACAAGCGCGATGTGCGTACGCTGGAATATCAGCTTAGCCAACTGACCCAGGGGAATAAAACCCTGGAGGAGTATTATTTGGAGGTGAATAAGCACCTTTCCCTTATCCTTAACGGATTAAAAGCTATGGGATATCCAATGGAGGCTGTTAGGGCCCTGTCAGAACATTCGAGGGACAAGGCCCTTGACGTCTTTATCCGGGGTGTCGGCAATGATGCCTCTAGGTTGCTGGTCACGCGCAGACCAAAAGATTTACAAGAGGCATATTTCTTTTGCAAGGAGTTACAGGCTGTTGTTCCGAGAGGAGGTCACTTTGCTCAGTCCTCCCCGCCGGCGAGTTTCGTACCAAATACCCGGTTTTACCGGCCGCCAAATGCTCCTCGTTTTTCTTCCCCCTATCAGGGAAACGGTAGGCCTTCATCAGGCTCAGGATGTGGTGGGCCCCAAAACAACAACCGCTTCCAGGGCCCAAGACCGGCCATTAAAATGGAATCGAATCGGTCGGGGCAGTCACACCGCTCAGATTACAGGGCCGCCCAGAGCGAGGGCTCCGGTGTGAAAAGAACGTCCTCCGAACACCACAATCCATTCCAAAGGGCAACGAAGCTCTATCACATGGAGGCCATGCTAGAGTCCCCTACCACAATCCCCGCCGAACAGGGCGAAATTGCCTCATCTGACCACTATTTCGATCAGCTCGGTGCTGACGATGTTACCATGCCTCATCAGGATGCGATACAAGGAGGGGACGGTCCTGAAATGGGCACGGAGGGCCTAAATTTTATGACCGAGGCCTCTCAAGCGTCCCATACTTAGAGTATGAGGGAAAGGATGGGGTTAGGCTACAATTTTTGGTCGATACCGGCGCGAACAAGAATTTCATCAGCCCCAGAATTGCCGCCGGCTCCACTGTCCTCCCCATCCCTTTCCGTGTACAATCGGCTACTGGTAGTATTCAGATAACACACCGTGTAACCGGCAATTCTTAACCCGTTTGGGAAATAACTCGACCCTTACATTTCTTGTCCTCCCCGGCCTGAGCACCTTCGATGGTATCATAGGGGACGATACGCTTAAGGACCTGAAGGCCCTTGGGGACAGAAAAAACAACTGTCTGGTCACTACTCCACCAACCCCTGACCTTCGCGCTTGGAAGTAGGAACTTCAATGCTAAATTGAAACGTTGGAAGGCAAGAATAAAAGAGTACAACTGTGTGCTCATCTACAAGCCTGGAAAATCAAACGTTGTTGCTGACGCCTTGTCTCGCATAGTTCTCATGAATCATTACTTCGATTGGGGTTGCTTAGACAATGCCGCGGTTAGCGTAGGAGCCTCCACCGTACACAGCGCTGACGAAGACTCGTCTCAATTACTTCCCCACGTGGAAGTTCCCATTAATGTATACCGCAACCAACTAGTTTTCGATCCCGATCGATCGGAATATTCGTGCGAGCAACCGCACAGGGGCTTCGAACGCCATCTCATTCCTGTCGGAGTTGGTCTTTTATCCGATTTAGTCGTTACCTCAAGGCATCGGTGATCAACGGGGTTAAGATACCGGAGGTTTATCTGTCATCATTCCAACGTCAATGCTTAGAGAATTTTGCCTCGTTTAAAATTCGAATAACGCAAAGGTTGGTGACAGATTTGTCAGACCCCGAAATAATCTGCGAAGTTATTGAAAATGAACATCGCAGAGCTCACAGGGGTGCTTAGGAGGTGCGCCTGCAGATTTTGGAAAAATTTTATTTCCCTCAGATGGCTAGCACCATCCGCAAGCAACTCTCGTCGTGCGAATGTTGTAAACTCTAAAAATACGAGAGACACCCTAATAGGCCACTCCTTCAACCGACGCCTATCCCAAAGTATCTGTGTGAAATCCTTCACATCGATATCTTTACCTTGGAGAAAAGGATTTACTTGAGCTGCATAGACAAATTTACCAAGTTTGCGAAGCTCTTCCCCTTGGAATCAAAATCTTCGATTCATCTGCGGGAGAAACTAGTAGAGGTGCTTCATTATTTCACTGTACCGAAAGTGTTGGTGTCAGACAATGAGAGAGGTCTCTTGTGCCCAACTGTTCTGAATTATTTGCGTACGCTAGGGATTGCGCTCTACAATACTCCGACCCAGAAAAGCGAAGTCAATGGTCAAATCGAGAGGTTTCACTTCACCTTCCTCGAGATTTACCGGTGTTTGAAAGGCGAACACCCAGACTTCAAGTTCAACGAATTGGTCGCTATAGCGGTGGAGTCACTCAGTGACTGGAAATAAGCCGGTGGACCTGTTCTTCGACCGCTCGGCATAGATCAACTATTAGGGTCTTACTAACTTCAGGACAAAGGTCCTGGAGGATGTTTGAGGTCTGATAGAGCATAGACAGAGGCTCGCAAACGCGGCCCACAATACGACCCGATCCGAGCCCGTGTCTTACGATCAGGGAAACAAGGTATTTGTCTCCAAAAAACAGATTAAGACCAAAGAGAAACCACGCTTCAGGGCCGAAGAGGTTGCTGAGGATAGGAACGTGACGATTAAAACCAAGACAGGGACACTTTTTCATAAGTCGGATCTGCGGAATTAAAAGAAGTCGTTGGATAGTACATGTGTGTTTCACAAACTTTCTTTAAACCCACACACTTTGTACCTTTTTTTAATTTACACATAACACTAATCACATAACACTTCACACGCAACAAAAAATCAACCAAACACACCTTTTCCAACACTACACGACCAACTACCTACCCCTAAGCAGGTTAACTTAATACTACAAGCTACATTTTTTAATTACAAGCATTGTCGTGGTTCAAATGGTGGGAGCTGCGGCTTCGCTTGTCCCAATGCAGGAGGGCACAGTCTGGCGGGTCAACGGCCAATTCAAACTCGCGCATGTAATTGACTTGGGGAGGCTAGAGGCGCTGGTTCAGGATTTTCAACGCGAGGCGGCGCTATTAACGGATCCCAGGATTAAAGCACTGGTTACGCACTACCTGGAAGAATCGCGGGAGGGCCTGTCAAGACTGATGGGTACGCAGCGCGGCCGTCGTTCGCTGGACTGGATTGGGTCCGCATGGAAGTGGATCGCGGGTTCCCCGGACGCATCGGATTGGGACGCCATACTTCGTGCGCAGGAAAACGTCGTCAAAACGAGGACCAGCAAGTAAGGATAAACGCTGGTCTGTTTGACGCCTCACATGAGTCCCTCAGGCAATTGAACGAAGTAGCTGCGAGGGTCAATGCCATCGATGGAGATGTACACACAGCAACGACGCTGCTGCACAAGGCCTTGATCATCGATAGTCAGATCGGCGAGCTGATCCAAGCTTGCCAGTTGGCTAAGACAGGAATTGTGAGCTCCCGCCTACTCGACCGCGAAGAGGTACAAGCGATTTTGTCCGAGGTCAGCAACTTGCCGTACCAGAATACAGTAGAAGCACTGGAATTTTCCCGCCCATCTGTGCTAACAAACGGAATGGCGCTACTATACATTTTGGCTATGCCCAAGGTCGCCCCCAAGGACTACCGTCTTCTTCTTCTTCTTCCGGCAACCCATGGAGGGAAACAAGTCATGGTCAAGCATGACAAGGTCGCCGTAACCACCGTAGAGACCTACGCCGTAATAGACGACTGCCTTTCCATAGGGAACACGACTGTTTGCCCGGAGAAGAGTCTCTTGAAGTTAGACGAGAGCGGATGCATCCCCAGGCTGTTGAAGGGCGGTCAAGCTAAATGCGAACTTCTCAGGAACAACGAGGCGCGCATAGAACTGGTCGAAGACGGGATAATGTTCCTGTCTAATTTCAACGGGACGATGAAAGCCGGATCCAGGACCTACAACTTAATCGGAACTTACATAGTCCAGTTCGTAAACGAGACGATCAGTGTGGCCGATAGAACTTACACGAGTTACTCCTCGACGCACCTTACAGTCATGCCGGCGGTACTCACATCGGTAACTGCCACGGGATATGCGCCTTCACTGCACTACATCAACGACTTTAATATGGAGAACCTGAAGAGGCTCTCCGGTATGTCCAAGAGAGTCTCCTTCTCCTTTCTGGTGGAAGCATTGATCGCCTTGGCTGTCGGTGTGGCCTTATACACCGTATGGAGGAAGCTAACTTCGACCAAGGGGATCCCGATCATCAGAGACGGCACACTGGACCTGGAGGTACAAGAGGCTGCCAGGGCACCCAAAGCTCAATAATCTGCGGGACGCAGATCTTGAGGGGGAGGAGTTATGAACCCTTTCCTTGGACTCTTCGTCTCACCCCCTCCCACCAGCCTGTATCACACGCGCTTCCTCCTCTTACGTCACTTGACGGCCGCTCAACTCTATGCCCACTTCAAAACGCTTACTTCGCCTCCCGCCCTCTTCCATCAACACCACAATGTGGTTAACGACCCGCTGGCTGCAATGTGCTGCGTCTGCGGACGCCACTTCAAAAACGCTTACTTCGTCCGCTGCCCTCTTCTATCAACACCACAATATGGTTAACGACCCGCTGGCTGCAATGTGCTGCGTTTGCAGACGACACAAAGTTGCGTCCGCGCTAGCTGCTGCGCCCTATCGCGCTGCCGACAAACTGCTGCGTCTGCGGAACCACCGGACGTTGGGTGAGCGACCGCTGACTTAGCGTGGCTCATATTTCGGCTACTCACGCAACTACTAAGCGGGGTCGCCCCTCACCCTACGCCAGCCGCGAACGCTGCCCACGACTCTGAAGCGGTAGCTCTGCTGGGAGCCAAGCCGAGCCCCAGTCTTCAGTCTTCCGGGACACAGGGAGCCGATCGAAAGAAATAACTCCGAAAATCATTAAACAAAACTAATAATAAGAATCCTCAATAAACTTATAACGTGAATCAGAACCTACCCGTCTATTGTTTGACTACCTCCAGCAGCAGCACCCAGTATGTTAATACTGATAACAAGGTGAGGTATCCGGCAAAGAGAGCCGAAAATCCCCAATGCAAGAATTACTTGCATTAACTTACATGTAGTTGTATGGCAATTAAATTTTTGTTATAAACGTTTATCAAAATTTTAATGTTTCGTCGCATACACAGAACTGTTTTTTTTTTTTCCCCGCGAAAACCACGACGCCGCGACGCTCCGTAGCTGGCGTCGGTAACGTTTTTTTTTCTTTTCTCTCTCTCTTCTTATTCTAGCGTCACCATTAGCATTTCTAAGAAGACAAGTCCATGCAAACCAAAAAAAAAACGAATACAAGTTGTGTGTATTGAATAATAAGAAAAATGGATAATGGAAAGAGAAACATTAAACCATTTGATGGGGAAAAATATTCTATTTGGAAGTATAGAGTAAGAAGAAAATGATTTATTGAGTGTAGTAGATGAAGAATTAAAAAGGCACAAAGAGAAGCAAAAAGCATAATTGTTGAATACCTGAGTGACTCGTTTTTGTTTCATGCAAATAATGCAAGCACACCTAATTAGATTTTTGCTAAGTTAGACGAAATCTATGAAAGAAAAAGTGTAGCTTCACAGCTCTCATTAAGAAAACAACTATTGATGTTAAAGTTAAAGTGGGATACTTCGCTACAAAATCATTTCTATTTATTTGATAACTTATGTTAATAACAGAGCTCGTTGCGTCAGGTGCCAAAATAGATGAAAGTGACAAAATTTCACACTTGCTGCTTACTCTTCCAACATGCTACGATGGGGTCATAACTGCAATAGAGACACTTTCTGAAGAAAAGTTGACTTTAGCATTTGTAAAAACTCGACTACTTGACCAAGAGACAAAATTAAAAAATACAAGGAAGGACACAAGTGCAAAAGTTCTTCAAGAGATAGGCAATAAAGAAGATACAGAAAATAAATACAAAAACAAAGCAGTAAAACAAAAATTATTTAAGAAAAATTTAAAATCGAAGCCGAAATGTTTTCATTGTGGAAAACCAGGACATTTGAAGCGAGATTGTTTCTTATTGAAACGACAGACAGGAAATCAGGCTCAAATTGCAAGAACTAATTCTGAACGGGGCTTTGCGTTCATAATTAGAAAAGAAAACATAAATAAAAATATGGGCCTGATAAAATTCATCATGGACTTCGGTGCATCAGATCATCTCATTAATGACATGTTGTTTTCTGAACATGAAAACTTGCAAAATCATATTTCCATCGAATATGCAAAGCGTGGGGAGTACATATATGCAACTGCCAAATGAGTGGTTAACCCTACCAATAGTGGAAGGAAGATATCGCTGAAGAATGTGCTGTACTGTAAAGAAATTCCACATAATCTATTACACAGCCCACAAAAAAAAAAAAAGTGTCATGATCTGGTTATGCGGCATATGCAGTTATATGGATTTTGGGTCGCTGATTCCGAATCCGGGAACAGAAATTCTCCATCACGTCTGGATTTCGACATAACCTCAAAAAACTGAAAAACCTTTCAATGGCCCCCAAAAGTTATAGCATCCTGATCCGGGCATGCGATATATGTATTAATATGTATTTTGGCCTTCTTAGCCCGAATCCGAAGTCAAAATTTACCTAGCACGTCTCAGTTTGGACTTAACCTCAAAAAACTCGAAAATTTTTTAAAGCCCCAAAAAATAATGGGGGGTCATGATCGGGTCATGCGATATATGTTTCTATATGTTTTTCTACCTTCCAAACGCGAATCTGAAGTCAAAACCTGCCTATCACGTCGAAATTTTAACCTAACCTAAAAAATTTCTTGAAAAACTTCCAAAATTTTAAAAGTTTTATCATGGATTATGGCATTTGGTCAATTATGTATAGTCACGTTTTCGTTTTTTTTTTTTATTTAGTAAATTAAAGTTTTGAAGTAAAAAATCATTACTCATTTCAAAAATGTGATAAAATAACGGTCAAAAGGACTTGTATCAA
The DNA here is from genome assembly GCA_018904595.1 of Zaprionus indianus. Taxonomy (NCBI): domain Eukaryota; kingdom Metazoa; phylum Arthropoda; class Insecta; order Diptera; family Drosophilidae; genus Zaprionus; species Zaprionus indianus. Next base: position 2,202,896 of record JAEIHA010001061.1, read on the forward strand.
CGGGAAATTTTTTGTATATCATATTCAAATATACCCTAATCTAATATTAAAAACAATTTCAAAATTTCAAAAATTTTTGAAAAATTGTTTAGGTTAGGTTGAAATTTGGACGTAATATGCAAGTTTTGACTTCAGATTCAGATTTGGAAGGTCAAAAAACATATATAAACATATATCGCACTATCCGATCATGACCACCCATTATTTTATGGGGCTCCAAAATTTTTGAGGTTATATCGAAACTTAGACGTCTAGTGTAAGTTTTGACTTCGGATTCGGCCTTAGATGGTCAAAATACATGTTAAAGCATATATCGCATGACCAGATCAGGATTCTATATCTTTTGGGGCATATTTAAAGGTTTTTCAGTTTTTTGAGGTTATGTCGAAATCCAGACGTGATGGAGAATTTCTGTTCCCGGATTCGGAATCAGCGACCCAAAATCCATATAACTGCATATGCCGCATAACCAGATCATGACACTTTTTTTTTTTGTGGGGCTGTGTTATCAGTCAAGAAGATGCAAGATGCTGGAATGACAGTCGAATTTTACCCTGATGGCATCAGGGTTACTAAAGATGGTAATCTAGCGTTTGATGGAACATGTGAGTACAATGTACCAATAATAAAATTTACTATGAATAGTAAAGTATATACCTCAAAAGTTAGAAATAGTGCTGAGTATCGCTTGTGGCATGAAAGATTGGGTCATGTAAGTGCAGGCAAATTTTTAGAGATGAAACAAAATGAACTATTTGAAGATATAAATATATTAAAAGACATAGAAGTAAATCAAGATCTATGTGAGGCTTGTATAAACGGCAAGCAATCAAGATTAAAACTTAATTGATTTAAAAACAATGAAAATATCCAGAGACTTTTGTTTGTAGTCCATTCCGATGTCTGTGGGTTACTATTGACAATAAAAACTATTACGTTGTTTTTATTGATGAATACACACATTACTGTGTGATTAATAGCTTTAAGCTTAATAAATATTTTTGGGGTGAAGCTGTTTGAACAGCAACATACAGGTCCCCAAGTAGAGCGTTAAAAGAAAAGAAGACACCGTATGAAATGTGGCATAATAACAAGCCAATCTTAAAATATCTTAAGATACGAGGGTCGTTTGATAAGTCCGTGACTTTTTGTATTTGCCGCGCACCTGCTCTAAATACAACACTGCTCCTGTCAGCAGTTATCGATTAACAGCTGACTGTAAAATTTTGAGAAAGCTGCGTTTTTTGGTTTGCGTTTTATAGGCATTGAAAGCAGACGATCTCGTGAATTTTAACGAAAATGGAAAAAAGTGAATTTCGTGTGCTAATGGCAAAATTTCATAAATTGGGCTACGAACTGCTACCCCATCCAGCATATTCTCCAGATTTAGCCCCCTGTGACTATTTTTTGTTTCCAAACATGAAGAAATGGCTCGGCGGTAAGAGATTCGGGTCATCACAGAAACAAACGACTATTTTGAGGGCCTTGAGAAAACCTATTATTTGGAAGGAATAAAAAAATTGGAAAAACGCTGGACTAAATGTATAGAGCTAAAAGGAGATTATGTTGAGAAATAAAACGCTTCTTTGACGAAAAAAATATATTTTATTCAAAAAGTCACGGACTTATCAAACGACCCTCGTATTTGGTTCAACAGTATTTGAACTTAATAAAGTGCAGAAAAGAAAATTTTATGATTAGTCAATTAAAACAATACTTGTCGGTTAAGAACCAAATGGGTACAAATTATGGAATGAGAAATCGAGAAAATTTATGACAGCTAGGGATGTTGTCAAAGTTGGTACATGAAGAAGACTCGAAGGTTCAACTTAAAAGTGTTGATGATTCTTCAAATAAAGAAAATGTAGAGTCAGCTTTTCCAATGGTGGAAAATAATGAATCTGTTGATTCAAGAATAAATGAACAACATAGTGAAAATTCCATATGTCTAAAGAATGCCGATCCAGTTATAGAAACTGGTGGTGAAATAAACGATAACAAAAGTGAGCAAGAAATCAGACGCAGTGAAAGAAATAAAGGTAAACCAAAACTATCGTATAGATTTTTAGAAAAATGTCTAATGAATACTCAAGTCTGTTTAAATGATATTCCCAGTAAATTTGATGAAATTGAATTTCGTGATGACAGATCTTTTTGGGAAAAAGCCATTCAAGATGAATTTGATTCGCATTCAGAAAATAAAACATGGAGATTGTAAATGGTTTTTTAGTATTAAACAAGATTAGTTTGGAAACTTAGTAAAGTATAAAGCAAGGCTAGTAGCACGAGGTTTTACACAAGAATATATGACTGATTATGATGAGACATTTGCACCAGTTGCAAGAATTTCCAGTTTTCGTTTTTTGTTGGCATTTTCAAACCAATACAATATACAAGTCCATCATATGGATGTGAAAACAGCATTCTTGAATGGAACACTAAAAGATGAAATCTACATGAAGGTTCCAAAAGGGTTGCCATACTGCGATGAGAATTCAGTATGCAAGCTTAATAAAGCTATTTCTGGCCTTAAACAAGCTGCAAGATGCTGGTTTGAAGTTTTTGAAAATGTGCTAAAAGATGTTGGATTTGAAAATCTAAAAGTTGATCGTTGTATCTATATCTTAGATAAAGGAAATTTCTCAGATAGTATCTATATTTTATTACATGTGGACGATGTAATAATTGCCACTAGTAAATCCGAAACTATGTCTAAATTTAAATCATACCTTCTTTAAAATGACTCATTTGAAAGAAGTTCGATATTTTATCGGTATTAAAATTGATAGAAATAAAAGATATGTTTCAGTCAATCTGCACATATAAAGAATGTGTTGAGAACGTTCAATATGGAAGAATGCAATGAATGAATGAGAATGCAGTTAGTACACCTCTCCCACGCAAACTAAGCTATGAGGCTCTACAATCTGTAGAATCACGTGAGGCACCATGTAGATAATTGGTTGTTTGATGTACATCATGTTATGTACTCGCCCAGACTTAAGTACATCAATAAGTATTTTCAGTCGATATTCGAATAACAACAATAAGGAATTATGGCTATGTCTTAAAAGAGTTTTAGGGTATTTAAAAGGAACTGTTGATTTGAGATTGAAATTTGAGAAAAATGTACAGTTTAGTAATATTTTTATTGGATATGTTGATTCTGATTGGGCAGGAAATGAGACAGAAAGACGAAGTACTACTGGATATTTATTTAAAATGTTTAAGTGTTGTTTAATTTCATGGAGCACAATGAAGCAAAAATCTGTTGCAGCTTCATCCACCGAAGCAGAGTACGTGGCCTTGAAGGTGTTAGAAAAGCCTTATGGCTCAAGTCTTTATTGGTAGAAATTAAACTAGAATTAAAAGGTACGTATACATTGTTTACGCCGAAACTCGCCGCCTTAAAGTAGGCAGCATATCAGTGTAAACAGTGCGAGAGTCACTAAGGGCTCTCGCGCTCTTTTATCCAATTTTATGTTAAGTTAGGATTAAGTAAATAAAATTATGTAAAAGAATTAAGTTTGAAAATATATAGTGAAGTGAACGCCACGCGCCCCGCATTGTTTTTTCTATGTACGAATTGTTTTCGCGTCGGTTTTTCATCCAACAGCAGGATTTCGCCCCCACGTCACGATCCCGCCAAGAAGGAAGCATTCATTGCCGCCACTACAAACATTGGTCCTTCGAGCCGGATTTTCTATATTTTGGACTTACGTCGCTGGATCATCATCCCCCCACTCCACTAGAACCAAAAGAAAACGGCATCTTGTCAGGATCCCACACAGATAAGTACTACACTTTTTATACCCTTCGACCATTGAAAATGGTCAAAAAAGGGTATACTAACTTTGTGCAAATGTATGTAACAGGTAAAAGGAGGCGTGGGAGACCCCACAAAGTATATATATTCTTGCTCAGGATCACTAGCCAAGTCGATTAAGCCATGTCTGTCTGTCTGTCCGGATGTCTGGATGTCTGGATGTCTGGATGTCCGGATGAACACACAGATCTCAGCTATTATAAAAGCTAAAGACACCAAATTTGGCATGAAGGTTTCTGTTTATCCGGGACAGGTGAAGTTTATTTCAAATGTTGGGTGCCACGCCCCCCGCCCACGCAAATCAATAATTTCATCTTTTTAGCTGATTTGCGAGCGACATATAAAAGATACAACATTCTGAGTAAGACTATATCTAGCTAATTATAATACCAACATAACGTCAAAATTCCAATCCGATCGGACAACAAACACAGAAGTTATTAAACAAAAACCTTGTTCGCTTTGATTTTGTATACAGACCAGCAAGCTGTGACGTCATTGCAATACTCATGTAGGAAAGAAAGGGAAAGAGAATGCGAGTGCGTAGCGCCATCTGTTGTTCTTTTCTTCTTTTCTATGCACAGACATTTTTTGCATTCAAACGCACACACACACATACATACATTTATGTTTGACCAATAAAATGATACACGCATATACACGTATTCATACACAGACGCATATAAAGGCTTATGTTACGATATTTCTATTAAGTAGAAGTATTGTACAATTATTGACTCTTTACATTTCAAAATGGTCGAAGGGTATCCCACTGTCGCGTGCCGCTCGACTGTTGCTCTTGTTACTTTTCTTATACGGCAGACGGCAGTGTGTAATTTTTCCTGTGTGAAAAGAGAGATATCTTCTCCTTTTCTTTGTAAGCTCGCAATTTGCGACCGGCATCTCTGTATGTACATATAAGTTAATTACTTGCAAGGTGCAAAGTAAAAAAATAAAAAGATTTTTTATTTCAATTAAGAACAATGACTTTATTTGTCTAAATCCAATTTGCAACTGATTACCCTAAGCTGTCCCTAACAAGCTGTGAGTCTTGGCTGTGAGCTGCGCTGCCCTTGGTGGCAGAGGATCGGCGTCGACTTCGCTGTTTCCAATAGGCCACGACATCGGCTGATGTTATGTTGGTCGAAATGCTGCAGTCTTCTTGGAGTCACATGCTAGGTGGGAGCGGAAGCGGTTGCCAAACGATTCTTAGAATTTAGCTTGAAAGCTCGGCGCATGCAGGAAATTATGCAGACGCTAAGCTTGCACATTGGAACTTGCGTACTGGAGTTCATTATTCTAAATTGTAACATTTTTGTTGTTAACTCTTCTCCCTACAATTTGTGTAGGGAATGTTGTTGAACTGAGGTAACTGATACTGTGCCTCAGGCAAAGATTGCTCGCAGGTTGATGGTGCGACCATCGCTGTGACTTTTGTTTCCATTCCAGGCGTGAAACGTAATTGCAATGTTATGCTCTTCTGCCTTTGGTTATAGGTGTGCAAGCCCAGGATGAGAGTCAGAGCAATGCCAAAGAGCGTCAGCAGGGTTATGCTGTTGACCGTTGAATGGGCCTTTATGTGCATCAGCTGTCTAGTGTTATTTATGTGCAATGCTTCCAGTGCACTATGGGCAAAAAGCCCGGAATTACTGCATAAAGTCAATTTGTTTGTGTGTTAGGAATTTGAAATTAAATGTTTTTTCCATTTATGAACTCTCCAGAGATAATGAAAATGATCATTAACAATTTTTGGAGCTTCCAGTTTGAAAATGCCGAGCAATCAAAGTCAACTGACCAACCGATAGCTTGACTTATCGAAATCCAACCATAATTATTTATTAACTTTGTGTTATTATTGCGGCTTGTTTTGTAAAGCTAGGAAAATTTGGAAATATGGAAAATAATAGTACAAGTATGTAGATTTATCGTTGTATGTTGGTTTATATATGTTTTGCATTATTCGTCGTATATTGTCAAGTGTTGCTCGAGTACTTTTACAGCTGAAATTTAGAAAATGTTGATGTGTTCTGTGGAGTGTAACTCATGTGGAGCGCGCGAGAGCGCGCAACTTCAATTGGTATGTTTTTTGTCAAAGTGTTTAGATTACGGTGATAATAATATCTTTTGGCCCTTTGCGAAAAAAATGCCATGTTGCAGCTGAGTATCGAAACTCATTCTCAGATGCAACATGGCATCACCAAACATTGCTGGAGGTTTGGGATAGCAACAGCCAGGATGACTCTACTATAACGAAGTGATTGCTTTAAGAAATTAACAAAAATCAAGTCAGAAACTCACCCGCAGCTCAAATTAAGGCAACTATGCACAGTTTTATAGCACTTGTAAAGAAATATTTGCTAAAATGCAATAAAGCTTATGGCTGCAACATTTTCCTTCTATATTCAAGTAGTCAAAGTGATTTTCAGACCAGCTCAAACAGAACTCCCTTAAAATATTTCTCAGGTGTGGTTGGAGGTGTGGGTGTGGGCGGAGAAGTTGAAGATGTGGTTTGATTGCAAAACAAAAACCAAAATTCTGTAATAGTATTTCACATGTTTGTGCAAAATTTGAATGCTAACCGTAAACTGCATAAGAGGTGCTTCAGGGGTGAGGACTGTAGATTCCAAATTGCTGATCCGCTTGTTGTCGATAATAATCGAGTCGTTTGATAGCTGAACAAGGTATGTTCCCTAGGTGAAGCTCTGCTTTGTTATATTTCCATCGAAGTCGTTTATAGGATGATTGGATACGTTTTAGGCATTGCTAAAACTACACAGCGCTTTCCTTCCCTGAACTAACTTTGGAAAACAATTTGAAATACTTATATTAACAATTTTTTCTTATTGCATATTTTAATATATTCTATTGTTTTACAATTTTGGGCAATGCCATAGGTAAGGTTTTCGAAAACAAAGATTTCTTGAACGTTTAAGTGTACGATTGAATTTTACTATTGGTTTTATCATAATTCTTGGTATTAGGTTTCTTCTAAATTTGGAATTTTAACAATATACAAAAGTGTTGTTTTATAATGTAAAATTGAGACATCGGAAAACTCCATTATTTCTTCCGTTGACAGGGGTGGCATGTTGTTTCTTTCAAAAATTTTTTCAATTTCCATTAACTCATCTTCATTTAGTAAAAGTGTGTTAACTACGTTTAGTCGTGCCCACTGAATGGCATATCTAATGTTAACAATTTCTTCTTTTAGAATTCTAATCTGATTGTGCAAACTAACAGCTATTTCGATACTAACTGAACTGCTTTTACGAATAGAGTTTGTGAGAGCGTTAGATACTGAAGTGAGTAGTAGGGAGAATATGGGGGTTCTGGCGGAGCCCGGAGTCATGGGGATTCTGGAAAGTTCACATTCAGTGCAAAAAGTTGAGCGTTTTCTTGCTTATCGCTCGCATTTGGCTCCGCCAGAATCCCCACCCTGTTGTTGTTGTAGATTTGTAGGACAGGAAATGGCTCCGCCAGAATCCCCACGACGTTTTGCGAGTCGCTGGCGCCGGAGAGTGTGACACTCTCGGTCGAGGGGCGGGGTCGAGGGCCGGGGCCAGGGCCAGGGCCGGGGCCGGGGTCCGGGGCCGGGGCCGGGGTCGAGGGCGAGGTCGAGGGCAGGGCCTGAGGCCGGGGGGCCGGGGGCCCAAATGAATAACGTTCTACTTTTATAGCAAAATTATATACGTATTTAAACGTTTTATCAGAGCTTGGGTGTATATATGTTTAATAACATCATATTTATTATTGTTTGCTTTTTAATAAAGAAAAATAACATTTTATCAATGTCCGGTCGCATGTTTGTTTAATGTGAGCTTTTATCACAAAACACATGTTTCTTTGTTTAAGCTCTTCCTATATAATACCCTGTATGTAGCGAAGCAATTTTATTCATATTTTTACATTTGAACTGAAAAAGATGTCGCAAGAAGCAGCGTTGGAGAACTGGAATGTTCATGGCAAAACACAGAAGCGAGCAATTAAAAGCATCAAGGATTTGGAAGCTGAGAAACCCTTTGAAATTATGAAAACCGTTCGAAAAAATACTGTTTATGGTGAAAAAATAATGATTGAGTGTAAAGATTTCGTGGTCTTTCTACCAGATCGCTATAATAACTTATCTGATGAAGATGTAAATTTATTTAACGTCGGAAAGTATAAATTTATAAAAGAATTTGACGGTCTAGATAATTATTCACTACGTTTTGTAAAAGGAGAATAAATATTTTTTTTATAAAAATATAATAAAAGTTTAATAAATGAAATAAAACAAAAAAACACAACAAAATGGAGTTTTTATGTGAACATTGTGGAAAAGTATTTAACAAAAACCAAAACTTAGTTCGACATATAAAAAATCAACATTCAAATACAAGTATAAACCATGATATATATTGCGATGCGTGTAATATATATATTAAACATGAAAATTATACACATCATATGCGTACTAATACTCATAAAAATTGTGCAAGTAAAGAAATATCTGATAATATAAAATGTGTATCGAGTATATTTAAAAATCGAATTTCAACATATATCTTAAAAAACCCTGATAAGAACAATTTGAATGTAGGAAAAATGTTTACTACAATCAGCGCTAAAATATATAAACTACTGGAAGATGCGCTTACTAAACATATTAATATCAAATTCAATTTTGAACTATTTTGTAATTATGTTTTAATTAAAGTTGATGAAGATTTGTGTAAAATTGAAGTGAAAACACATCAAACAAAAATGCGAATTTTAAATTTAACTATGAATCATAATGAAATAAAAAAAATAATCGAAGATTCTTTCAACATAATTTTAATAAAAATGAGTGAATTTCAAGAACGTGATAGCGGTTGGTCTTTAACTGAAATATTACATTTAGAAATTAATATAAATAAATATCAACCACTTAAGGGTTCGAACTATATACCCTTACCAAAAATAATACAAGATAAAAAGGCCTGTGTTAATGTTTATAAAAATGATAATTATTGTTTTAAATGGGCTATATTATTTGCCTTTACCGAAGTAACTAAAATTCATAATATAGAAAAAAATGTATTTATATTCAATAATATAACAATAAACTTTTCAAATATAAATTTCCCCACACCGGTAACTGATATAACAAATTTTGAATATAACAACCCTAAAATAAGTATAACTCTACTTGGATTAGATGAGCAAAACCACATAATTGGACCATATTATTTTAGTAAAAATAATAACGCTTCACATGAAATATACCTATTATTTTTGGAAAAAGAAAAAACATGTCATTATGTTTTGATAAAGGATATTTCAAGGTAAGTATATATGTAATATATAAATATGTTTTTTACAAAATTCTTTTTTCCCAGATTACTTCGAAGTCAACTGACAAAGCATAAATGTCGAGTTTATCTATGTAATAAATGTCTATTATATTTTCATGACAGTAACAAACTACAACAACATCGCCCTGAATGTAATAAAATTGTTACTCGATTACCTTCAATTAATAATAATATAATTAGTTTTAAAAACTATAAAAAACAATTAGATATTCCTTTTGTTGTATATGCTGATTTTGAATGTATATTACAAGATGTTAATATTGAAAATTCAACTAATATAAGATCAATACAAAAACATATTCCTTATGCATATAGCTATTATATTAAATGTTCTTTTGATAATAACTTAAATATATTTAGAATATATAACGGTACAGCTTGTTCAAACCATTTTATACAAACTTTATATAATGATTGCTTACAACTTTATACTAATCATTTATCTGTAATTAAACCAATGAAAGTATTAACAGAATTTCAATTGAAATCTTTTGAATTAGAACAATATTGTCATATTTGTAAAAAATTGTTAAATTATGATAAGGTTAAAGATCATTGTCATTTAACTGGTGAATACAGAGGAGCTGCACATAATGAATGTAATTTAAATTATAAAATATCAAATTTTTTCCCAATATTTTTTCATAATTTTTCTGCATATGATTGTCATTTGTTTGTAAAGGAATTATCAACAATTGAAGGCGAAATAACAATAATACCAATTAGCAAAGAATTTTATATATCTATTTCTAAGAAAATTTTTATAACACCAGAAAAATACTTTGAGCTACGATTTTCAGATTCGTTTAGATTTATGCCATCAAGTTTAGATAACTAGCTGGTTATTTAAATGATAATAGCTTAAAAACTGTTAGTTCATTTTTTCCAGAAAAAGAAGAGTTTAAATTAGTAAAACGAAAAGGTATATTTCCATATGATTATCTTAACTCAATTGAAAAATTAAACGATAAACAATTACCATTACAAGAACATTTTTTTAATAAATTAACAAATCAATTTTGTAGTGAAGAAAATTATATATATGCTCAACAAATATGGAATGTTTTTAAATGTAATAATTTATTAGATTATCTTTTATTATATTTAAAAATAGATGTACTTTTATTATGCGACATTTTTGAAAATTTTAGAAATATCTGTCAACAAATATATAATTTAGACCCATGTCAATATTACACAACCCCTGGCTTATCTTGGGATGCGATGTTAAAAACAACACAAATAGAAATAGAACTTTTAACAGACATAAATATGCATAACTTTATAATGAAAGGTATTAGAGGTGGACTTGTTCAGTGTGTTAAACGACACTCAGTTGCAAATAATAAGTATTTACATGATTATGATCCAAACAAAAAATCTAATTATATTATATATTTAGATGTTAACAATCTATATGGTTATGCTATGTCGCAATATATACCATATAAAAATTTTGAATGGAAAGAAGATATTAAAAGTTTCAATTTAATGAATATTGAACCAGATGCTGAAATTGGTTATATTTTAGAAGTAGATTTAGAATATAGTGAGTCACTACATGATTACCATAATGATTTACCATTTTGTGCAGAAAATAAACGAAATGAAAATATGAAATATACAAAATTGATTGCAGATTTCACACATAAAACAAATTATATAATACATTATAGAAATTTACAACAATGTTTAAAACATGGTATTGTTTTAACTAAAATACATAGAATATTACAATTTAATCAATCAGATTGGTTAAAGAAATATATTGATTATAATAATCATTTTAGAACATTGGCCACAAATGACTTTGAAAAAAATTTTTTTAAACTTCTTAACAATGCTGTATATGGCAAGACCATGGAAAATGTTGATAAAAGAAAAGAAATTAAATTGGTATGTAGTTGGGAAAATAAGGGTAAAAAGTTAGGCGCTAGAAGTCTTATTGCTAAATTTAATTTTCATAGTTTACTACAATTTAATGAAGAAATGTTAGCTGTACAAATGCAAAAGGGAAATATTTTTTATAATAAACCAATATATATTGGTTTTACTGTGTTAGAATTATCGAAATATAAAATGTATAGTTTTCATTATGATTATATGAAACCAAAGTATAACACAAATATAAGTTTAATGTATATGGATACCGATTCTTTTATATATGATATTGAAACTATTGATTATTATAATGATATTAAACCAGATATAATAAATCATTTTGATACATCAGAATATGCTATTGATAATATATATAATCTACCTTTATTAAATAAAAAAACATTAGGCATGATGAAAGATGAATGTAAAGGAAACTTAATTAAAGAATTTATTGGTTTAAGAGCAAAAATGTATTCATTTAAAATCATTTCTTCTGAAAATAATATAATTAAGTCGAAAGAAATAAAGAAATTAAAAGGTGTGAAAAAAAGTGTAACATCAAAATTAACTATTAATGATTTTCGTAATTGTTTATATAGAAAGCAAAATCAAGTTCATACGATGTATTTATTTAAATCAAAATTACATGAGATATATACACAGGAATATATGAAAGTTTCGTTAAATTATTTAGATGATAAGCGATTTATAAAAGAAAACAATATACATACTCTTGCATGGAACCATAAAGATATTCAATAAAAACATTATGATTTTTTTTATTATATATTATATTTATTAAATAAAAATTTTAAACATAAATGTCCACAATTAAAAGTATTAAATTTTTGTTTATTTTTATAATTGTATTCAATAGTTGGCTTCAAATACGTAATTAACTCTATAGGTGGTTTTAAATCACCAAAACTATCAAAATATTCTTTATAGTCATGTTTTTTATAATATGCTACCCAGTGTGTACCTACACCGCTATCACTATCTAAGTTGATAATACCGCATTCGTTAATCCATGGTTTTGTTTTTGGTAAACGATCACGCATGAAAACGCCACGAAAATACTTGAGATATTTTTTACCGTACTCATTTAAATCAACATCAGTTAGTGGTCGTTTGGGTAGCTTCGCTAAAAGTTTTTTGACGATTTATTAAATGGACTATAAAATAAACCATAACCCTTTTTATATGGTTTTAGAAAGAGTCCTTTTCCCATAGCAATTGATTCCATATGACGATTATGTCGTGTTGCTTCTGCTAGTTGTTGTTTTCCATTTTTGACATCATTTATTGCTTTTGCTATAGCTGATCCACCACTCGCAAGACCACCAAGTGCAGACAATGCGGTAAAAATCGGAATCAAAGGTAAAAATCCTCCTATTTTTGGTAATGGTATCACTCTTGGAATGATTGAATATGCATTTTTTCTATTACATTTCATAGAAGTTGGAATTTTTTGTCTTGATATTGTGATCGCTTCATTCAAATCTGTGGGATTTTTACGTTTTAATACTTTCAATGTTTTTTTCACAACATTTTTAAATAACAATGTTGATGAACGTTTTTTCATTTTTCGTTGTCGTTGTTGTTGTTTACGAGTTTTTTTTTTATTTTTTCTGTTTCGTTTTTTTGTTGATGATGTCATACCAAGACCAAATTTAACTTTTGCTTTCATTGCATTCGTAACAAACCATGCGCCGGATTTTTCTTTAAATGTGCTATCTTTTGCTTTTACTCGCCCCCACGCTTTTTCAGCTAATATGTTATCAGCTTGATGTCGTTTTTCTAGGTTCTCTTTATTATTATTTACGGTTTGTGAATATATTATATCATGTTCTCGACATGCGGCATCTAATGGATTTATACCTTTATCTCCTCTAGCTAAACGTTCTGCAAGTTTTGTTCCTGGTCCACAAAACTGATAGCCACCCGGTAAATGTAATTCAAATGGTAATTTATTTATGAGGCTGTTAACAATGCTACCACCAATTTTATACTGATTTGGTTTATTTTTATTATATATGATAGTCATTTTATAATATTAATAAATCGATTGTTAATCGATAACAAAATTTATAATAAATATTTTGTTTTTAATTATAGACAAACATGTGTCTTATGTTATATATATAACATAAATGAACTATATTATTATTATTCATTGTATTTATAGAAAGAAAGAAATATATACATAACAAATAATACATAGAAACATGCGTATACATAAACAACAGAAACAAATAAAAATACGAAATATTGATAAAGAATGCGGTGAACGAGATAAAAATAAAATAATAGTTCACAGCCCGCTGTTACCAAATTCTATACGTGCATTAATTGTGGGCCCATCTAATTGTGGGAAAACAAATGTTATGATAAGTTTAATAGAAAGCCCTAATGGTCTTAAATAAAAATATTTATATTTATTCTAAGTCATTGTATCAACCTAAATACCAATATTTAATAAAATTGGTTAAACCAATAAAAGGAATGCATATATACACATTTTCTGACAAAGAACAAGTTTTACCTACAGATAAAGCAAAAATAAATTCGATAATGATATTTGATGATGTTATCTGCGATAAACAAAATACAATAAGAGATTATTTTTGTATGGGTCGTCATAAGCATATTGATTCTTTCTATTTATGTCAAACATATACAAAGATACCAAAACATTTAATTCGTGATAATGCTAATTTAATTATTATTTTTAAACAAGATGAAATGAATATAAAACATATATATAATGATCATGTATTGGGGGATATGTCGTTTAAAACTTTTATAAAAATGTGTACTAAATGTTGGGAATATAAATATGGTTTTCTTGTTATAAGTAAAGATAATGATATTAATAAAGGACGTTATAGAAAAGGTTTTGATAATTTTATAGAATTATGATTTTTATATGTTGAAAACCTGTCAACAATTATTTAACAGTTTCTGATCAGCTTCTGATCAGCTTCTAATCAGCTTTTAAAAAGCTTTTGAAGAGCTTTTTAACAGCCTCCTATCAGCTAATAATATAATTATTATTTTATATTTACACAAATAATATATATTTAAACAGTAATAAAAAAGTTAAATAGGTAACAATTGTTTTTTAATGAAACAACAACAATGAAAAATTTAAATGAAAAGAGTAATTTGTTAAATAATATTGTTAAAGCAAGAACAATATTAAAAGAAAAATTAAATAGTATGAAGTTAAATGAAATCGATAGAATTAATGCTTTTGATAAAACTTTTAAGCCGATTACACAGCCTTTAAATGTAATTGCACAAAATTTAAATAAAAGAGGAAGAAAAAAACGAATGAATGATTTTGAACAGGATATTGATGATTATAATGAATCAGAAGAAATGAAATTTAATATAAATAATAAACGTGAAAAATGTAATAAGATACTTAAAATTAAACGAAAGAAAAAAATAGATAATTAAAATAGAAAAACAACTACTATCAAGTGATGATGATGATGATGATGTTGATGGTGGTGATGATAATGTTATTCCATTTGAAAATAATCAATTTTCTCTTCATTCTGATGAAACATTACATAATTTTGAAAGTTTTTTAGATAACCAAAGAGAAAAATATAATGATCTATTATCAAAAACAGATAGTAATACGAGTATAAACAAAGATCAAGCAGTTCAAAACAAACAGAAGAAAATCAAGCAGTACAAAATCAACATCAAAATATTAAAAAAACAATTTCTAAACGTCATAATATTGATAATATTCAATTACCTTCAAAAATTGTTAAAAACGAGATATTACAAAATGATAACGCAGTTAATAAAATACTTGAAAAAAGTTTTAAAATCAATGGCCATAGATATTATAATATAAAAAAAGCTTATGATTGTAATGATGATCTTAGAAATCAAGCAGTACAAAATCAACATCAAAATATTAAAAAAACAATTTCTAAACGTCATAATATTGATAATATTCAATTACCTTCAAAAATTGTTAAAAACGAGATATTACAAAATGATAATACAGTTAATAAAAAACTTGAAAAAAGTTTTAAAATCAATGGCCATAGATATTATAATATAAAAAAGCTAATGATGATAATGATGATCTTAGATTACTAATGTTAGCAAAAAATATAAAAAATAAAAATGAAAAGAAAATTATTACTCAACGATTACGAAAGATAAAACAAAAAAATGTAGATAATTATGAAAATAAACGAAGAAAATTAGATAACATAATTTCTACCAATCATAAGTTAAATAAAAATTTTAAGAATAAAGTTGTAAAAAAATCATTGCTTTTAAAAAACTTTGAACTTTTAAAAAATAGAAAACAATTAGATATGTTATATGGTTTAAATGTAAAGAAAAATGGTGATTGGTATTATGGTAATAATAAATTAAAATATACTGATAAAATTATTAAAATTAATGATGTTAATTATAAATTAACAACAGGATTGTTTCAACTTCTATTTCATTCTAAACCAATTCAGTATTCAAAAACTGATTTAAAAAATTATAAACAAATTTTATTAGAAACAAATGCACATAAGCGAAACTTTCAACCTAATAGTCAAATTAAAGGATCTAAATCATATAAATATCAATATATCATAAAGAATTTATTCAAACCAAGATTACCTTTTGTCGGAAGAGGTACTATAACAAAGACTATTACAACAAAGGAAAAAGGATATATATATTGGGATGACCCCAATGAATTAGTTGGTAGATTACGTTTACTATTAGCATCACAAAATGCTGGTAACAATAATCATAAAAATGAAATTATATCGATAATTGAAGAATTAAAAGAAGCTAATATAATAAAATGAGTCATATAAATAAATTTGGACAAACTAGTGATTCTAATCCTGGTTCTCTAAACAAAATAAAATTAAAACACTTTATTAATAAATATAATAAACATATAGAAATGAATATTACTAAAATAGAAAAAGAAATACGAATTATTGAAAGTGAAATAAATACTTTAAATACAACAATCGATGAAGATGTCGATCAAAATATACAACAAATACAACAAACATATAAAGAGTTTTCTGATAAGTTTTTACAATTATACATAAAGCCAATAGAAAAAAAACTTCAGAATATTGAAGACATATTATTTCAAATAGTTACAAATAAAAATAATGATAGTGATAGTAGTGTATCGAAAGTTAAAATAAATTTTCCACTTATTAAAGCTATAACAAAACAGTGATGAATATAAATAAAAGAAATATCGTTAATGAGTTACATAAACAAGCGAGAAAAAATTTTATAAGACGAAATGTAATAATAAAAGGTATTGATGACTTATGGCAAGCGGATTTAGTGGAAATGATTAACTATGAATTATATAATGATGGTTATCGTTATCTTTTAACTGTTATAGATACGTTTTCTAAAAAGCATGGGCTATAGCAATAAAAAGAAAAACAGCAGTTAATATTGTAAAAAGCATGCAAAATATTTTTAAGAATTCAATGAGAAAACCAAAAAATTTACAAACCGATGATGGAAAAGAATTTTTTAATAATTCATTTAAAAATCTTATGAAAATTTATCATATTAATCATTATTCAACATATAGTGTTTTAAAAGCTAGTATAGTCGAAAGATTTAACAGAACATTGAAAAACATGATGTGGAAAGAATTTAGTTATCAAGGTACTTATCAATGGATTAATATTTATAAAAATTTAATCAATCAATATAATAACACGTATCATAAAACAATACATATGTCACCAAATGATGTAAATTTAACAAATGAAAAAATGCTTCTTGATACTGTATACAATCATTTAAAAATAACAAACAAACCTAAATTTAAAATTGGTGATTTTGTACGTATAAGTAAATATAAACATATATTTGAAAAAGGATATACCGCGAATTGGACAACCGAAATATTTAAAATTAAAATCATACAAAATACAAACCCTACCACTTATATCTTAGAAGATTATCAAGAACATGAAATTAAAGGAGGATTTTATGAATATGAGCTTATGAAAACAAACTACCCTGATACATATCTAGTTGAAAAGATAATAAAACGACGAAAAAACAAAGCGTTAGTTAAATGGCTTGGATTTTCTTCAATACATAATTCATGGATAAACTTATAAATATGAATGCGAAAGTTATTATCGTCTTATTCGTTTAAAGCTATTAAATATGTCAATAACACTAACATTTACTGGCAATGAATCAGTACTTAATACAAATTATTTTCCGCCAATCGAACTTAAAGGAAACTACGTTTGCGGCTCAATAAGTTTAGATACATATCATTCAATTCCAAATGTTGATTTACATAATAATAAATTTCATATTGGAAACTATGAAATTACTATTCCCGTTGGATCATATGAAATTGATGATATAACTGATTTAATTATTATAGAATATGAAAAAAAAAAAAAGAAAATAATATTCTTTCAATAAACGCAAATTATAATACCCTACAAACGGAAATAATTAGTAAAAAAGATATAATATATTTTAATAAAGAAAATTCAATTGGAAAACTATTAGGATTTACCCCTAAAATACTACAAACTGAAATAAAAAATTGTTCTGATAACCCAATTAATATTACAAAAATAAATAATATAATTATTAAATGTAATATTATAGCTGGAACCTATATAAATAATACGCCAGCACACATATTACATCAGTTTGCTCTTGCTGTTACCCCTGGTTATAAAATAACGGAAATACCACAAAATGTTATATATCTACCAGTGAATACACAACAAATAAATTCAATCATATTAGAAATAGTTGACCAAGATGATAATTTAATAAACTTTCGTGGAGAAAAAATAACAATAAGATTACATTTAAAACCATTAAAAGAATGATTGTGTATAATTATCAACGTGCATTCAACCCAGAATCATTCATATTTACACCGTTAAGCTGTATAGAAGGAAAAAACACCTTCAATAATAAACAAAAATATAAAAATAATAAAAGGATCATAAAACATAAACCACTGACGAAAATAAATAGAAAATTTTTAACAGATTTAGGATTTACATTAAAAAATGAGTCATATACTAAATGTTTTACAAAGACCGGTGATTGATAATACAATAATTAGAAAAGAATTTCATAGTTACTTATCATATTTACCATCATATGAAAATAATGATGAAATTCGAATTTCTATTCAAAATCAAGATTTATATGTTTTACCAAGTGAAAGTTTTTTATACATTGAAGGAATTATAAAAAAAAATGATAATACTCTTATTGATGATCTTATAACATTACATAATAATTGTATGGCATATTTATTTAGTGAAATACGTTATGAATTAAATGGTATAGAAATTGACCGAACACGATATATTGGTAAAACAACAGATTTAAAAAACATTTTATCAATTCAAAATAATAATATGAAATATAAAAATGCAGGATGGTCAACGAATGAAGACCTAAAAGTTCAAAAAGGACATTTCAATTTCTGTTTACCATTAAATCTTTTACTTGGATTTGCTGAAGATTATAATAAAATAATACTTAATGGAAAACATGACCTAATTCTATTACGTGAAAAAGATAACAAAAATGTTTATAAATCAAGTGAAGCGACAGCAAGAATGAAAATTTTAAATATTGTATGGAAAATGCCTCATATACAATTGGCTGACTCATATAAATTACAAATGTTAAAAGTAATTAATAAACAAACACCACTATTAATATCCTTTAGAAGTTGGGATATGTATTATAATCCTATATTACCAGAAACTACATCTTGTATATGGAATGTTAAATTAGCTGCTGAAACAGAACGACCACGATTTATTATTTTAGCATTTCAAACTAATAATGTTTATAATCATTGTAATTTATCAGATATAAAAGTATATTTAAATTCAGACGTATATCCATATGATAATTTAAATCAAAAATTTGATATAAATAAATTTGCATTGTTTTATGAAATGTATTTAAATTTCCAACAAAGTTATTATGGTGTTGAATCACACCCATTGTTAACACCGCAATTATTTAAAGATCAGGCACCTTTTTTTGTTATAAATGTATCTCATCAAAACGAAACAGTTAAAAGTGGACCAATCGATATAAGAATCGATTTAAAAACAATAGAAAATATTCCACCTAACACATCAGCCTATTGTTTAATTATTCATGATAAATTGTTTGAATACACATCACTAACAAACGAAGTTCGAAAGCTCTTTTAACAAATTTGTTTCTGTCGAACAACTAGTTACATTTGTACTGTCTTTATGTAAGCAAGTTGAAAATGAAACCGGTCATATTTTTAATCTTTTTTTTATATACATTAAATATATTAAATGCACAAAATAATATAAAAATTTTTATAAACAACAATAATACAATAGGAAAAAAAATGTACAATTTAATATAACATTACCTAATAATGATATAATAAAAGTAAATATTTCATTTGAAATGTTATATAAAAATACTAGTGATAAACATAATCCAACAACAACAACAACATATCCAATAAATATATTACCAGAAATAACAACAGAAAGCCCAATAGCAGTAAAATCTTTTACGACACAAGATGCAATCAACGCATTTACAGAAAATCTTTTAAAAAAAGAAAGTGATATCGGTGGAATTTTAAATGCGACAGCTCCATTTGATAGACATTTTAATTTAATGTATAAAACCATATCTTTACCAATTCGCTGTACATATATAAGTAACTATACAGCAAAAACACTAAAAATTACATGTAATAAGTATGTAGAAACTCAGTATATAGAGCGTCTAAACTCAAACGGAGAAATAGAAATAGTGAAAAAAGAAGATAACAAACGCGTTGAGCAAATAATAATCAACGAAGATGACGTAAACAGCTATACGCAAACATATAAAATGGTTATAACATGAAATGCATAGCGCAGTTTAACTTAAAGAACATAAAGAATGAAATCGTCTGCAATAAAATATAACACAATGAAAATAATTTTAATATTTTTCATTTTAATCATACAATATGTATATAGTAACAAACTATATACTAAAAAAAATGAAAATTTTAATTTAATTATTGATAAACCTATGAAAATCAATGTGAATTTAACAATTGAATTATTCAAAGAAAATTTAAAATATAATAAAAATATGCGATTTAAACGTAGTGTCGTAAGCACAGAATATAAATTTCCTACAGTGAATGATGCTATTGAAGCATTTCGAAAAAATTTAATCGAAAAAGAAAACAATATTGGTGGTATAATTGATACACCATATGTGATTTATAGATTCTTTAATTTAAAATATTCTACTTGTGAAATCCCCATTCGTTGTTCTTATCAAAGTGACTTTTTGAAAAGATCATTAAATATTTATTGCACACAATATAAAACAAATGTATATAATAGTCGATATACCTATAATAAAGACTACATGTTTGAACGAAATTACGATCAGTCGTCAAACAACATCGGTAATGTAGACATCAGTGATTATCAACAAACTTTGTCAATGACTATTTCATAAATATATAAAGAAAAAAAATGCTGGATGAAATAATAAAAAAGTTTCTAAAAAACTTTATGCATATACTTAGACCGGAACATAAATATAAATTAACATCAATTCTATTACATATAAATACTGTTCAAAATTTAACACTTTACCCAAGAGATGAAAAAATTGATATTGTAAAATTTAAAATTTTAAAAAATGAATTAGACAAAATGGATAGTGAACACGCAATAGACGAACAAAATATAGAAGATGAAATGGATAGTGAACACGTAATAGACGAAACAAGTATGGAAGATGAAGCTATGCAAATTATGTCACTATATATGTAAGTATATAAAGATATATATATATTTATATATTTAAATTTATATATTTTTAGACCGCCGCCTGCAATTGACGATGATAAAGAAAACCATGCTGACCAAATACAAAGCCGATTTTCAAATAACAACTGAAGCTGTAATAAAATCAAAAACTATATATTCAATAATTAAAACACCCTTTATATTAACCAAAAAAATTATTAGATGCACAAATAAAATGTATTTTTATATATTATAAAATAACATTGTTTTATTAAGGTACTGAATGAACACCACAGCTATTTAGGAAAAATATATACGCATGACATTGGTATAACGTTTCCGGCAGAGTGGGCACTTTTCTACGGAAGAAGCGCATTTGCTGCAAGCGATCACATGACCGCATGGTAGAAAAATCGTATTATATTCTGCGTCATAGCAAATCTTACATAGCTTCTCTTCGGGTATGGTAATGCTCGCAGCAGGGGCTGCTACAAGAACGATAGAGGAGGAGACATCTTCTGTGTTGGTCTGTGCAACTTTTTTTTCCGAACTGTTCATATCTTTCCCAGCGGCGGCGCGCAGCACAGCATCGATATAGAGCTGACCCTTGGCCAGCTTAACGTACCGACAGTGGCTAAACCAGCGTGCATGCTGCTCCCAAGGTTCGTCGTTGTTTTCCCAATCCTTCAAACCGCCACCGCAACTGAAACAGCGCACACGATCGCCGGTGCCACAATAGAAGAACCCCGCCTCAGCGAGCTGTTCGGGGCGCTGTTTATGATTGTCTGGCCATTCCTCAAAGGTATGCAGACGTGTTGTCTCAATGACATACTCAGGATACACAGGAATGTTCTTCGGGAATGACATGTTCGTCTCGGCGATGAATCCAGCTGCAACGCGCTGGTGTAAAACTTATGTTTATCGGTTGCACACTGACTGAGCGGACTACCCTCGGTCCTAGCCCCGGCCCCCGGCCCCCCGGCCTCAGGCCCTGCCCTCGACCTCGCCCTCGACCCCGGCCCCGGCCCCGGACCCCGGCCCTGGCCCTGGCCCCGGCCCTCGACCCCGCCCCTCGACCCCGCCCCTCGACCCCGCCCCTCGACCCCGCCCTCGGCCTCGCCCCGGCCCTGGCCCTGGCCCTGGCCCTGGCCCTGGCCCTCGACCCCGCCCCTCGACCCCGCCCCTCGACCCCGCCCCTCTGGCCGCGGCCCTCTGACATTTGGCTCCGCCAGAATCCCCACCCTGTTGTTGTTGTAGATTTGTAGGACAGGAAATGGCTCCGCCAGAATCCCCACGACGTTTTGCGAGTCGCTGGCGCCCGAGAGTGTCACACTCTCTCATTGTACAATTATTGACTCTTTACGTTTCAAAAAGGTCGAAGGGTATCCCACTGCGCGTGCCGCTCGACTGTTGCTCTTGTTTTAGCTTAAGCTAGTTTAGAGAACTTATTTATTGCAGTGAGTACTAAGTGTCGTTCGATAAAGTAGATGTCGATGTGCAATATGTGACCGGGGTATTCTGGAATAGGAGTTTTTTGAAGTTCGGGATTTGGGGGGTGTCTGTTGTATTTAGCTTCTTTGCAAACTTTACATTGCCTGACTAAATGTATAATTTTTTGTTTCATTCCTGGGAAGTAACAGGTTTCTGCTAGTTGTTTTTGGTTTTCTAGAGCATTTCGATGTGCTCTCCTATGTATTTGAAGAATTCTTTTTTCCTGTTCAGTTCCGTCTGTCAAGTCTTCTACCCTAGACTGGGTGAATCGAGTTTTGGTTCCTTTAAAGTGACTTCTATAGATTGTCTGTATTTTTCCCATTATATCTTCAGTCGTGTAAATACCGTTAATGACGGATGGAATGAGATATTTTTTAGGTCTGTTATTATGTCGTCTGTACTGTATTCGCGCCGGTATATTTCATGTCTATGAAAACTAGGAAATGGGATGGTAAACTTGTAATCGTATTTATCTGATTTATAAAAGAATATTTGATTTCTGAAAACGTTTATTGGGGCTTCGACGCCAAAGATTAAGTCATGGGTAGAACTTTCGGCGCTATGTTGTGTAGAGGCGACAGAGTTAATCTGCTCTAAAGGTATTCTTGAGAGTGCGTCTGCAACAACATTTTCTTTTCCCGGTTTATAGAATATTTCATAATCGTATTCCTCTAGATTCTGGCATTTCCATTCCAGCTACTCAGAGAATGTGTCAAAGGTTGATGGTCTGTAAAGATCTTAACCTTTGCTTTACCGTACAGGAAATTTAAAGCATCAGTAGTTAAATGGAACTCCTTCTTGAAATCTGGATAACGGAGAATTATTTCTGATGACACCAAGCTGCTTTTAAGCTTCTTAAAAGTGTCTAGAGCTTCATTGTTTAGAGAAATAAATTTTTTTGATGATATTCTTTTGGACACGTGTCCATCTTCCCCTCTTAAAAGTGAAGTTAGGGGCTTTGCCAGTTTGGCATAGCATAGCATAGTTTGGCAAAGCCCTAGGAAAGATCTTAGATTCCTCAAAGTTTTAGGGGAGGGATAATTTGCTATCACTGCCACTTTACTCGGGTTTGTTTCTATTCCCCTATCGGAAACAACAAATCCAAGGAATTCGACTTTGTTTTTCATGAACTCACATTTGTCTAGCTGACATTTCATATTAGCGTTCTGCAATGCTGAATGCTAACCGTAAACTGCATAAGAGGTGCTTCAGGGGTGAGGACTGTAGGTTCCAAATTGCTGATCCGCTTGTTGTCGATAATAATCGAGTCGTTTGATAGCTGAACAAGGTATGTTCCCTCGGTGAAGCTCTGCTTTGTTATATTTCCATCGAAGTCGTTTATAGGATGATTGGATACGTTTTCGGCATTGCTAAAACTACACAGCGCTTTCCTTCCCTGAACTAACTTTGTGTAGAGGCGACAGAGTTAATCTGCTCTAAAGGTATTCTTGAGAGTGCGTCTGCAACAACATTTTCTTTTCCCGGTTTATAGAATATTTCATAATCGTATTCCTCTAGAGAAGCCTTCCATCTCTTGATTCTGGCATTTCCATTCTACTCAGAGAATGTGTCAAAGGCTGATGGTCTGTAAAGATCTTAACCTTTGCTTTACCGTACAGGTAATTTTTGAGGGCCTTGAGTGCCCAAATTATGGCTAGTATCTCTTTCTCGTTAGCCGCATAATTCTCTTCGGCTTTGGAAAGTGTTCTAGAGAGAAATGATATAGGGTGATTGTCTTGCGATAGAACTGCTCCGATCGCGAAATTTAAAGCATCAGTAGTTAAATGGAACTCCTTCTTGAAATCTGGATAACAGAGAATTATTTCTGATGACACCAAGCTGCTTTTAAGCTTCTTAAAAGTGTCTAGAGCTTCATTGTTTAGAGAAATACATTTTTTTGATTATATTCTTTTGGACACGTGTCCATCTTCCCCTCTTAAATGTGAAGTTAGGGGCTTTGCCAGTTTGGCATAGCATAGCATAGTTTGGCAAAGCCCTAGGAAAGATCTTAGATCCCTAAAAGTTTTAGGGCAGGGATAATTTGCTATCGCTGCCACTTTACTCGGGTTTGTTTCTATTCCTCTATCGGAAACAACAAATCCAAGGAATTCGACTTTGTTTTTCATGAACTCACATTTGTCTAGCTGACATTTCATATTAGCGTTCTGCAATGCTGAATGCTAACCGTAAACTGCATAAGAGGTGCTTCAGGGGTAAGGACTGTAGGTTCCAAATTGCTGAACCGCTTGTTGTCGATAATAATCGAGTCGTTTGATAGCTGAACAAGGTATGTTCCCTAGGTGAAGCTCTGCTTTGTTATATTTCCATCGAAGTCGTTCAATAGGATGATTGGATACGTTTTCGGCATTGCTAAAACTACACAGCGCTTTCCTTCCCTGAACTAACTTTGGAAAACAATTTGAAATACTTATATTAACAATTTTTTCTTATTGCATATTTTAATATATTCTATTGTTTTACAATTTTGGGCAATGCCATAGGTAAGGTTTTCGAAAACAAAGATTTCTTGAACGTTTAAGTGTACGATTGAATTTTACTATTGGTTTTATCATAATGTCTTGGTATTAGGTTTCTTCTAAATTTGGAATTTTAACAATATACAAAAGTGTTGTTTTATAATGTAAAATTGAGACATCGGAAAACTCCATTATTTCTTCCGTTGACAGGGGTGGCATGTTGTTTCTTTCAAAAATTTTTTCAATTTCCATTAACTCATCTTCATTTAGTAAAAGTGTGTTAACTACGTTTAGTCGTGCCCACTGAATGGCAAATCTAATGTTAACAATTTCTTCTTTTAGAAGTCTAATCTGATTGTGCAAACTAACAGCTATTTCGATACTAACTGAACTGCTTTTACGAATAGAGTTTGTGAGAGCGTTAGATACTGAAGTGAGTTTATTTATTCTTTCTTCTAACTGTTTGTTAACAATGACCTGTTGGTAATTGTTGTCTATAAGTTTATCTAGGTTCTGCTCAATCATAACCAGGTCATCATGATCTGGACTACCCGCTATGTACATCCAACCTGTGCCTGTGCTTGGCAGACTTCACTGCGGTTTCCCACAGTCCTCCGAAGTGCGTGGCGCGGGGGGGAATGAACCTCCACTGCACTCCTCTCTCCGCCGCGAAGTTCACCAGCCTCGCCTCGTTGTTGTGGAACGCCGTCTGCAGCTCCCTCAGAACGTTGCTCGCTCCAACGAAATTCGTCGCGTTGTCGCTGAATATCGTCTCCGGTAATCCGCGTCTCCCGATGAACCTTTTAAAAACGTTCAAAAAGGCATCAGTCGATAAATCGGTTACCAACTCTAAATGAACCGCCTTTGAGGCAAAACAAACAAAAACGGCAACATACATTTTTATTGGTGGTCTACCCCTGATTCTATAGCTAACATAGAACGGCCCACAAAAGTCGACTCCACATACTCGAAACGGCCGACCTTCTCGAAGACGATCAGCAGGCAAATTTCCCATTATTTGCCCCAACAATTTTGGCTTGTATCGAAAACAGTGTATGCAATTCCGAACAACTGCAGTGCACAAACTTCGAGCATTTACTACCCAAATTTGCTGCCTCAAAAGAGCTTTTGGGCCAGCATGGTAGTGCCTACGATGCAAATATCTGACAAAAAGTTGAATAAATCCTGACTTCTTTGTCATTAAAAGCGGAAATTTAGCATCATAAGAGAGAGGCCCGTGTAACAAACGTCCTCCTACTCGAATGAGTTCAAATTGTATTCCATTTTTTTCGCAATTTGTTGCCAAAGCTTGGCAAGCAAGAGCGCTGCACATACCTCTAGTCGGGGTATTGTTTTCACGTTTAGTGGAGCTACCCTGGACTTTGCAGTGAGCAATGTAGTGCAAACGTCTCGGTTGTTGCAAGTTCGAACGTATATGCAACAACCATATGCATGACTGGATGCATCGGCAAAGCCATGGATCTGAACCCTTTGATACGTATTTAGGCATACGTACCGGGGAATGTGAATTTTATGTAAATCGCGCAAGGTCATGGTAAATTTATTTCATGTAGTGTGAAGACTCATTGGACTGGCTTCATCCCAGTCTATTTTCAGTCTCCACAACTCCTGCAACAACATTTTGGCCTTGGTAACAATAGGACACAGCAAACCAAGAGGGTCAAATAAGCGAGAAGCTGCAGACAATATGTTGCGTTTCGTTGGCTTAGCCGAAGCAAAACTGTCCACATCGAGATGATATTTAAATATATCCTCTTGAGGTGCCCAGCGCATCCCAAGAGTTTTTACGGAACTCTGGTCATCAGTTTTGAGAGTCACTTCTTCGCTAGCTTTTGTTTTGAACGACAGATCTCTACAGTTTGTTGCCTACTTGGCAAGTGGAAAACATCCTGATTCCAATATCTTCTGAACTTCATTGCAAATAGTGTAAAGTTCTTGTATACTATCTGCTCCTGCCAACATATCATCAACATAAAAGCACTTCTTAATCACATCTGATCCAATAGGATGTAATTGTGCGTGCATGTTGGCTAGCTCAAACAAGCAGCGTATCGCCAGAAAGGGTGCAGAAGCTGTACCGTATGTGACTGTATTAAGTCGGTATGCCTGAATATTTTGTGAAGTATTTTCTCTCCACAGAATAAGTTGGAAATTTCTGTCTTTTTCGGAGACATTTATCTGCCTATACATTTTTGAAATGTCAGCAGTTACGGCATACTTATTCAATCGGAAATTAATCAGGATTGAATAAAGCTCCCTCTGAATTGTCGGCCCCACCATCAGTGTTTCGTTAAGTGAAACAGCTGTTGACGTCTTACTAGAAGCGTCGAAAACTACACGAAGCTTGGTGGAGGAACTTTCAGGCCTAAGAACGCATTGATGAGGAATATAATAATGCTGTTCTAGAGGAGTTGACTTCAAAATGGACATATGTCCCAAATCCAAATACTCTTTCATGAAGGCATGGTACATAGTTTTAAGAACTGCATCCTTTGATATTTTACGCTCAAGTTGCCTTTCAGCAGTTTAAAAGGACAGGCCAAGAGCTTTTGGATCGGTCTTGAAAGGGAGATCCACTTGGAAACGACCAGAAGATAACTGCTTTACAGTTTTCTCGAAGATAAGTTCACAAGCCTGTTGTTCAGCTGTTTGGCGAACAGCCTTCGATTCGAATGGAGATTGATCCAATTCCCAGAAACGGTTAACTAACGAATCGAGAGAACAATTAGTTTGGGCCATTAAACACCCACTGAACTGATGCCTAGGCACTTGTCCAGTACATTTGCCTGCAACTATCCATCCTAGCAGCGTTTTTTGCATTATAGGAAGTTCAGAACCCAATTTTATTTGCCCAACGCACAATAATTCGTAGACCAATTCTGCTCCCAAAAGAATGTCCACCTTAGCAGGTCTATTGAATTCTGGGTCTGCTAGTTTTATATTTTTGGGTATTTTCCAATTTGAAATACCCATGGAATGTCCAGGCTGTGTTGTTGAAATGGATTTCAAAACCCAACATTCAGCCGAAAAATTGTGCGAGTTTATGCGCGACTGAATAGAAGCACATATCTTATTTTTGCTATCTATTGTTGCACCACCAACCATCGAGGTAGCTAATGATGTTGGCTCCCGCTTAAGCCGTAACATCTGGGCCATGCTCTCAGACATCAAATTGATTTGGGAGCCACTATCAAGTAAGGCCCGTGCAGGATGCAACTGACCAAATCTGTCTTTTACATTAACGACAGCTGTGGCGAGAACAATTTGTTCATTGTTTGCTACATGCCCTAAATACGAATCTGGCATAGTCACTTGAAGAATGGATACCTCACCTTGAGCAGGAGTAGTATACCTGTGAAGCAGCGAATGGTGAGGCTTCGAACAAATTCGACATTTTGATGCCTTACATTTTGACACCATATGACCCACAATCAAACAATTTAGGCACAACTTTTGTGTTTTGACGAATTCAAAACGTTGCATAACTGATATAGCAGCAAACGATGGACACGAATCAAGATTGTGCGTTTCTGACTTGCAGAAGACGCACACAGACGATGATGAACGCCCTCCATCAGCACAAGCAAAGGACGATTTAAACTGATGGGGCTTCTTAGCGTCAACTCGCGACTTTGTTTTGTCCCGAGTTGACTCTTCTGCTGACAGATACTGATATCTCTTATTCAATTGTCTAGCACAATCTTCCCAAGATGGCAGCGTATCATAGTCAAGCTCTTCAAAACGAGATTTTGTAACATGGTCCACCTTTGCCATGACCATATGAATTATCATTGCACTAGCAATGTCTTTGTCGTTACCTAACGACGACAGCGAAGCATAAATAGCAGACACCGTATCTATGATCGATCTTAAACTCGACGCAGATGGTTTTGTCATGCTAGGTATGTCAAACAATTGCGAAACTGTATCAAAGAATATAAGACGTTTGTTGTCATATACTGCTTTAAGACTAGCGAGGGCCTTTGGATAGTTACAATCCGTTAGTTGGTACGGCCTTTCTACCCCCAATGCTTCATCTGACAAACACGAGACTAAGTGATTGAACTTTTCGACGTTTGACAAAGAATTGTCATCATCGACTAAACTTTCAAAGAGGCACATAAAATTTTTGTATTCCGAATGTTTGCCACTAAATTTTGGCAAACGCATTTTCGGCAACTGAGATCGCTGGCTCGAAACTACGGAGCAATTATTCTCAGTTTTTGGCCCTGAAGTCGGCTTGGATGCATTAATGTACAATGCTCTTGTGACGACACACAAGTCTTCTAATGGCCCTCTAGAATCATTAAGCGGGCTTAAATTATCTAGATCAGCCTGTAAATCCATTGCCTTTTGTATATAACCTTCTAGCAGCTCTAATCGGCACGCTAACTCTGTTTTATCAAATGATATGGTCTTTGCTTTGATTGCTGTTTGCATACGAGCAGTTTCAGCACTAACTTTGTCAAATCTTTGCAAGCACAGTGTTAATTTTGAACTTGTCTTGCTGATTTGTGGCTTTTCACTTGCCTTCTCGGTCTCAGACATGTTGGCTGATAAAATAAATAAAAATCAACAAAAACTAAATGTCACAAACTTTGTGAGCTACCCTCGCAACGATGCTGACTATGTAAATCTAGCTTGCCTATACACACACACTCGCGCAACCTATGCGTTGTGTGAGCAAACAAACGAAAATGAGCTATCAAAAGTAAGGCAGGCTAAACTTTTGCTGTAACTACGTTTGTAGGCAGCAATGTAAAATGAGAGAATATATGCACACGCACTCGAAGTGGTATGTATATCCAACAAACGAAAGAAGAAACAAGAGAAAACGAGAATTAAACCAAACGGTTTCTGCGCTACGTTTGTAGACAGCAATAGAATATGCGGGGTGCGGGGTGATGAAATGCAAGCAGCGCCAAATGCAAGCAAAGTCGAAATAACGAAAATATGTAAGCCCAGAGCAAGGTTCGAGGTGAACGAACGCAACGACAAATGTATGTGTGTATATGCAAACGCCAATGTATTCACAGATGTTCCAAGTTAGCGGTCAATATGTATATATGTATGCTAACCGAAGATCGGAAGGAAATAATTTGCATTTACACGCACACTTAATTATTAAAATAATTAATATGCAAGCCACCAATTTTATTATTCAATGTAAGATAAATATTGCCGTTTTTGTTTATTATTATTATTTGTTATAATGCGAATAACAAATTGTTAGTATAAACTAAACTTCATATGTATGTATGTATGTATGTTCGCTTATATATGTGTGTGTCTATACATATGTACATATATGTACCTCCTAACAGTTTTGTTCTGCTCAATATTTGGCGGTAATTTATTTACTTAGGTAGGCGCGAATTTTTTAATACATACATATACATACATATGATTCTATATATTTGTGCAACAAAATGAGTGTCAGAAATTGAGCTATTTAATTTCTTAAATAATTCAATGTCGACCAAAGCGACAGTACACAAAACACTATTTACGTGTACGCTCAATTTTTGACACTGAATACCTGGAGACTGTCTAGCGGCAATATTTATCTTACATTGAATAATAAAATTGGTGGCTTGCATATTAATTATTTTAATAATTAAGTGTGCGTGTAAATGCAAATTATTTCCTTCCGATCTTCGGTTAGCATACATATATACATATTGACCGCTAACTTGGAACATCTGTGAATACATTGGCGTTTGCATATACACACATACATTTGTCGTTGCGTTCGTTCACCTCGAACCTTGCTCTGGGCTTACATATTTTCGTTATTTCGACTTTGCTTGCATTTGGCGCTGCTTGCATTTCATCACCCCGCACCCCGCATATTCTATTGCTGTCTACAAACGTAGCGCAGAAACCGTTTGGTTTAATTCTCGTTTTCTCTTGTTTCTTCTTTCGTTTGTTGGATATACATACCACTTCGAGTGCGTGTGCATATATTCTCTCATTTTACATTGCTGCCTACAAACGTAGTTACAGCAAAAGTTAAAGCCTGCCTTACTTTTGATAGCTCATTTTCGTTTGTTTGCTCACACAACGCATAGGTTGCGCGAGTGTGTGTGTATAGGCAAGCTAGATTTACATAGTCAGCATCGTTGCGAGGGTAGCTCACAAAGTTTGTGACATTTAGTTTTTGTTGATTTTTATTTATTTTATCAGCCAACATGTCTGAGACCGAGAAGGCAAGTGAAAAGCCACAAATCAGCAAGACAAGTTCAAAATTAACACTGTGCTTGCAAAGATTTGACAAAGTTAGTGCTGAAACTGCTCGTATGCAAACAGCAATCAAAGCAAAGACCATATCATTTGATAAAACAGAGTTAGCGTGCCGATTAGAGCTGCTAGAAGGTTATATACAAAAGGCAATGGATTTACAGGCTGATCTCGATAATTTAAGCCCGCTTAATGATTCTAGAGGGCCATTAGAAGACTTGTGTGTCGTCACAAGAGCATTGTACATTAATGCATCCAAGCCGACTTCAGGGCCAAAAACTGAGAATAATTGCTCCGTAGTTTCGAGCCAGCGATCTCAGTTGCCGAAAATGCGTTTGCCAAAATTTAGTGGCAAACATTCGGAATACAAAAATTTTATGTGCCTCTTTGAAAGTTTAGTCGATGATGACAATTCTTTGTCAAACGTCGAAAAGTTCAATCACTTAGTCTCGTGTTTGTCAGATGAAGCATTGGGGGTAGTTAGGCCGTACCAACTAACGGATTGTAACTATCCAAAGGCCCTCGCTAGTCTTAAAGCAGTATATGACAACAAACGTCTTATATTCTTTGATACAGTTTCGCAATTGTTTGACATACCTAGCATGACAAAACCATCTGCGTCGAGTTTAAGATCGATCATAGATACGGTGTCTGCTATTTATGCTTCGCTGTCGTCGTTAGGTAACGACAAAGACATTGCTAGTGCAATGATAATTCATATGGTCATGGCAAAGGTGGACCATGTTACAAAATCTCGTTTTGAAGAGCAGCTTGACTATGATACGCTGCCATCTTGGGAAGATTGTGCTAGACAATTGAATAAGAGATATCAGTATCTGTCAGCAGAAGAGTCAACTCGGGACAAAACAAAGTCGCGAGTTGACGCTAAGAAGCCCCATCAGTTTAAATCGTCCTTTGCTTGTGCTGATGGAGGGCGTTCATCATCGTCTGTGTGCGTCTTCTGCAAGTCAGATACGCACAATCTTGATTCGTGTCCATCGTTTGCTGCTATATCAGTTATGCAACGTTTTGAATTCGTCAAAACACAAAAGTTGTGCCTAAATTGTTTGATTGTGGGTCATATGGTGTCAAAATGTAAGGCATCAAAATGTCGAATTTGTTCGAAGCCTCACCATTCGCTGCTTCACAGGTATACTACTCCTGCTCAAGGTGAGGTATCCATTCTTCAAATGACTATGCCAGATTCGTATTTAGGGCATGTAGCAAACAATGAACAAATTGTTCTCGCCACAGCTGTCGTTAATGTAAAAGACAGATTTGGTCAGTTGCATCCTGCACGGGCCTTACTTGATAGTGGCTCCCAAATCAATTTGATGTCTGAGAGCATGGCCCAGATGTTACGGCTTAAGCGGGAGCCAACATCATTAGCTACCTCGATGGTTGGTGGTGCAACAATAGATAGCAAAAATAAGATATGTGCTTCTATTCAGTCGCGCATAAACTCGCACAATTTTTCGGCTGAATGTTGGGTTTTGAAATCCATTTCAACAACACAGCCTGGACATTCCATGGGTATTTCAAATTGGAAAATACCCAAAAATATAAAACTAGCAGACCCAGAATTCAATAGACCTGCTAAGGTGGACATTCTTTTGGGAGCAGAATTGGTCTACGAATTATTGTGCGTTGGGCAAATAAAATTGGGTTCTGAACTTCCTATAATGCAAAAAACGCTGCTAGGATGGATAGTTGCAGGCAAATGTACTGGACAAGTGCCTAGGCATCAGTTCAGTGGGTGTTTAATGGCCCAAACTAATTGTTCTCTCGATTCGTTAGTTAACCGTTTCTGGGAATTGGATCAATCTCCATTCGAATCGAAGGCTGTTCGCCAAACAGCTGAACAACAGGCTTGTGAACTTATCTTCGAGAAAACTGTAAAGCAGTTATCTTCTGGTCGTTTCCAAGTGGATCTCCCTTTCAAGACCGATCCAAAAGCTCTTGGCCTGTCCTTTTAAACTGCTGAAAGGCAACTTGAGCGTAAAATATCAAAGGATGCAGTTCTTAAAACTATGTACCATGACTTCATGAAAGAGTATTTGGATTTGGGACACATGTCCATTTTGAAGTCAACTCCTCTAGAACAGCATTATTATATTCCCTATCAATGCGTTCTTAGGCCTGAAAGTTCCTCCACCAAGCTTCGTGTAGTTTTCGACGCTTCTAGTAAGACGTCAACAGCTGTTTCACTTAACGAAACACTGATGGTGGGGCCGACAATTCAGAGGGAGCTTTATTCAATCCTGATTAATTTCCGATTGAATAAGTATGCCGTAACTGCTGACATTTCAAAAATGTATAGGCAGATAAATGTCTCCGAAAAAGACAGAAATTTCCAACTTATTCTGTGGAGAGAAAATACTTCACAAAATATTCAGGCATACCGACTTAATACAGTCACATACGGTACAGCTTCTGCACCTTTTCTGGCGATACGCTGCTTGTTTGAGCTAGCCAACATGCACGCACAATTACATCCTATTGGATCAGATGTGATTAAGAAGTGCTTTTATGTTGATG
The DNA here is from genome assembly GCA_018904595.1 of Zaprionus indianus. Classification (NCBI taxonomy): domain Eukaryota; kingdom Metazoa; phylum Arthropoda; class Insecta; order Diptera; family Drosophilidae; genus Zaprionus; species Zaprionus indianus. Next base: position 2,236,551 of record JAEIHA010001061.1, read on the forward strand.
ATATGTTGGCAGGAAAAGATAGTATACAAGAAGTTTACACTATTTGCAATGAAGTTCAGAAGATATTGGAATCAGGATGTTTTCCACTTGCCAAGTGGGCAACAAATTGTAGAGATCTGTCGTTCAAAACAAAAGCTAGCGAAGAAGTGACTCTCAAAACTGATGAACAGAGTTCCGTAAAAACTCTTGGGATGCGCTGGGAACCTCAAGAGGATATATTTAAATATCATCTCGATGTGGACAGTTTTGCTTCGGCTAAGCCAACGAAACGCAACATATTGTCTGCAGCTTCTCGCTTATTTGACCCTCTTGGTTTGCTGTGTCCTATTGTTACCAAGGCCAAAATGTTGTTGCAGGAGTTGTGGAGACTGAAAATAGACTGGGATGAAGCCAGTCCAATGAGTCTTCACACTACATGAAATAAATTTACCATGACCTTGCGCGATTTACATAAAATTCACATTCCCCGGTACGTATGCCTAAATACGTATCAAAGGGTTCAGATCCATGGCTTTGCCGATGCATCCAGTCATGCATATGGTTGTTGCATATACGTTCGAACTTGCAACAACCGAGACGTTTGCACTACATTGCTCACTGCAAAGTCCAGGGTAGCTGCACTGTAAGGTAGCGTTCTAGGACTGGGGTGGGCTCAGTCACGCCAGGGCTACCTTTACAAAAAATTTGTAAAAAGTGCTGGGACCCTGGACGAGAGGGTGAAGTATTTGGGTCGACGGGAGGGGGGAAGGCAAAGGCTTTCAAGCGGCGAGGCCGACTTGAGGGGTGAGGGGCAGAGTGGGGTGATCTGTAGGGGGCCGAAGGCAGAGAAAGTAATGTCTACTTGGTGTCCCCTCCGCAGGTGAGTCTCAGGGAACCGGGATTTGACCGTCAGTTCCTGAGACCTGCGTGACTGTACCAAAAGCTTCACTGTATGCGACGGGATTTGACCGTCATCGCACCAGTTAAACTCCGGTACCGTGGGAACACCCTGTATACACCACTCTTCCGCCTGGCTATACTGAGGCTGCACTGTATGCAACGGGATTTGACCGTCATTGCACCAGCACAAACCTCAGTACAGTCGGCACACCGCTGTACACACCTACACACACATACATACACACACACACACATGTACGTACCCATACGTACGCATACCCATAGACCCGAAGAAAACAATACACTGGAATACAACATGCAAAACACCCACAAATAATTGTGCTACAAGTCCACGGTTGGGAACCTCCTAAAAAGGCACCCTGTTTGCGAGCGCCTCCAGTTTGAGTGGTTTTTGCCTCTCACAACTGGGCTCTCGCACTAAGTACCGTGGCACTTGTCACTCGTTTATGGCAAACAACTGCACTTTCGTTTCACTGTCTGTTTTATTTTTAATATTGTTCCTTTTTTTCTTCAATATATTCCTTAAACACATTATCCCTAATAATCCTATGCCCTGTGTCCCTGCCTAGCACCGTGCGCTGTTTCTCTAAGTTCTAAGGTTCACTTTTCCCTGCCTTGCACCACGGTGTGGCTCGCTCACCTCGCTTGTCTTGTACATTCTCCCTGGAGTCTCGTCTCGCCGGTCCTTCTCGTTGCTTTCCTTGTTGGATCGTGATTCTCCTTGGACCTCCTGTGACTTCGTCCCGTGATCCTGCGTTGTCATCCTTGTGTTCTCGTGCATTTCTTCCACTTGCTTTCCTGGCACTTGCTTTGGCACTTCCTTTCAGATTGCCATGCCGGGGGACACTGTCCGATCTCAATATCCCACTCCACTTGCTGTGCCGGTGCTCATCTGCTGGTTCCACTCAAAGATCTCCGTTGCTTAGGTTGCATTTCCACCGTTGCACTCGTTTTCGCTCATTTTGAGTGCGTGAGCGCGTGCACTGCAGCTTGAGTGATCTTCTCTCGCTCTTTGAGTGCGCTCATGCGCAGACGTGTGTGTGCGTGCGCGTGCGTGGGCGTCTGAGTGCGTGCGCTCTCTCTTCAACTATTGAGCGAGTGCGTCTGTTGGGAGCGCCGCTCTTTGAGTGCGTTCGCTGTTGAGGCTCTCTGAGCGCGTTCGCTGTTGGCGCTCTCTGAGGGCTTTTGCTGTTGGCGCTCTCTGAGCGCGCTCGTGTGCGGACTGATATGTGCGTGCGTTCTCTGTCCCGTTGTTGAGCGGGCCGCTCAATTTCGGTGCACTTGTTGATGCTGTTCTGTTTGCGCTTATAGATCGGTTCCTGCTGTCTCGCTTACTCCTTGCTTAGGTATGTGGACGGTGGTGGTTTTCGAGAAGAGCGTGCCGTATACCCTACACTGAAGCTAATGGGGCCTATGTGTTCGACTAATGTATGACTGGCCTGACTAGCACATACCCTTCGCTGGTGACTTATGAACTACATAATTGGGAAAAATGGCATCACTGCCTTAAATAAAATTAGCAATCAATGATTTGTGGGGCTCAAAATTTGAGTCCTCACACCCCCCCTTACTATGCCAGTGAAAAACCTCTGACATCCGCTCTCCTGTGCCCATCATGATGCGTGTCCTAGTCCTTGTGTCTTGCTGTCCTGGTCCTTGAAGTTGATGTCCTGGTCCTTGTGTCTGATGCCAGCCGCGCGTTTGCCGGCTGCATCACCTTGCTTGCTGTCCTGGTCCTTGTCTCTTGAAGTTGATCCCAGCCGCGCGGTTGCCGGCTCGATGTCCTGGTTCTTGTGTCTGATGCCAGCCGCGCGGTTGCCGGCTGCATCACCTTGCTCGATGTCCTGTTCCGTTTGTTCGATGTCCTGGTCCTTGTGTCTGATGCCAGCCGCGCGGTTGCCGGCTGCATCACCTTGCTCGATGTCCTGTTGGTCCTTGATCCTTGAAGTTGATCCCAGCCGCGCGGTTGCCGGCTGCATCACCTTGCTCGATGTCCCGTTCCGTTTGTTCGATGTCCTGGTCCTTGTGCACTTGCTTAATTAAACAACTTCAGAAAATTGTTAATAAGGCTCAGCTTTTCGAAAGCTTGAGCTGTGCTCGCCACGAAGGCTGGAGCCGGACTCCCTTTCTGCCGCTGCCAGCTGTCCTTATATACCCAATTAGGTAGCGCTACTTGACTTCGGCGCTCTGCGGCAGCGCAGTCGACGCGCTCGGCTCTGCTCACCCCACCGATGGTGGTCAGGCAGTTCCCCGCTCCCCTCGGTCCTTAGGAAGACAGTCTAACGGTGCCTGATTTCTGTCTGTGTCTTGTTCTCTGTTCTGGTCTAGTCCTGTCCGTCTCCTCGATTCTTTCTTAAAACTATCCTTGCTAATTCTAACTCCTTGCTCTGCCGTGCTTAAGACTATTCCTTGCTAACCTAAACTTTGCTCTCCTCCTTGCTTAAACCTTTTTCGTCCGTCTTTTGTCTCGTCTGTCAGTGTTCTATGTCCTGGTCTATGTCCCTGTCTCTGTGCTACAATTTTCCTAACCCCTGGGGCCTGTCTGCCTTCTTTCTCGATTACGTGAACATAAAAACGGGAGGGTGTGTCGGCATGCACATGCTAGTGACTCTGCCGCCGCACCGCCCCTGCCTGCCTTCTCGGACCCATACGTGGTGCTTTAAGCCACGGAGATGGAATCCCCTCCAAAGAGTCTCAGGGTCCCTGCTCGGGCGCCACCTGTAAGGTAGCGTTCTAGGACTGGGGTGGGCTCAGTCACGCCAGGGCTACCTTTACAAGAAATTTGTAAAAAGTGCTGAGACCCTGGACGAGGGGGTGAAGTATTTGGGTCGACGGGAGGGGGGAAGGCAAAGGCTTTCAAGCGGCGAGGCCGACTTGAGGGGTGAGGGGCAGAGTGGGGTGATCTGTAGGGGGCCGAAGGCAGAGAAAGTAATGTCTACTTGGTGTCCCCTCCGCAGGTGAGTCTCAGGGAACCGGGATTTGACCGTCAGTTCCTGAGACCTGCGTGACTGTACCAAAAGCTTCACTGTATGCGACGGGATTTGACCGTCATCGCACCAGTTAAACTCCGGTACCGTGGGAACACCCTGTATACACCACTCTTCCGCCTGGCTATACTGAGGCTGCACTGTATGCAACGGGATTTGACCGTCATTGCACCAGCACAAACCTCAGTACAGTCGGCACACCGCTGTACACACCTACACACACATACATACACACACACACACATGTACGTACCCATACGTACGCATACCCATAGACCCGAAGAAAACAATACACTGGAATACAACATGCAAAACACCCACAAATAATTGTGCTACAAGTCCACGGTTGGGAACCTCCTAAAAAGGCACCCTGTTTGCGAGCGCCTCCAGTTTGAGTGGTTTTTGCCTCTCACAACTGGGCTCTCGCACTAAGTACCGTGGCACTTGTCACTCGTTTATGGCAAACAACTGCACTTTCGTTTCACTGTCTGTTTTATTTTTAATATTGTTCCTTTTTTTCCTTCAATATATTCCTTAAACACATTATCCCTAATAATCCTATGCCCTGTGTCCCTGCCTAGCACCGTGCGCTGTTTCTCTAAGTTCTAAGGTTCACTTTTCCCTGCCTTGCACCACGGTGTGGCTCGCTCACCTCGCTTGTCTTGTACATTCTCCCTGGAGTCTCGTCTCGCCGGTCCTTCTCGTTGCTTTCCTTGTTGGATCGTGATTCTCCTTGGACCTCCTGTGACTTCGTCCCGTGATCCTGCGTTGTCATCCTTGTGTTCTCGTGCATTTCTTCCACTTGCTTTCCTGGCACTTGCTTTGGCACTTCCTTTCAGATTGCCATGCCGGGGGACACTGTCCGATCTCAATATCCCACTCCACTTGCTGTGCCGGTGCTCATCTGCTGGTTCCACTCAAAGATCTCCGTTGCTTAGGTTGCATTTCCACCGTTGCACTCGTTTTCGCTCATTTTGAGTGCGTGAGCGCGTGCACTGCAGCTTGAGTGATCTTCTCTCGCTCTTTGAGTGCGCTCATGCGCAGACGTGTGTGTGCATGCGCGTGCGTGGGCGTCTGAGTGCGTGCGCTCTCTCTTCAACTATTGAGCGAGTGCGTCTGTTGGGAGCGCCGCTCTTTGAGTGCGTTCGCTGTTGAGGCTCTCTGAGCGCGTTCGCTGTTGGCGCTCTCTGAGGGCTTTTGCTGTTGGCGCTCTCTGAGCGCGCTCGTGTGCGGACTGATATGTGCGTGCGTTCTCTGTCCCGTTGTTGAGCGGGCCGCTCAATTTCGGTGCACTTGTTGATGCTGTTCTGTTTGCGCTTATAGATCGGTTCCTGCTGTCTCGCTTACTCCTTGCTTAGGTATGTGGACGGTGGTGGTTTTCGAGAAGAGCGAGCCGTATACCCTACACTGAAGCTAATGGGGCCTATGTGTTCGACTAATGTATGACTGGCCTGACTAGCACATACCCTTCGCTGGTGACTTATGAACTGCATAATTGGGAAAAATGGCATCACTGCCTTAAATAAAATTAGCAATCAATGATTTGTGAGGCTCAAAATTTGAGTCCTCACACCACTAAACGTGAAAACAATACCCCGACTAGAGCTATGTGCAGCGCTCTTGCTGGCCTAGCTTTGGCAACAAATTGCGACAACCTTATCAAAATTTAATATAGAAAGTTTGAATTTCTGGTCGGATTCACAGATTGTGCTGATTCTGGCACATTGGGCACATTTGTAGCAAATAGAGTTGCAGAAATTCAGGAATTGTCGAAAGGTATTGTGTGGCGTCACGTTCCAACAGATGCTAATCCGGCGGATTTAGTATCGAGAGGAACTGACATAAACGAGATTGTTAGCTCGTTATGGTTCGAAGGGCCAAGTTTTTTGAAACTGGAGGAAGACCAATGGCCTCAGCATCACTTGGTTGAAATAGCGTCGGAAATAAAATCCTCCAAAGACAAAAAAAGTGCTGTTATATGTACTTTCCAAAATTGATTCGCATAATGGCTTATGTGCTTCGATTCTGTTACAAAGGGCTCAAATCAGATTCACTCGTTGTGTCGGCATCAGAAAGAAATATTTCATTTCTAAAACTGATCGCCGTAGTACAAAGCACATCGTTCAAAAGTGAATTGAAATTATTGAGACAATCAGTAGTTCTAGCACCAATGTTGCAATCGCTGACTCCATTTATTGATAGATTTGAAAAAAATGGAATACAATTTGAACTCATTCGAGTAGGAGGACGTTTGTTACACGGGCCTCTCTCTTATGATGCTAAATTTCCTGACAAAGAAGTCAGGATTTATTCAACTTTTTGTCAGATATTTGCATCGTAGGCACTACCATGCTGGCCCAAAAGCTCTTTTGAGGCAGCAAATTTGGGTAGTAAATGCTCGAAGTTTGTGCACTGCAGTTGTTCGGAATTGCATACACTGTTTTCGATACAAGCCAAAATTGTTGGGGCAAATAATGGGAAATTTGCCTGCTGATCGTCTTCGAGAAGGTCGGCCGTTCCGAGTATGTGGAGTCGACTTTTGTGGGCTGTTCTATGTTAGCTATAGAATCAGGGGTAGACCACCAATAAAAATGTATGTTGCCGCTTTTGTTTGTTTTGCCTCAAAGGCGGTTCATTTAGAGTTGGCAACCGATTTATCGACTGATGCCTTTTTGAACGTTTTTAAAAGGTTCATCGGGAGACGCGGATTACCGGAGACGATATTCAGCGACAACGCGACGAATTTCGTTGGAGCGAGCAACGTTCTGAGGGAGCTGCAGACGGCGTTCCACAACAACGAGGCGAGGCTGGTGAACTTCGCGGCGGAGAGAGTAGTGCAGTGGAGGTTCATTCCCCCCCGCGCCACGCACTTCGGAGGACTGTGGGAAAGCCGCAGTGAAGTCTGCCAAGCACAGGCTTCTGCGAGGAGCGAGCAACGCCAACCTGACGCAGGACGAGTTGAGCACCCATCTGGTGGACATCGAGGCGCTGCTCAACTCCAGGCCATTGCTCGTCGACAGCAGCGATACCAGCGATGGAGAGTTACTGACGCCAGGCCACCTGCTCATCGGTCAGCCTAAAGACACCGGCAGGCGCAATTAAGCGACCTATTTACAAGCTGGCCCGACTCCCGATGTGTTAAAGACCGGAGCTCTTTAACGGGGCCGGAATGTTGAAGCCCGACAGAATTAAAAAATAAAGATAAATGTAGCTAAGCTAGATATTAAGAGAAAACAAAAAGTGTCGCTAAGCTTAAGCTATGTTACTCTCTTGGTTTGACGATCGGCAAATGCCGACGGCGAATTCGGAGAGTGTGGTCGGATTGTGGCCCACTCTCCGCAATCAATTTTTCATTCTTCTAAAGCAATCAAAGAACCCAGCAGCAGCAATAAATTGTCTTTTGAATTATTAATCTGAGCCACCGCGTCCTTTTTTAATTTTTTGTAGTTTTTTTATTCTCTAAAAAAGCTTAGAAATTTTTCATTGGCGCCCGAGCAGGGCAGAGTTAATCTGCTCTAAAGGTATTCTTGAGAGTGCGTCTGCAACAACATTTTCTTTTCCCGGTTTATAGAATATTTCATAATCGTATTCCTCTAGAGAAGCCTTCCATCTCTTGATTCTGGCATTTCCATTCCAGCTACTCAGAGAATGTGTCAAAGGTTGATGGTCTGTAAAGATCTTAACCTTTGCTTTACCGTACAGGTAATTTTTGAGGGCCTTGAGTGCCTAAATTATGGCTAGTATCTCTTTCTCGTTAGCCGCATAATTCTCTTCGGCTTTGGAAAGTGTTCTAGAGAGAAATGATATAGGGTGATTGTCTTGCGATAGAACTGCTCCGATCGCGAAATTTAAAGCATCAGTAGTTAAATGGAACTCCTTCTTGAAATCTGGATAACGGAGAATTATTTCTGATGACACCAAGCTGCTTTTAAGCTTCTTAAAAGTGTCTAGAGCTTCATTGTTTAGAGAAATAAATTTTTTTGATGATATTCTTTTGGACACGTGTCCATCTTCCCCTCTTAAAAGTGAAGTTAGGGGCTTTGCCAGTTTGGCATAGCATAGCATAGTTTGGCAAAGCCCTAGGAAAGATCTTAGATCCCTCAATGTTTTAGGGCAGGGATAATTTGCTATCGCTGCCACTTTACTCGGGTTTGTTTCTATTCCCCTATCGGAAACAACAAATCCAAGGAATTCGACTTTGTTTTTCATGAACTCACATTTGTCTAGCTGACATTTCATATTAGCGTTCTGCAAACTTTGAAAAATTTTAGCCAAGTTCTCAATATGCGTATAATCATCTTTGCTAAATATGATGATATCGTCTATATAAATAAAACATATTTTTCCAATATGTTCTCGAAGTATGTCATCTTATGCACTTTGGAAAATTGAGGGCGCATTCTTTAGACCAAATGGGAGTCGTGTAAATTCATATTTTCCGTTGTTTACGGAGAAGGCGGTCTTTTCTATGTCACTATTTTTCAAAGAGATTTGATGAAAGCCTCTTTTCAAATCTAAAACAGAGAATACTTTATTGTCCCCTAGTTGGGTAAGTACCTCATTTATCTCGGGAATGGGATATTTATCTGCAATGGTTATTTTGTTGAGTTTGCGATAATTTATAACCATGCGATATTTCTTTTCGCCTGAAGCGTCTGCCTTTTTGGGTACAATCCACACTGGTGAATTGTACGATGACCTAGAAGGTCAAATTATACCATCTTCTAAAAGTTCTTTTATCTGTTTGTTTACCTCATCTTTCAGCGTCATTGGATACTGATAGAATTTCGAGTATCGGAGTATCGGACGATGTTCGGATCGCTGCCTTCACATTTGTTGTGTAGATCAGTTTCTGGTTTGGGTCTGCGAACAAGTCTGGAAATGAATTGAGTAACTCGCTTAGCTTGGCTTTTGTGTTTCGGACAAGTGGGACGTTCTCGGAATAATTGTGTTGACTGCTTCAAATGTTTTTTCTTTAATGGGGATCGAGATGCCGGTTTTTAACGTCATAATATTTTTGCTGGTTTTATCTCAGCACCTAATTCTTTTAAACTGTCGTTACCCAAGATGGCATCAAAAGATTTTAATGTGGGCAACAGGAAAAACTTTACTTTAACGTCCTGATTATTGAAAAGGTTCGCTACTTTATGGTGCGTAACTACTGTACTACCGCCTACTGAGACAGCATTGAAAGGTGATTTGTTTTGTATAGGGTTGTTGACGAATTTAGGTTGGATGTAGTTCCTGTTTGAACCGGTGTCTAAAAGTATTTTAATAAATTTACCATTCCTCATCTTGCACACGAAATATGGAAGAGAGGAATTCTTTATTCTAAAAAATTCAATGCAGCGTTATCGTAGTAGTCGTAAGCGTTATTGTCAGCGTTGGCTTCATCTATCTGATCTACATAATCGTCCAGGCCGTCGTCAAGGTTGTTGTAGTCCTCGTACTCTGCCACAGCTTGTTCATAGCCCATCGTTTTTAATGGAGTCCCTTCCGTTGTAGTCTGTATGTTAAAGTTTCTTTGTCTCTTCATTCCATCTGGTGTTGGACCGGGTGGTCTTTTGCCTGGTTCAAAGCGAGTTCTTTTCATGTAATTTACCACTCTGGTCTGAACACTGGGATCCACGTCCATGGGTTCTGGACGAGGCAGTGGCGTTGGGGCCTGTGGCCTAGGTGGCGCTGACTGTTGTGGCGGGAATTGCCCGTTTTGAAAAGGTCGAGGTGCAGCTGCTGGCTGATAGCTGAAGTTGTTTAAATTTTGTCGTGGTAAAACGGTCGGTAGTTGTTGTCCGATTTGGTAATATTGAGTTCTTGGGGGTGGAATTGGTGGTTGTCTATTAATAAATGAATTACTGCGAGGGGCAGGTGAAGGCTTTGAAGATTGGTTTCTAAACTGTCTATTTTGCCCCATGTTTGTTGCATGTCTTGCCCTGAAGTTCTGGTTTTCTAACTTGAGGCATAAATGCAATGCTGAGGGTAAGTCTACTGGTTCTTTGATTCCCAGTAGTCGAGGCAAGTCGCCTTGTAATCCTCGTACAAAGGTGTCTAGAGCCTTGTTTCTGTACATTTTGGTCATTAACAATTCTGCTTCTCTTCCTAACCCCATACAACCTATCATGTTTAGGATTAAGGATAGGTGTTTATAAACCGTTTGATGGAACTCTTCCACGGATTGGTTAGCACCCTCTATAAGCATTGTCATTTGGTATTCTAACGTGTTAATGTCGCGTTTGTCTGCGTTATGCAGAGTCAGACATTTAGAGATCGCTGACCAGTTTAATGGAGTATTGTAGGACTCTAGTGCCATGTCGGCGTGTCCTACAATTTTATAACGTATGGTATGTAAGATACCATAGTATTTTGGGGTACCCTGATAAGCACTGTACACTTCTAAGATACGGTCTACTCTCTTTTTCCATGAGCTGAACTCTGAGGGATCTCCTGAAAAGTCTCGGATAGTTTTCACTATATCCGGCACTCTGTCTAAGTCACCTAAGTTCCCTGCATGCTCTGGAGCAACTACCTGGTCTGCTAAGTTTCCGAATTCTTCTGCAGAATTCTGACGTCTCAACAAACCTGGCAATTGTTGTGCTAGGATTTCGCTCACTGTTCCTGCTAGTGCAGCTCTATCTATATTTTCAACCATACTTCTATTCAGTTCTTGTTCTTCTTGTCGTCTAAGGCGTTGTGTACAAGCTTCTGCACTAAGTATCGAGGGCCTGATTAGGTTGTTCACGTTAGCCATAAAACACTTAGTGAATCCGAGTTAAGAATGGGTCGAGTTTTAGATAAGTCGAGGGAGCAAATGATGGAGCTTATTTCCTATTGTTTTTGACGTGGATTAGTAAGATGTTGTGTTTTCTTAAATATAATTCGTTGTTTGTGTATGTGTGTGTGTGTTTTAACTTTTTATAAGTTTTATAACCTTTTACGTTAGAGGGTCCTTTGGGAATCGTAAAGTTGGAAAAAGTTATATATCTTTTGTGATCTTTTTGTTTGATTTATCGTTTTACGGTTTTTTATATGTGATTACTTAAAACTATTTATATTTCTTTCAGTTTTGTTAGTTTTTAGAATTGGTTTGTGTAATCTTACAGTACTATAGATAGTTTTGATGATGTGGCTCCTTCCTCCGACGATCCGGATTTCATCGTCTTTGTCCCACGACTACTAGGGATCCTGCGATGCGTACAGGGTTGAGGGGTGGACTGTGGCCCTGCCTTCAGTCCTTGAAGTCCACCGATGGGCAAATGAACAAGCTGTCCCTAACAAGCTGTGAGTCTTGGCTGTGAGCTGCGCTGCCCTTGGTGGCAGAGGATCGGCGTCGACTTCGCTGTTTCCAATAGGCCACGACATCGGCTGAAGTTATGTTGGTCGAAGTCTTCTTGGAATCACATGCATTGGTGGGAGCGGAAGCGGTTGCAAAACAAATTCTTGGAATTCTGCTTGGAAACTCGGCGCGTCCAGGAAATTATGCAGACGTTGTATATGTATGAAAAGACAAATTACACACAGTTTTATCCATTATACTTGTATTTGCAAGCCTCTGCCACATATATGTATGTACCCTCTCCTACCCCTTTTTTTTAAAAAAAAGTTACTTACAATCTCCTCTAATCAAGTACAAGTCGTATGTTAATATATGTATGTGTAATATACATACATATATATATTTTTATCGCATACCTACGTTGCCCATTAAAAAACATTGCCAAGGCCCCAACCTCAAGCGGCAATTGTACGTCCCAATTTAATAAAAACAAGAGCGACAGTCGAGCGGCACGCGACAGTGGGATACCCTTCGACCTTTTTGAAACGTAAAGAGTCAACAATTGTACAATACTTCTACTTAATAGAAATATCGTAACGTAAGCCTTTGTATACGTCTGTGTATGAATACGTGTATATGAGTGTATCATTTTATTGGTCAAGCACAAATGTATGTATGTGTGTGTGTGCGTTTGAATGCAAAAAATGCGTGTGCATAGAAAAGAAGAGAAGAACAACAGATGGCGCTACGCTCTCGCATTCTCTTTCCTTTTCGTTCCTACATGAGCATTGCAATGACTTCACAGCTTGCTGGTCAGTATACAAAATCAAAGCGAACAAGGTTTTTGTTAATTAACTTCTGTGTTTGTTGTCCGATCGGAATTTGGATTGGAATTTTGACGTTGTGTTGGTAAAATAATTAGCTTAGTATAGTCTTACTCAGAATGTTGTTTCTTTTATATGTCGCTCGGAAATCAGCTTAAAAGATGAAATTATTGATTTGCGTGGGCGGGGGGCGTGGCACCTAACATTTGAAACTTCACCTGTCCCGGATAAACAGAAACCTTCATGCCAAATGTTGGTGTCTCTAGCTTTTATAATAGCTGAGATCTGTGTGTTCATCCGGACATCCAGACATCCGGACAGACAGACAGACATGGCTTAATCGACTTGGCTAATGATCCTGAGCAAGAATATATATACTTTGTGGGGTCTCCCACGCCTCCTTCTGCCTGTTACATACATTTGCACAAAGTTAGTATACCCTTTTTTGACCATTTTCAATGGTCGAAGGGTATAAAAAGATAACACCCAACTTCCACTTTTTTCCATTTCATTTATTAAAAATCAATAAATTTTGACCGGCACCAATATTTCACCTGTACCGGTACAACAAAGACACATAGTCGTAATATTAAATTAATACACATATAAGTATTTAATTACATACACCATACACACATTTTATTTTTGTTTTCAAAAAAAAGGGAAAACTCAACACATAAATTAAATACTGAAATGCATTCACGTAAAATAAATAAATTATTCTTTGTTTACCTTTCTCAGCCATAGTGATCGCAGTTCGCCTTAGTGATCGCAGTTCGGTCACAATCGACCGACCACCACTTCTTTTCATTCACTCAGTGTTATCGTTCCAGGGCTGCACTATCTCAAATATTAAATATCACTTAGTGGGCAACCTAGACTTTTAAAATCACTTATTTTTTTTTTATCGTCTCATTGTGCACTGTGTTGTGGTATTACAAAGCGCTGCAACATTGAAAAAAATATCGAATATATTTTCCTCCGTCTGAGAAAATATATCCTAATAATATATAATTATTTATTTATTTTATTTTACATCATAATTTACTATTTTTAAATAAATAATTTTGCGTTTCTTGCTCTCAGAATTTCACGCAGAGTATAATAATTGTTTCGATAATTTTTATAACTCAATAAAATATATCGATATTTATATAATAATATTTATATTATTATACCCTTCGACCATTGAAAATGGTCAAAAAAGGGTACGAGTATCCTAACTTTGTGCAAATGTATGTAACAGGCAGAAGGAGGCGTGGGAGACCCCACAAAGTATATATATTCTTGCTCAGGATCACTAGCAAAGTCGATTAAGCCATGTCTGTCTGTCTGTCCGGATGTCTGGATGTCTGGCTGTCTGGATGTCTGGATGTCCAGATGAACACACAGATCTCAGCTATTATAAAAGCTAGAGACACCAACATTTGGCATGAAGGTTTCTGTTTATCCGGGACAGGTGAAGTTTCAAATGTTAGGTGCCACGCCCCCCGCCCACGCAAAATAATTTCATCTTTTAAGCTGATTTCCGAGCGACATATAAAAGAAACAACATTCTGAGTAAGACTATACTAAGCTATTTATTTTACCAACATAAAGTCAAAATTTCAATCCGATCGGACTACAAATACAGACGTATACATACGAGTACCAGCAAGCTGTGACGTCATTGCAATGCTCATGTAGGAAAGAAAAGGAAAGAGAATGCGAGAGCGTAGCGCCATCTCTTGTTCTTCTCTTCTTTTCTATGCACACGCATTTTTTGCATTCAAACGCACACACACACATACATACATTTGTGCTTGACCAATGAAGGCTTACGCAGACGCATACAAAGGCTTACGTTACGATATTTCTATTAAGTAGAAGTATTGTACAATTATTGACTCTTTACGTTTCAAAAAGGTCGAAGGGTATCCCACTGTCGCGAGCCGCTCTACTGTTGCTCTTGCTTTTTTTTTGCAATCTTTTCCAAAAAAAGCAGGTTGCCTTGTAACTTATCAACAAATTCCTCGCTCAATAGTTTCGATAAAGTTCCGTTCTATTTGTATAATATTCTTGTTATTGTTAAAACAAGAAATTCTGCTCGTCCGATTTTCTACGCTCTTCTGTTTCACGTTTCTGGCTCCGTCACCAGCAACAATTGCATTTTTTTCGCTTTTTTGAAAGTGTGTTATGCCAATTGATAGTGGTAAAGACACCAAAAAACACCTGATTGTACCCACGACTACGCATAGACGATCCAGCTCTCTTCCAAGTTCCCTTCTTGGTAGAACACTTTCTCCAGCCACTATACGAAAAGTTTCAACTCCGGCCACATCTAAGGTTACTCAGGTGCATTTTGAAGCTCGGAAATCATTGAAATTGCGATTGATTCGGTATGAGCACCCGCTAATATATCAACGACATACATATATGATCGTATGATATCGGTTGCTAACGGATATTCCTTTTGGATGTCGCTTGCAAGTTATTGAAGGACACGAATGGCTAGAAATGGAGCGCAGTTGACTCCGAAAGTAACAGTGCTTAGTTCGTAGTCACAAACTCTTCCTTCTGCATTACGGAATAGGATTCTTTGATATGGCGTATGTGAAGGATTAACTAGAATTTGTCGATACATTTTTGTTATTTCGGCATTAAACACGATTTTGAAGAAACGCCACTTTAACAGTTGCAAAGTTAAATCGGACTGCAGAATAGGACCTTGATAAAGGGTATCGTTGAGACTAACACCATTCGTTGACTTGCTGGAAGCATTGAATACAACGCGGACTTTAGTAGTAGTACTGTCTGGTTTAAAGTCAGCATGATGTGGTAAATAGAAATTAGTGGAATGATTGTCATGAGTGACTTTGCGCATGTGGTCTAGATCAAGGTATTCTTGGATGATGGAATTGTAATCTTTCTTGAGCTGAGGATTTTTATTCTGGCGAGATTCGTTTTTTAAGAACTGCGACAATGCAATGGATCTGGAAAGTCCTATGTTTATATGTTCTGGGTCTCGAAATGGAAGCGATACAACATATCTTCCGGATTCATTCCTGTGTGTTGTTCGTTGGAAGTATTCTTCACAATATATATCATTTTCCGGTGTTAGTTTCACTGGAATATCCTCCACCTCCCAAAATTTTTTGAGAAGTTTATCGAGGGGCTCTTCTGTTGAATGAGATAATTGAGTTGAGAAGGAAGAAATGGATGTGGATGGTTCACTTGAAAGTGGACCAGAGATTATCCATCCAAAAATCGTTTCTTGACCTACAAAAGTTCCACATATTTTGGATTTAAAGCCATTTAAAAGGATAGATGGCAGGACATCAGCGCCGAGAAGCACGTCAATTTGTGCACTTTTAGAAAATGCTGGATCTGCTAACTGGATTTTTGGCATATTTCTTAATTTTGAGCTAGGAATGGTATTGGATGGTAAATTCCCAGCCAATTTTCGTAGTACATAAGCGGATGTATCAATTTGCATGCGTGGTCGTGTAGGCGAGGAAATCAAGAACTGACATAGCTTTTGAGTAGGAGATGATACCTCATTAATACCTGAAATTTTCGCCTGGACTGGTTGGAAAGGTAATTTGATCATATTGAATAGTCTCTCGGAAATGAAAGATCCTTCTGATCCTGAATCGATTAAAGCCCTGGCAGGATATGTAGTGCCTTTATGTTGAATATTAACAATAGCAGTACCTAATAAAACACTGCGTTTTTGTGCGACAATATAACTTTGCACCTTTTCGCAATTTGTAGGAGTCGCTTGTTTTGTTTGAGCAATATGTGTATTGGTTACAGTGGATTTTTGATTATTGGATGTTGACTCGTTTCGATGTAGGAGACTGTTATGACGTCCTTTACACGTAAAACAGTTATGAGAGCTAGGACAATCTTTCATGTGGTGCCTTCGGGCGAAGCAGTTAAGACACAGTTTCTTCTGCTTAATGATGGCTTCTCTTTGAGGCACATTCATTTGTAGAAAACGAGGACAGAACCGAATCGGATGATTTTCTTGAGAGCAGAGATCACATGTTTTTGATTTTGCACTGACCTTGGTTTCGAAAGACTGAAGTTTTTTCATTGAAGGTTGACTTGAAGTCTGTTTCGGATGAGACGACGGTGTAGCGGATATTTTCACATCCTCAATTGCTTCCAATGTGCGATACCGTTCGCTTAGGAATGTATTCATATCATCCCAGGAGGGTATTTCAGCCTTGTTAGCCAATGACTGTTCCCACAATGATAGAGTGAGTTTGGGCAGTTTTGATGAACAAAGGAAGACTAGTAAACAATCCCAATTTTTTGTGGATATTTTGGAATGCTCCAATGCTATTAAGCAATTTTGGATAGTGCTTTGTAATTCTTTTTAAAGCGGAACCAGATTCAAGATGAACAATGGATAAACTAAATAAAATTTTGAGTTGACTATTGACTAAAAGGCGTTTATTTTCGAAACGTTCTTGTAAAGCGCTCCAGGCGGATTCAAAGCCATCGTTAGTGAGAGGGAACTTCGCCACTATAGAATTAGCTTCTCCACTGGTTTTGGAATTTAAGTGAAATAGTTTTTCAACTGGAGATAATCTTTGATTATTGACATAAATAGCCGTGAAGAGATCTCGGAAAGTTGGCCACTTTAGATAATCTCCTTTAAAGATTTCTGTATCACAAGGCGCTAGGCTGCAACCTCTGGAATTTGAGGGATAAGCAACTGATTGCGTAGGAGTAGTATTCGAAGAAGATGCACGTTCGATAAACTCACTCAGTTGAGCTGCACATCGCTCATAAACTGAGTAACAATAGTCGTACTTTAATTGCAAAGTAATTTTATCCTCTGGATTAGAATTTGCTTGAGCTATTGCTTTGGAACAGCGCTCATATTCTAATTCGACTTTGTCCCATAAGGATCAAACTTGTTCCAATCTTACTTTGTGTGTGTAGAGAGACACTTCAGTTGAATTGATGAGCTTGGATTCAAATTGACTGAGCTTATCAGTGACAGTAATAAAAGCTGCCAACGCCATGTTTTGGAGCAATGCAGTTTTTTGTGTTACAGATCTTGTATTTGGAGGATTATGAATTGAAATCTTTGGCACGGTTTTTGAAGTAGCTGGAGTAGAAGCCTTTCTCACAGTTGGTGGAGTAAGTCTTTCTAATTTAAGATTGGGAAGAGAACTTGATCTTCGGTGTGGGCTTGTTGGAACAGAAAGCCGATTTGTTGAAGCCTTTTTGGGATCAGTAGGCATATACACTTGTGTAGGCTCATACACGAGCCACTTGGTTAGAAGTTTGTTTTAAAACCGGATAATTCAAAAAAAATAAATTTAAAAAATTTCTAGAGAGTATTCACCGGTCGGATATATCCCAAAAAATATTGTAAAGGATATTACAAGTAGGATATTTTCAAAAAAAAGCAAAAAAAATAAATTTAAAAATTTTTAGAGAGTATTCAAAGGTCGGATACACCCCAAACCTAAGTAGAAATATTGTAAAGGATATTACAAATCGGATACACCCCAAACCTAAGTAGAAATATTGTAAAGGATATTACAAATCGGATATACCCCAAAAATCAGTTGATATATTGTACAGGATATTACAAGTCGGATACACCCCAAACCTAAGTAGAAATATTGTAAAGGATATTACAAATCGGATATACCCCAAAATCAGTTGATATATTGTAAAGGATATTACAAGTCGGATATACCCCAAAGATATGTAGAAATATTGTAAAGGATATTACAAGTCGGATATACCCCAAAAATAAGTAGAAAGATTTAAAGGGTATTAAATACCCTTGATGCTGAGCGCACTTCTAGCGCAGGTGCCGCTGAACTCGCAAAGCGGTACTAAACTAGCGGGATGTATGTATTTAATAGAGTTTGCGGTACTTGGGTATGCGGTACTTAATAGCGAGTCTTTAACCTTTGCAAAAGATCACGTACATACACACATGTATGTACTTAGGTATATATGTATGCGCATAGCACAATATATGTATGTATATTTATATATGCAATATGAAAAATATGATAATGTCACGTTTAATATGTAATTATTCTTTTTTTTAGGCCATGGATTTTAAAAAAATTCATGGTCTACTGTGTTTGTCGGAACGAGTTTGTGCGTAACAGGCAGAAGGAGGCATCTCCGACCCCATAAACTATATATATTCTGAATCAGTATCAACAGCCGAGTCGATTGATGTCTGTCTGTCTGTCCGTCTGTCCGTCTGTATGAACGCCTGGATCTCAGCAACTATAAGAGCTAGAGTAATAAAATTTTGTGACAACATTCGTGTATATCCGGGTGTCTCAAAGTTTTTTTGAAATTTGGCCACGCCCCTTCCCGCCTCTGTAAATCAGTAATAACGATTTAATATACACAATATACACCCAACAACAAAAGTTTTACATCTCACATGACAAATACCTTGCCACGGGTGTTTTCTGAAAATTTCATAGAAATCGGAGTAAAAATAAGTGAGATGTGATCCGAATTAAACTCAATTTGAATGTATACTTATGCCCATATTAAGACCTAATTTACGCATCAAATATCCGACATTGATCTCGGCAGGATTCGAACTCGAACATTGTCAACATCATTGGCCTTCGGATCCGGCACACACCCCACTAAGCTACTATACAACTTCTGCGGCCCCCACTACTGTTTGACAAAAGCAAAAATGCATACATAAACTTATTGCTCTTGTGCCCTACCTAATGCTTATAATTCTTGTCTATTCGGTTTTGCATTGTTTATGCGTTCTTCTTCTTCTATCCGTCAATTAAATTTGTGCGTGTCGTTCGAATAGAATAATAAGAATATAAAGTTTATATTATTAAATGCTTAATAATAATCCAATTAATGCAAAATTTTCATTATAAATAACGGAAAATAAATGATACACGGTATACTATAATAATCCATGGCCTTCTACAGACAGCACCTGACTGTAGCGTTCGACTGGTTTTGATGAATTTTGTATATATTGGATATGGACCACTGTACATATGCAGCTGTGGTGTCTCAGCAAGTACTTATATATATGTACGTTGGCTGCGCATACGTATATACATACATACATAACTGTAAGTGCAAGTTTGCTTTTGTGTAATGTAAATGTTTTATAAGATTTATTTTTATTATATTATACTCTAAAACAAGCACTTGCACTTAACTAGATATACGAGGGTCGTTTGATAAGTCCGTGACTTTTTGAATAAAATATATTTTTTTCGTCAAAGAAGCGTTTTATTTCTCAACATAATCGCCTTTTAGCTCTATACATTTAGTCCAGCGTTTTTCCAATTTTTTTATTCCTTCCAAATAATAGGTTTTCTCAAGGCCCTCAAAATAGTCGTTTGTTTCTGTGTTTCTCTTCATTTGACCCGAATCTCTTACCGCCGAGCCATTTCTTCATGTTTGGAAACAAAAAATAGTCACAGGGGGCTAAATCTGGAGAATATGCTGGATGGGGTAGCAGTTCGTAGCCCAATTTATGAAATTTTGCCATGCTGACACGAAATTCACTTTTTTCCATTTTCGTTAAAATTCACGAGATCGTCTGCTTTCAATGCCTATAAAACGCAAACCAAAAAACGCAGCTTTCTCAAAATTTTACAGTCAGCTGTTAATCGATAACTGCTGACAGGAGCAGTGTTGTATTTAGAGCAGGTGCGCGGCAAATACAAAAAGTCACGGACTTATCAAACGACCCTCGTATATATATGTTGTATATATGTGTGTAGGAAAAATATATACATATGTGTGTGTATATTTATACACCTTTGACCATTGGAAAAATAGGAAGGACAAAAAACACTTATCTGGATAATTTGCCAATGCGAATTTTGGAGAATTTTATCCGGCTCGAAGGACCAAAATGTTCTTCACGAACGTAGGAGGGCAGATTAAACAAATTTATTTATTTTGTTGTTTCACTTTGCAAATAGTTTGCAAATTGTTTATTCGCGTGCGCGCACTTCAAAAGATTTTTTAAGACTAAAAATTACAAGAAGATAAGAGATTTCTTAAACCTATGTGGAGAGAGGATCTCAGCGGGAAAAGCTCTCATTGAACAAGTTCTTGGGTTCGACGTATTCTTGTATGGCTTTAACATTTTCTGAGTCTGTTCTCGCTCCCCCTCTAGTAACTATAAATCCGAGGTACTCTATGCTATCCCTGAAAAATTTTGTTTTTTCTTGGGATACTCTCATGTTAGCGTCAATCAAGCATTTTAAAATCATTTCAATATGTTTGAGATGATCGGCTTCGCTTTCTGAGAATATTATCACGTCGTCTACGTAGATGTAACATATTTTCCCGAAGTGTTCTCTCAGAACATAATCTAATGCCCTTTGAAAAATGCTGCCTGCATTTTTGAGGTCAAATGGTAGAAGGCAAAATTCATACTTTCCCCCGTTTACCGAAAACGCGGTCTTTTCACGATCCTGTTCTGCGAGGTTAATCTGGTGGTATCCTGATTTTAAATCTAAGGATGTGAAAAATATTGCTTTTCCCAAGTTCGCGAGAATCATGGGAATACTGGGCATTGGATATCGGTCGGCGATTGTTTTTTCATTTAGTTTCCTAAAATCAATTACAAGCCGCTTGTTCCTGTTTCTATCGGCATCAAAACCTTTTTTATCAACAACCCATGATGGGCTGTTGTAAGGCGACCTGGACGGTCGAATTACGCCTTGTTCCAGTAGCTGTTTGATTTCGTTGTTTACAAAATCTGCGACACCCATAGGGTGGGGATTATTATTATTTGAAAGAGGGAGTCTCCCAGCAGAGAAGGCGCGAGGCACTGCGACCAGAATGGTCTTTTGTGCCTAAATGCTCTCCCTATCTTGACAAAAGCCGCTCTGCTTCCCTGATGAAGCCAAGCAGGTCTTTCGTCGAGGAACGGACAATTTGCTCGGGAACTGCAATTTCCACGTGCAAATGTTTCCTCCTACTCCAAACCAAGGCTGGACAGTCACACAGTATGTGTTTGGTGGTTTCATCGTCCTCTTTACAGAGCCTGCACTCTGCATCAGAGGATAGACGCATTTTTGTTAGGTGATAGTTCACTAGATGGTGGCCACTGAGATAGCCAACAAGGAGATAGAGATCTCTCCTGGAGAGTGAGTCTGTTCTGCGTTTAACCGAGGGATTTGTAAGCTCTGTAGCCTGCCTCATCCCTGGTTGGAAGAACCAATAGCGTTCGGTCAACCTATCTGCCCATGTTTTCACAAGGGATGAGATGGTTGACCACCCCACGCCGCAGAAGGGTTCGGGGCCAACCATAGAGGCTGATGACCCCGCCCTCGTTAGTTGCCCTGGAACCCAGAGTGTCCAGGTACCCAAAGGAGGGTAACTTTGTTTCTTTTGGACAGCCTCTGGAGGCAGTTCCAGCAGTCAGCCACCATACGTGAACTTACTCTCTTTGAGGAGAGGGCTAGTATGGCAGCTTGGCTGTCCGAGAAGATGTAAATGTTCGCTCCTCTCATCCCCTTCTCAAGGATAAGACGGCAGCAGAACTCAATGGCATGAACCTCGGATTGAAAGACCGTGGGCCACTTGCCCATGGCAATCGAGGTTTTGGAGTTGGGACCATGTATCCCGGCTCCAACCCCCTGATCAGTTTTAGACCCGTCGGTATACCAGTGTATGCCGTGAGGGTCGCTGATGGGCTTGCCAGCATCCCAGTCCTTCCGGTCTGGGATGAGAGTCCTGAATTTTGCACCAAAGAGGTCATAGAATCTGATCTAGTGCAGATCTAAGCCAGGAATATCTTTGATAAGTCTAGCATGCCCTGATTCGGTAGCTAGAAGCCCAGATTGGAGCTTGATTCTAAGAAGACTCATTGCAGCGACTTCTTTTATTTTGATATGCAGCGGAGTCAAGTTGAGGATTGACTCCATTGCTGCTGTGGGACAGGTGCGGAGTGCACCCGTCAGAGAAAGGCAAAGTAGCCTATGCAATTTATTGCATTTGTTGATGGCAGTGACCTGCGTCACCTTTGGCCACCACACAATTGCAGCGTAGGTGACGATGGCTCTTACCATCATCTCAAATAGCAACCGGATGTTACAGGATTTGAGACCCCAGGTTCTACCAAAGAATCTTCTGCATTCCCACATGGCATGAGTTGCCTTTGTATTGTTCAGGTGGGAATTCCAGTTTAGTCTTTTGTCAAGGGTCACCCCTAGATACTTAACTTCGCTGGAAAGACCCACAGGGGAGCCGCCTATGTTCAATTGACCTATGTCAATAGAATAGCGCTTAGTGAAGGGAACAATAATTTCCTTTTGGGGATTGATGCTGAGACCTACATCTTCGCACCATCTGCCAACCGTGTTCAGAGCAGATTGCATTAGCTCTGTCACGGTGTTGTCAAATTTCCCGTTCACTATTAGAGCCAGGTCGTCCGCGTAACCGATTGCTTGCACGCCCTGGTCTGCGAGAATGCTTAGTAGTTCATCAACTACTAAAGACCAGAGTAGGGGGGATAAGACCCCTCCCTGGGGACATCCTTTAACCGCACTGATAAAGCCAGTCGTGGTGTCCAAGGTAGAGGAAATGACCCGGTGTTTGAGCATAGCCTCAATCCACCGGATTAGGGGACGGGCAATATATCTGCGCTCTAGCGCAGCAGAAATAGAGCCGTAGCCGGTATTATCGAAGGCACCCTCTATATCAAGAAAAGAGCACAAAGCAATGTTCTTGGATGCGAGGGCTTCTTCGATTTTACCTACTAATTTGTGGAGGGCGACCTCCCTCGACCTTCCGGCTATATACGCAAACTGCGTGGGATGCAGAGGATAAGTTTCCTGCAGAGAGCACCGTATGTGCAGGTCTATGAGCCTTTCCGCTGTCTTAAGCAGGAAGGAGGTGAGACTGATCGGCCGATAGGATTTGGGCTGGTCCTGGGGACGATTCCCCTGTTTGGGAATGAATACCACATTGACTCTCCTCCAAGAGACGGGTATGTATCCCCAAGTGAGACTAGCTCTAAACAGGCCGACCAGCGGATCGAGAATATGATCCAGGCTGATTTGTAAAAGGGCTGGGAAGATTTGATCGCCCCCTGGGGCTTTGAAGGGAGCGAAGGAATCTACAGCCCATTTGACCTTTTCAGGGTCGAAGATGGTTCCCGATAAATTGGAGCCACGTGAGTCCGGTGACGTGGTGACGTCATCTTGACTGGATGGATCTGGGTTCGCCACCGAACCTGGGAAGTGGACTTGAAGCAGAAGATCAAGTGCCTCCCTGCGATCTTGGGTGAAAGAGCCATCTGCTCTTTTAAGAAGCCCTATACCATTAGACGACCCTTTAGCTAATACTTTGTGCAGTCTCGCTGCCTCCGGTAGCGATTCAATGCTACCACAGTAGCTGCACCACGTATCGCGTTTGGCACGTCTAATGTTTTTATTATAATTAGTTAGGGCGTCCCTATAGACGTCCCAGCTGACACGATTAGCTTTGGCCCTATTGAAAAGGCTTCTAACCTTCCTTCGTTGTGCGGATAGTTCCTCGTTCCACCATGGAACTTTACGGTTGACCTCTAGGGTCTTCCGAACAGAGCTGTCCTCGAAGGATGTGATGAGCACATCTTGAAGCAGGTTGGCAGCAAGTTCTATCTCACTAATAGAACTTGGGTTGCTGATCAACAAATCTGCTTTAAAAGCCACAGAGGCTTTAAAAAGATCCCACTTGGTCTTTTTGGGGCAGAAGGAGTTCTGACGGATCTCGACTTGGCCAGGTAGGTCGAACCTGATGTGCTGATGGTCCGACAACGTGGCTTCGTCTGTGACCCGCCAGTTCACCAGTGAACTCCCAATAGAGTTACTGACTAGGGTAAGATCCAGAATCTCTTCCCTAATGGCATTAATGAAAGTTGGCTTACACCCTATGTTAGCAACATCTAATTGACAACACAATAGATATTCTAAAAGGGACTCACCACGTTTGTTGACGTCGCTGCTTCCCCAGATCGTGTGATGCGCGTTGGCATCACAGCCGATCACGAGCGGCTTGTTGTGTAAGCGGCAGAACTCCACCAGCCGCTGAACCTCTGTGGGGGAACGTCATCCACGTCGCCCGGGAAGTAGGCAGAGGCGATCACAACCTCCCGGACGCCCTCAGCCGTGGCTACCTCAATAGCCGTTGCCACCAGGTCTCTGTGGATGAAATTTGATAAAGGGAAGTGTCTCACATTGCTATTAACAATAATAGCAGTGCGAGGGGCACCTCCCGTGCGGTCATATATCAACTTACATGATCCGCATGAAAGTCCACGGATGTGGCCACCGATCAAGCATGGCACCTGGACGAGAGCCAGGTTGATTTCCTATTCGCAGACGACCCTGCACAGTGTGGCAGACGCTCCTCTGGCGTGGTGCAGGTTCGCCTGGAGCACCTTAATGGCGCTCGACATCCTTCTTTAGGGCCTTTTTGACAAGGCCACCTGCCTTGCCCCCCCGAGAGTCGTTGCCTCGGATGCCCTTCGGCAGTCTGGAGGAACCACTCGGGGGAGGTCGCCTTGCGACCACGGTCGCCAGAGGGGCCCTTGCGGGGGGTCTCCGCACTGTGCCAGTGGAGGGCCTGGAATGGACGACGGGGAGTCCACTGCCAACCACCGGCTTAGTACGGTCCGCTGTAGGCTTGGGGGCAGTCACCACTATGACTGGGGGTTTGGGAATGGGTTTTGACAGCGCCACTGCAGCTGCGGCGCTGGTGGACGCCACCGGAGCGTTAGCCACAGTTGTCGCGCCGGTAGGGCCCACCGTCACCGCCGCTGGAGGAACGCTGACGGGAGGGGGGGTTGGAGATGGGGAGGGGGAGGGGGCAGGAGCGGGGGAGGCCCTGACGGCGGAGTTCTTAAGGATAAGCTTAACTCTGCCAAAGCGGAATTTCACGTTACCCTTAATGTCTGTCAGAGCCTTATACGACTTCTCGTCGACCATCATCGCGAGGTGTGTCGTATTGCCGTTGAGGCTGTGTTGCACGACCCGCCACAGCTCCGTAGAGAGCTCACGATTTTGGATACCCAAGTATTCCACAATCTCGGCGGGTGTGTATTGTGCGCTGTTGGGGAAGTAACCTCTAATGAGGTGAGCTCTTGGGAACTCTGCTTCCTCCAGCAACTTTAACTCAAGGCCGCTGATGGACTTGATATGTCCAAAAGCTTCCTTGACCCAATCGGCAGTGCTGCTGTTCTCGCACACCAGGAGCAGCCACTCGTTTCGGGGTATACAACCCTCGAAACCTGGGCCGACTTCTGATGTGAAAAGCAGCCGCATCGCCTTTAGGATGCTCTCTTGCACCGTGGCCATATGCTCCGGTGTAAGAGGTTTAGTGGGGTCAGCCGAAGTGAAGCCCAATTTCACCCTGCTTGCCACTTGGCTGAAGAGTGGCTTTGTGGACTCCACATGAGTCTTTTTGGGCTTCTTTGAGGACCCTTGGGATTCGGGGATGGTATCGTCACCGCGCATCCGCTTAGCCTTGGTTTCCGCGGGGGGCCAGTGGCGATAGCCAGAGCCTCTGCTCTGCTCGAGCCCTTTGCGAGTGCAGCTTTGAAGAGCTTCTTCTCGCGGGTCTTCAGTTTGACGAAGGCGTTCCCCGAGTCCAGTCGCAGAGTCTGGATTTGGGAGCCAGCTTCCGTGAGACCTGACCTCTGAGAGGCCACGGAAGCGTCGTCAGCAAAGCTGATCAGGTCACCTTCAGCTTCGGCGTCGGAGGACATCACCTCGACGGTCTGCTGCATGACTGAGCAGTTGTTGGACGAGAAGGCAGCACTAGCGAACTCAGTGTCCAAGGGAGTTCGTGGCCTGTCCGAGTCCCCCGGAGTACCAGGGTCGAGACCCGTGGTATTGGGGGTGGATGCCAGCAGCCCAACAGCTGCAGTGCTGGTATTGGGGTCGGCCGTGAAGGCTTCGCCCTGGGTTGATGCGTTCAAAGCCGCATCAGGCTTGTTTTTTAAGTTAAGAAGATCCATAAAATTTGATCCCACGAGTAGACGGGAAGGGAAGGTCACCCACGACATAGCCCGCTTGCCGTGGGAAGTCTAAATGAAACTGGAGGGCGACAGGTATCCAGAGTCCGCATACTAGAGACCGGGTTACCCCCGGCCATGCATCCATTAGCGTATGCTGTTCCGCCTTGGATTGGGGTGATTTATAGATTCACGATCTTCGCCCGACTACAATAAGTCAGCACCCCTAGCAGAGACATGACCGTGCTAGGGACCTGCTTCCAGCCGCCCTCACGTGGAGAGTATAGCCGCACTTCCGTCAGTAGGAGCAAGGACGGCACTTACCCCAGCCAGAGCTGCGGTTAAATTTAATTCCCCTTGCTCTCTCTGACGGCTGACGGCCATAGGGTGGGGATATAGCCTAGTAAATACTGGCTCATTATCTTCCTTTCTGATCGTGGCCATGACCGAGGTGTTAAATGGTAATGCCTCGTTAGAGGTCGAAAACGCTTTTAGGTTTCTGAGTATCATTTTCCTGAACTCCTGTTTTATTATCTCGGGAACCACTATATCATTAACGTCCGTGAAGTTCACACTGTCACAACTGTGAAATTGTAACTTTTCTGTTGTACCCTGGTCAGACAAGACAATAGAATCTTTTCGGTTAAATTCAATGTTACTCCAGCTCGCGTTAGCAAGTCGAAGCCTATGATGGCGTCAAATGTGCCGAGTGAGTCTAGTAAAAAACAAGAGCAACAGTCGAGCGGCACGCGACAGTGGGATACCCTTCGACCTTTTTGAAACGTAAAGAGTCAATAATTGTACAATACTTCTACTTAATAGAAATATCGTAACGTAAGCCTTTGTATGCGTCTGCGTATGAATACATGTACATGCGTGTATCATTTTATTGGTCAAGCACAAATGTATGTATGTGTGTGTGCGTTTGAATGCAAAAAATGCGTGTGCATGAGAAGAACAACAGATGGCGCTACGCGCTCGCATTCTCTTTCCTTTTCTTTCCTACATGAGCATTGCAATGACGTCACAGCTTGCTGGTCTGTATATAAAATCAAAGCGAACAAGGTTTTTGTTTAATAGCATCTGTGTTTGTTGTCCGATCGGATTGAAATTTTGACTTTATGTTGGTAAAATAATTAGCTTAGTATAGTCTTACTCAGAATGTTGTATCTTTTATATGTCGCTCGCAAATCAGCTAAAAAGATGAAATTATTGATTTGCGTGGGCGGGGGGCGTGGCACCCAACATTTGAAATAAACTTCACCTGTCCCGAATAAACCTTCATGCCAAATTTGGTGTCTCTAGCTTTTATAATAGCTGAGATCTGTGTGTTCATCCGGACATCCAGACATCCGGACAGACAGACAGACATGGCTTAATCGACTTGGCTAGTGATCCTGAGCAAGAATATATATACTTTGTGGAGTCTCCCACGCCTCCTTTTGCCTGTTACATACATTTGCACAAAGTTAGTATACCCTTTTTTGACCATTTTCAATGGTCGAAGGGTATAAAAAGGGCTTGTGCGGTTAAATACTCTCATTGAGCACTTGTTTTTAATGTCACTGGAACCGTGTATTGAGCTAACAGTGAAAGGTTTGGCGACCGGCGTTATATTTTTTAGCTCCTTTATGGGCTTTACATAATTTTTGGCCGCCCCTGTATCTATTAGTATTTTTGGTATTCTCCCAGCCAATTGGCGTTCGATAAACGGCAACTGGGAGCGTTCCCAAAAAAATTTAGTGAGTCATCATTATATGTGGACTCATTTTCATCGTCAGTGTCGTTTACTGCTGCAGTGGCTGCCTTTTCATATTCTGCCTCCTGTTTTTTGGAAGTTTTGGGGGCCTGCACTACATTATTTATACGCTGGCGTCTTGGGCCTGTAACACGTTGAGACGAATTCCTTCTTTTCTGTGCGTACTGGTCATTTGTCTGACTTTTGTCAAAGTTGGTCCGTTGTCTGAACTTCGACGAGGAATCTACTTCCATAGGTTCAGGGGCTTGTTCTTGTTTTTCCCTATTATTCGGTTCTTGCCTGTTGTTTTTGTTTCTCCTGACATAATGCGGGGTTTTACCCTGGTCCTGCTCGTCTTTGCTATTTCTGTTTGATCTGCCCTGCGAGCGGCCTTTATTATTTTCACTAGCCTGAGCTCGTTCTTCAACAGCTCTGGCGTATGAATTTGCAAAATTGCTTCTCTCCACACTGACCTCTGCCTCCCTAGCTAAAGCCAGAGCAGACGGTAAGTCTCTCGGCTGAGCCGAGAAAACAACTGATCTGAGCGATTTTTTAAACCAGATACGAATGCATGAAGCGCGTCGGATCTGACTTCTGCGTTGAGCTAATTTGCGCCTTCTTGTTCATGGGTCATATTGACTTTGTTCGTCACTAAAGTGAGTTTTCTGTCGACTTCATCGTAATAGTCCGCTTAACTTAAGTCGCCCTGCCTAACCATGTCTAATGCCTGGCCCAGCATGCGTAATGAGGTCCTTTCAGCATAGGTACAATCCAACATTGCTATAATAGCATCAAAGTTTAGCACAGTGTTGTGCGAAAATAGTAACGCTCTCGCTGAACCCTTAATTTTGTTCCTGATTATGGTCATAGCTTTATAATGGGCATTGCTTCCATTATATGGTCTAAAAATTTCATATGAGTCGGTGGCTGTCTGCCTCCTCGACACGTATTCTTCCTGAGTACCACTAAATTTCGGTACCGATTTTATGATGTCAAGTGAAAGGTCACAAGCGATTGCTGGGTTGGCAGTTATTCTCTCATACGTGATTACTTGTGGAACTTCTATACTTATACGTTGTAAATGTTTGTTCATTGTGTTAAGTTGTGCCTGGAATCGCCCATCTTTCTGAGCTAAAGCACTCTCGATTAGAGCCTGGACCTGGTTCACGTCCATGTCGTTCGTTGTCAAATTAACTCCTTGAGTGTCTTGATTTGAATCGCAACTATTTTCACTGTCGTATTCTACCTTTACTGGTCTGTATGGACCTGGAAAACTCATGAGCGACTCACGCAAGATCTGTTGATTGACACTTCACAATTATTTTAGCTAAGCCGACAACAAATAACTGGTGAATTTTGTTTGGGTAAAAAAATTTTATCTTGCACACAATTACTTGCTTTTATTTTATTTCACTTTTTTTTATTTGAATTTCTTTCTTGAGATCACTGATTGATTGTTGGAATAATCTAATCCTGACTCTCTAAGGTGTGAATCCTTTTCCGTTGGGCGCCAATTATAAATATTCCACTGCCTCAGATGTGTAATCTCTGAGGGATGGCAGCTTGTAGTTCGCCGTTCCTATTAACGGCGGGTAGACTTCAGGATGTGGCAGCAGCAGCTGAAGATTATGAAGAATATGATGGGAAAGCAACTGGCTCTCCTTATCACTGGCCTAGGGACTCAGCAATAAAACATATTTAGATTTTTAACGGCAAGTGCCGGAGCAATATATTTTCAGCTTGTGCTGTTGTATGATCAATATAAATCTAAAAGTTAAAAATGTATAAAATGCATCACGGGCGGGAGAGGCACGCCCGAAATAATATCCCGCGTAGAATGTCCTCCGTTAGATTTAAGAAACCTAATCATAGAAAATAAAAACAATAAAAATAAAAAATTTGGCATACGTACGGTTTTGTCATTGGAAGATAGGATGCGCCGATACACAGAAGCCAGAAATCGGATATTCCAAAAACACCAGCCAGCCGGCATGAGGAAACTATCCACAAAGATGAAGAAGGCGAGACCGCGCTTCAGGCAGCGGCGAGAAAGGCGTTGGGAGGAGGCAGCTGCCGTATTACGGAACGACGCTAACGATCCCAGACCATTTGCGGAAATATCCGTCCACGGCGAACGCATCTTTGGGCTCCTGGACACTGGGGCGACCATAAGCCTTTTGGGCCACGGCAGCCGCGAACTTATGCAGAAATTAGAGATGCCGATCGGGCGCTACTTTTCCAAAGTGCGAACAGCAGCAGGCGAGGATCGACCCATCGTCGGACGTACGGAGTTGCCTGTAAAATACAACGGAAATATCAAAACAATAACATTTTATATCTGTCCGTATTTGGAGCAGAAGGCATACTTCGGCGTCGATTTCTGGCGTGCATTCGAACTCGCTCCGGAAGTCATCGGTCCAGATAGAGACTCAAAAAAAGAGAACGCCGTAGCAGAACTCCGAGCGCACGCCATGGCACACTACGCCGAAGACAGCGCCGTCGAGCAGAAACCAGACCCAGAGAGATGGAATCTTTCTGCAGAGGAGAGTCGCGAACCGGAACGTGTGCGCTCTTACATTCGAAGAACATGGCCTAGGCAGGACAGAGTTTGACAACCATGTCATAGAGCTAGTAGCGGGAGCCAAGATCTTCAAAGACCGGCCATACCCAAAATCACCAGCTCGGCAGGCAATTGTGGAACAAGAAATTGATAAAATGTTGGAGCTCGGAGTCATCGAGCCAAGCAAGAGTCCATGGAGCAATCGGACGACCGTGGTGGCGAAGTCTGGAAAAGATAGATTTTGTTTAAATGCGCGACAACTGAACGCCATCACCATTAAGGACGCTTACCCGCTACCCAGCGTCAAGGGAATCCTTTCCAGGCTGGACCAAACCACATACATCTCCAGCGTCGACCTAAAATTCACCTTCTGGCAAATCGAACTGGAGGAAAAATCCCGAGAGCTCACAGCATTCACTGTTCCAGGTCGGCCGTTGTACCAATTCCGAGTAATGCCTTTTGGATTATGCAATGCGGCACAACGGCTAGTGAGACTCAAGGATTGAGTGATTCAAACCGAACTCAGATCAAACGTTTTTGTTTATCTGGACGACCTGCTCATCCTCGCGCCAGACTTTGCGACGCACATGTCATATTTGGGCCAAGTAGCACAGTGCCTGAAAAAAGCAGGATTAACAATTGGTTTACAAAAATCTAATTTTTGCTTTATATCATTGAAATACCTGAGCTTTGTGGTAGGTGGGGGCGTCTGCAGATCGATCCAGACCGAGTAGAGGCGATAAAAAAGATCCCAAATCCCAGAAATATGAAGGAAGACGATAACGCTGGCAGCGCCAAATAGGTTTTCATTAAGTACCGAGGCGGAAATGGCAGTACAACAGTTGAAGAAAGCACTGACCACGGCACCAGTGCTGGTGCACGCGGATTTTAAACGACATTTTTATGTCCAGTGCGATGCGTCACACTTAGGAGTTGGAGCTGTGCTCTTCCAGCGAAACGAGGAAGGTTAAGAGCAGCCGATTGCCCTCTTTTCTGCAAAAATGAACAAGCACCAGGTAAATTACACCGTGACCGAAAAGGAGTGTCTGGCAGCAATTCTGGCCATCCGCAAGTTCAGGCCGTACATCGAAGGGATGCCGTTCACTTGCATGATGGATCATGCGAGCCTAAAGTTGCTGATGACAATGAAAGATCTCTCGGGAAGGCTGGCGAGATGGTCATTGCAACTCCAGGGATACAATTTCGCAATTGAACACCGCAAAGGCAGCGAGAACGTTGTGGCCGACACCTTGTCACGCAGTGTGGAAGAGGTCCATATAGATCCTACCGTTCTGCTGGGTTTCGAGACCACGGCGTTCGGTACGGAGGACTACAAAGAGCTGGTGCGAGAGGCAGATCGCAACAAGCAGCATCTCCCGGACTTGAAGGTCGAAGACGGTCTGCTCTTTAAACAGATGCAGCCGCAAGTGTTGAGCGAGGAGGCTGAAGCCTCAGAATGGAAGCTATGGATTCCAGCAGCCCTGACGGAGACACTGATCACGCAAGCGCATACAAATTATTTAGTTGCCGGCGTAAATCGCGCGCGGCTCTACGAGTCTATTGTCGGGCGATGCCGCGACAGTGAAAGACAAGGAGTTTAATTAATTATTTATTTAATCACTCGAGCCAGGCGAAGCGATGGCAAGCGAGCATAAAATCGAACTGAATACAATAGTGAACTTAGAAGTAAATGAAAGCGAAACTTTGTTTCGCAATCATATTCATAGCGGCCACGCAAATATGTCGTGTTTGCCGGCTATGCAACGACATCCGGTCAACTGCTTGGTCTGCAGATTCTCCCGGCGTCATATTTCAGTCAGCAGTTCTGAGACCGTTGACTTTGGTTAACTACTCCCCCTCTAAGTTGAGGCCGCCCTCGGCCGACCCTATCCCAGCAACCATCTCGCTTAGTTGCCTTGCAGCTCTCCTCGTCTTTATGATGCGGTAACACACCAGCGTGAGGCAAATGAGCGTGCAGCATATTGCTCCAGCGATGAATATTATCTGGATTGCATGGTCGGCGCTAGCTTCCTCTTGAAACTGCCGGATACTCTCCAAGTTACGTTCACTCAAACGATGAAGATAAGGGGGGCTGAGCACGTTCTGGTTGGCAGTGATGTTCAGCAGGGGGAATCTAGCAACACCCGGGACTTTGCTTCTGATGTTGTTTCGGTTGGTAAACGAGGTTCCGTTTATGGTGGCCCGCTCATCGAACGTGATGAGGTGTGTACCGTGTATCCAAACTTCAGTGCCATTGTCAACCTGCACCTTTGCGGGTTGGTCATTTACTATGACGATTCCGTCGTCCACAAAAGTTACCGGGCCCAGATTGCTTGGTTGGGTTTCGCAATGGGCCACACCGCCTGCATGAAGTTCTCTGGCACATGAACTTTCTGATGACAAACGACAGAAAGAGGCACCGGGGGAGGCGGTGCAATTTTCGACCATGTAAATCCCTCCGTCGCACTCCGCTATGATGTTATCGTCTATCCGCAATGTGAAACCTTTTTGCTCCACGGGAAAAATAATAATCTTTTTACAGCTAAATTTGATTTTGGGGAACCTAATTATAAAGTGTAGGGCGTTAACGGACTGTAGGACTTTGACGGACGATACGGACATGAGATCCCCTATAGGGGTGTCTGTGGGCTCCTCAAGCCAAACTGACTTTAAGTCTGCGTGATCTAAAATATTTGGGCTGACAATTTTAAGTTTTGCAAGTGTTACGGCTAGCATGAGATTTTGCAACTCCATCATCAACATTCTGTCTCTTGCTAGCAAGGTCTCGTATAAGTGGCCGGAATCTATTTGTGAATCTTTTGCTGCTTTGAGAATTGTATTTACGGTGATTGTTAGCTGATTAATTTGACTTTGGACTCTGGTATTTACTTCCACTTGTCTATTGTGTGCGTTGATTAGCTGAGTTTCTGTAAATCTACTCCTTTCTAAATCCTTGGCATCTGGGGTGCCTGCTACAACTTTCAACATGGACCCTAAAAAATCCAAGCTCCTAGCTACCCTGTGGTGCGTGCCCAATGCTTCTAGCAAATCCCTTAAGTGAGCTGCATCTACGCTCAACAATTTTCTCATATGCGAGTGTGGGAACTTGTCCAGCAAGCTGGTTGTTTCCTCTACTATGCGCATATATTCCGAGAGGTTTGCCGAATGCCTAACATAAGCAAACTCCTCCCATACCAAGACTCGTCCCTCGATAACGGGGATGTATTTGGCACGCGAGTAGTCGGTGATGTGCGCCGAGGCCAAAGATACAGACAGGAAGAGGATGAGTCCAACCCTGTAAGCGAAATTTTAACTAAGTTTTTGTTTGCAAAGATGAAAACCCAACACCAGGAAATATTTAACTTAAATGCTATATGCCAATGGCATTGAAACCTTTAGATCTAATTAAAGTTATGCCAAGTGGCCAAAAGTTTAAAATTAATCAAAGTACGCGCATGCGAGCTACCTTAGGTTGTCTTTATGGACCACCCTCCCCTTAATGAGGACTGTGGTCCCCATGTCCGCTTCAACAGCTCTTTCCTCGCATAGAGGCGTGAGCTTGTTGCCGAGTCTTCGGTTGGACTTGACCAACACTTTCTCACCAACATCAAACGACCTGTTTTGCCGAGTGGCATTTTCTCTGGCCCTGAGCGCAGTCTGAGCCTTTAAAATTCTATTACGGATTTCTTCTTGTGACTCATTGGGGTGCGTTTGAACGATGTCAGCCGGCCTCCTGTTGACGACCGAGTGAATCGACTTGTTGTATTGTGCGGTGGCTAGCAAGATGACTTCCACCGTGTCGCTTATGTCCTTATCTATTTTAAGACATCTGGCGAGCTCCAGCAGAGTGCTGTGGAAACGCTCCACCTGCCCGTTGGAGGTGCTGTGCAGTGGTGGTGCGTTTGCAATGCTAACGCCAAAGTTGTTAGACAGCATGGCTGTAACTGTGTGTGAGTTCATCATTCTAGCACTCGGGAAAAAATTCATGAGTAGAAGCAGCGCTGGCTTCAGGTCCTTAATGGTTCTCGAGTTAATCAGCTGGACAACAGCAAATTTGGAAAACTTGTCGACGCAAGTGAAGAAGAATTTCCTATCGGTAGAGAAAATGTCGATGTGCAACATTTCCCCAGTGTTTGAAGGTATTGGCGTTTCGCCGATCTCTTGTTTCTTTGGGTGCCTATCGTATTTGGCTCTTGCACAAGTCTTGCAATTCTGAACGATTTCGCCGGCTAGCTTAGCCATTTTGGGGAAATAGTTTTCGGACAAAACCTGCTTCACATTTTCCTGTGCTGCTCTGTGGGCCCTATTGTGCTCAACAGCCAAGATTTCCTTTCCCTCTTCTATTCTGAATATGTCCACCACGCGGTTCTTGCAGAACCAGAATTTTGTGGCCGGGAATCTCCGGACGACTGCATCCTGTATCATTGCGAGCGTATGCAAATCGCAATGAATAGCGTTCACGCTTGTCGGGACAATTATGTCTGTCAGTTCGTGTAGCAGAGATTCTCTGCAGGCGAAATTAACCACGTGCCGCCTTTTATTCCCGAATAAAATAAAAGTCTGTTTAGATGGGAGGCGTGCTTCTTCGAGTACTATCTGATTCTGGAAACAGTTCAACGGTTTATCGGTTGACTCGATCGTGTGGGTGAGGGAGAGCTCACTATGGATTGTTGCTGCGCAGGATTCGGGTTCTTGTTCATCCAAAGCGTTTAGCTGTTGTCTGGACAATGCATCCGCCACGAGATTTTCTTTACCGGGCTTGTAAAAGACCCGGGCATTAGACTCGTCTATGCGCGCTTTCCATCTCTTAATCTTTGCATTGGGGTTTGATTCTGATACAGAAAAGGTAAGGGCTGGTGGTCAGTAAAGATATTTATATCTTTAACTCCATACAAGTAATGCCGCAGCTTAGCCAGGGCCCATACAATGGCCAATAACTCCCGCTCGTTAGTAGCGTAGTTGGCTTCGCTGTCCTTCAATGTTCTTGAAATCATTGTTATAGGGCGGCCCTCTTGAGACAAGACCGCGCCTATACCGTATGCTGATCTGTCGTTAGATCAAATGGCTTCGTATAATCTGGGTAACTAAGCATGACGTTCTCTGACGTCAAAATGTTACACAGCTTCTGGAACGCTTGTTGCTGAGCTTCAGAAAAGCGCACCTGAATGTTCCGCGACCAGTGCTTACTGACTGTTCCATTCTCGCCCTTTAGTATGCCCGAAATGCGCCTTGCTATGGCAGCGAAATCTTTAATGAAACATCTGTAGTAACTTGCAAGGCCTAGAAATGATCTGACCTCGTACACTGTCTTGGGCTCTGGGAACTCTTTTATGGCTCTAACTTTCTCTAGGTCCGTAGTTGCACCATTGCTTGTAACTATGAACCCCAGAAAGTTCACGCTTTCCTTAAAAAAACGCGACTTCTCGACAGATACTCTCATGTTTGCTTCATGTAGTCTCCTTAAGACCCAATCCACATGTCTGACATGCGACTCTTCGTCCTTCGAGAAAATGATTACATCGTCAACGTAAACGTAGCAAAATTTGCCTACCTGCTCACGGAGGATGTCATCAATAGTTCTTTGAAAGATGCTGGCGGCGTTTTTAAGGCCGAATGGCATTCTCTTGAACTCGTACTTTCCCCCATTTACTGAGAAAGACGTCTTTTCACGGTCTCGCTCTGCGAGTGTGATTTGATGGTATCCGGATTTAAGATCCAGAGTTGAAAAGTAGCGGGCGCTGCCCAAATTGCCTAGTATCATTGCGATGTTTGGCATCGGGTATTTATCTGGGATTGTCCTCTCATTGAGTTTGCGAAAGTCTATTACTAACCGCTTTTTACGGTTGCCCTCCTCATCGGTACCCTTTTTGTCTACTACCCATATGGGATTGTTGTAGGGGGATGCCGATTTTTGAATAATGTCATTTTTTAAGAGATCTTGGATCTCTTTATTGACAAAGTTGGCCACGCCCATTGGGTACGGGTAAAGTTTTGCATAGATGGGCTCCTCACTTACTGTTCTGATGGTGGCAACCACCGAAGTGTTGTAATGGAGAGCCTCATTCGGATCTGCAAAGGCCTTCTTGTTGGTTCTTAACATTTTTAAGAAAGTATTACGCACTGAAACCGGTGCGTCTGCGCAATCTATATCGGTGAAATTGACTTTAGCGCACTTGTGGAAAAATATTTTCTCGACTTCTGTGCCCCATCTAAGCTGAGCGGAGGACAAAAAGAGCGATGCGCCAGCTTGTGCTAGCAAGTCGAGGCCGATTATTCCGTCAAAGGTTGACAGTTCTGGTAGTATGAAGAAGGTTGCTTTTACGTTGAATAACGCAACAAAGCATTTCTGTGTGACGCTAGTTGAGCCATGGATCGAATGCACTTTGAATGGGGAGTTAACCGGACGCACGCCACGTAACTCTTTGTGTGGCCTGATAAAATTCTTTGACGCGCCGGTGTCGATAAGGAAGCTCATGTCTAGCCCTGCTACTCTTCGTCTGATGACGGGCAGCAGGGACTTTCCCCTAAAAAATTGAGGGAATCAGAGTCGGCATCGTCGTCATCTGCGCCACAGCGCTGCCGGCGGCACTGACGTATGCCTCAGCTCCCTGCCCTGCAGCCTGAGTGACGTGGTTCACTCTCTGCTGCTTTTGGTTGCTGTTAGTGCGATCAGATGTGGCCGACCGCTTGTTTATGGCAGCTGGGAATTGTGTGGACTGAACGAACTTGGAAATAGAGGGGTCTATATCCATTGGCTCTTGCGCATTTGCGGAGTTCTGTTGTCCACTACCACGCTGGCCGGATTGGCCCTGCTGCTTGGAATGCTTATTGAAATGTGGGTTCTTTGAACCGCTTGGTTGTAGCTCTGCCTGTTGAGATGTTTTCTCATGTTGGCGGGCATTTGGCTTACGATCCCTATCCTCTTGGCTTTTTGCAAAGTTGGCCGCGAACGCATATCTCTCATGGTTCGATTCAACCTCCTGTGCTAGCGCAAGAGCAGACGGAAGGTCTTTTGGCTTTACCGCAAAAAGAACGTCTGTTAGGCTTCTTTTGAGTCCTGATACGAATACCCGTAACGCATCGTCACGGAATTTTTCGCACAGGCCCTTGGCCAGGGTTGGTTCATAAGACATATTGACTTTGTTTGTCAATAATGTCAGTTTTTTTTCAACCTCATCATAGTATTGTAGCAAGGGCAGGCCACCTTGTCGTAGCGTACCTAATTCTTGCTCAATCACATGAATTGGCCTTTTATCGCTATACGTAAAATCAAGACGACTTATGATTGCGTCAAAGTTAAGGACTGTTCCAAACGAGGCCAATACGGCATCAGCCGGTCCCCTGACCTTGCTTCTAATGATTATCACAGCCTGATAATGGCGTGAACTGCCATTATATGGCTTAAAAATGTGATAAGCGGCGAGGGCTGCCTGTCTCCAGGAAACATATGATTCCTGGACTCCCGCAAATTCCGGCAGACATTTGACGGCATCTAATGGCTCATCACAACGGACGCTGTTTATTATCTCAATGGCAGTGTACGCCTGCACTTCTGGTGCGACGATATGTATTGCCGCTATTTGTTGGGACAACTGGTTGACCCTGTTTGAAAGAGCCTCTTCCCTTTGCCGGCTCAAGGCTGTTTGTTCAGCTAAAGCTGAAGTGACGGCCGCCTGTATGAGCAATTTCAATTGTTCTGGGTCCATGGTGGTGTTTATGCGGGGGGGGGACGGGGTATGAGTCTTGGTGTTGGAACTCGAATACGCTGGTGGTCGCCTTCGGAGTCAGAGTCACTATACTGCTGACGCTTATCTCTATACTGTCTGAACGGCGATGACATTAACTTGAGACGTAAACAAATTACATGCGGAACGACGCCTGAGGATGGGCGAAGAGTGTCGCGGAACTCAACTGATCGTGTTACGATACAATGTTGTGCGAAACACAACAACAAAGACAAGTGGAAATAAAAAGGGGAAAATAATAAACTATGCGAATCGTAAAGTTTGTTTCAGCTCTCTTCACGACAAAGAATTCACATCTACTATTAAATTTACCAGCTTTTTTTTTTTCTTTTAACAACATTAAACACTTGCAAAACTGATCAGTTCTTTTTTAAATTGCCGACTTAAAATGAGTTTGAATGAAGATGCCCACTTACATGTCTTTTAATGTTGTGCCCTGAGCTACGTAAACTATCTCCTCGATGTAATCTCGCTGCAGCTGCGGCTTCTGATGTTCCTGTGCTGCTGTCTCCGCTGCCCGAAGAGCTCCGGCGGCTTCGGTGAACGATGCAAGTCGAATTGATAGCGCTCTTGCGCACCTCGGTCAACTGTAGCAATTGACGAGGTTGATGTCACTGCTGCTGCCTATGGATTCTTAGGTCAGCAATTGTTCAAAGTTGTTTGTTGCTTCACGCAACCACAGAAATCACGGTACACTTCGTTGTTAGTCAGTGTCACTATTGCTGCCTCTAGATTCTTAGGTCAGCAATTTGTTCAATGTTCCTCGTTGCTTCAGGCAACCACAGAAATCACGGCACACTTAGTTGTTAGGTCTTTAAAACTGTTTTTTTTTTTTTTTTGAAGACCGGGTAGACCAGGTAGACCGGGTAGGTCGTGGCGTTGCTACCACGAGTTGGGCGCCAATTATTTAGTTGCCGGCGTAAATCGCGCGCGGCTCTACGAGTCCATTGTCGGGCGATGCCGCGACAGTGAAAGACAAGGAGTTTAATTAATTATTTATTTAATCACTCGAGCCAGGCGAAGCGATGGCAGGCGAGCATAAAATCGAACTGAATACAATAGTGAACTTAGAAGTAAATGAAAGCGAAACTTTGTTTCGCAATCATATTCATAGCGGCCACGCAAATATGTCGTGTTTGCCGGCTATTCTCCCGGCGTCATATTTCAGTCAGCAGTTCTGAGACCGTTGACTTTGGTTAACTTACACACCCAACCGCTTACCCACGGTGGACAAGCAAAAACTTTAGAGTTGCTCCGTCGTCACTTTTACTGGCCGGGAATGGCCGTTGAAGTACGCGACTTCGTGCGCAAGTGGCAAGTGTGCAAGGAAGCGAAATCCAAATGCAAGGGGACACGCGTGGATCTTTATTGTGGTGGACCACTTTTCGAAGTATACGTTCCTGAAGGCAATGCGGGAGGCATCTGCGGCCAACGTGATAGATTTCCTGGTCAACGAAGTTTTCATTAAATTGGGCGTACCGGAAACTATCCACTCGGACAACGGCAAGCAATTAACATCTAAAATTTTCGAAGAGATAGTCGGTCAGTTTGGGATCAACCATCAAAAAATTCCCATATACTCACCTTTCAGTATTATTTATTATTATTATTTGAACGAGGGAGTCTCCCAGCAGAGAAGGCGCGAGGCACTGCGACCAGAATGGTCTTTTGTGCCTAAATGCTCTCCCTATCTTGACAAAAGCCGCTCTGCTTCCCTGATGAAGCCAAGCAGGTCTTTCGTCGAGGAACGGACAATTTGCTCGGGAACTGCGATTTCCACGTGCAAATGTTTCCTCCTACTCCAAACCAAGGCTGGACAGTCACACAGTATGTGTTTGGTGGTTTCATCGTCCTCTTTACAGAGCCTGCACTCTGCATCAGAGGATAGACGCATTTTCGTTAGGTGATAGTTCACCAGATGGTGGCCACTGAGATAGCCAACAAGGAGATAGAGATCTCTCCTGGAGAGTAAGTCTGTTCTGCGTTTAACCGAGGGATTTGTAAGCTCTCTAGCCTGCCTCATCCCTGGTTGGAAGAACCAATAGCGTTCGGTCAACCTATCTGCCCAAGTTTTCACAAGGGATGAGATGGTTGACCACCCCACGCCGCAGAAGGGTTCGGGGCCAACCATAGAGGCTGATGACCCCGCCCTCGCTAGTTCATCTGCTAGCTCGTTGCCCTGGAACCCAGAGTGTCCAGGTACCCAAAGGAGGGTAACTTTGTTTCTTTTGGACAGCCTCTGGAGGCAGTTCCAGCAGTCAGCCACCATACGTGAGCTTACTCTCTTTGAGGAGAGGGCTAGTATGGCAGCTTGGCTGTCCGAGAAGATGTAAATGTTCGCTCCTCTCATCCCCTTCTCAAGGATAAGACGGCAGCAGAACTCAATGGCATGAACCTCGGATTGAAAGACCGTGGGCCACTTGCCCATGGCAATCGAGGTTTTGGAGTTGGGACCATGTATCCCGGCTCCAACCCCTGATCAGTTTTAGACCCGTCGGTATACCAGTGTATGCCGTGAGGGTCGCTGATGGGTTGCCAGCATCCCAGTCCTTCCGGTCTGGGATGAGAGTCCTGAACTTTGCACCAAAGAGGAGTTCCTTGGTCATAGAATCTGATCTAGTGCAGATCTCTAGGCCAGGAATATCTTTGATAAGTCTAGCATGCCCTGATTCGGTAGCTAGAAGCCCAGATTGGAGCTTGATTCTAAGAAGACTCATTGCAGCGACTTCTTTTATTTTGATATGCAGCGGAGTCAAGTTGAGGATTGACTCCATTGCTGCTGTGGGACAGGTGCGGAGTGCACCCGTCAGAGAAAGGCAAAGTAGCCTATGCAATTTATTGCATTTGTTGATGGCAGTGACCTGCGTCACCTTTGGCCACCACACAATTGCAGCGTAGGTGACGATGGGTCTTACCATCATCTCAAATAGCAACCGGATGTTGCAGGATTTGAGACCCCAGGTTCTACCAAAGAATCTTCTGCATGCCCACATGGCATGAGTTGCCTTTGATAGAGTGTTATTTAGGTGGGAATTCCAGTTTAGTCTTTTGTCAAGGGTCACCCCTAGATACTTGACTTCGCTGGAAAGACCCACAGGGGAGCCGCCTATGTTCAATTGACCTATGTCAATAGAATAGCGCTTAGTGAAGGGAACAATAATTGCCTTTTGGGGATTGATGCTGAGACCTACATCTTCGCACCATCTGCCAACCGTGTTCAGAGCAGATTGCATTAGCTCTGTCACGGTGTTGGCAAATTTCCCGTTCACTATTAGAGCCAGGTCGTCCGCGTAGCCGATTGCTTGCACGCCCTGGTCTGCGAGAATGCTTAGTAGTTCATCAACTACTAAAGACCAGAGTAGGGGGGATAAGACCCCTCCCTGGGGACATCCTTTAACCGCACTGATAAAGGCAGTCGTGGTGTCCAAGGTAGAGGAAATGATCCGGTGTTTGAGCATAGCCTCAATCCACCGGATTAGGGGACGGGCAATATTTCTGCGCTCTAGCGCAGCAGAAATAGAGCCGTAGCCGGTATTATCGAAGGCACCCTCTATATCAAGAAAAGAGCACAAAGCAATGTTCTTGCATGCGAGGGCTTCTTCGATTTTACCTACTAATTTGTGGAGGGCGACCTCCCTCGACCTTCCGGCTATATACGCAAACTGCGTGGGATGCAGAGGATAAGTTTCCTGCAGAGAGCACCGTATGTGCAGGTCTATGAGCCTTTCCGCTGTCTTGAGCAGGAAGGAGGTGAGACTGATCGGCCGATAGGATTTGGGCTGGTCCTGGGGACGATTCCCCTGTTTGGGAATGAATACCACATTGACTCTCCTCCAAGAGACGGGTATGTATCCCCAAGTGAGACTAGCTCTAAACAGGCCGACCAGCGGATCGAGAATATGATCCAGGCTGTTTTGTAAAAGGGCTGGGAAGATTTGATCGCCCCCTGGGGCTTTGAAGGGAGCGAAGGAATCTACAGCCCATTTGACCTTTTCAGGGTCGAAGATGGTTCCAGATAAACTGGAGCCACGTGAGTCCGGTGACGTGATGACGTCATCTTGACTGGATGGATCTGGGTTCGCCACCGAACCTGGGAAGTGGACTTGAAGCAGAAGATCAAGTGCCTCCCTGCGATCTTGGGTGAAAGAGCCATCTGCTCTTTTAAGAAGCCCTATACCATTAGACGACCCTTTAGCTAATACTTTGTGGAGTCTCGCTGCCTCCGGTAGCGATTCAATGCTACCACAGTAGCTGCGCCACGTATCGCGTTTGGCACGTCTAATGT
The DNA here is from genome assembly GCA_018904595.1 of Zaprionus indianus. Taxonomy (NCBI): domain Eukaryota; kingdom Metazoa; phylum Arthropoda; class Insecta; order Diptera; family Drosophilidae; genus Zaprionus; species Zaprionus indianus. The sequence goes on from JAEIHA010001061.1 coordinate 2,278,847, forward strand.
TTTTATTATAATTAGTTAGGGCGTCCCTATAGACGTCCCAGCTGACACGATTAGCTTTGGCCCTATTGAAAAGGCTTCTAACCTTCCTTCGTTGTGCGGATAGTTCCTCGTTCCACCATGGAACTTTACGGTTGACCTCTAGGGTCTTCCGAACAGAGCTGTCCTCGAAGGATGTGATGAGCACATCTTGAAGCAGGTTGGCAGCAAGATCTATCTCACTAATAGAACTTGGGTTGCTGATCAACAAATCTGCTTTAAAAGCCACAGAGGCTTTAAAAGATCCCACTTGGTCTTTTTGGGGCAGAAGGAGTTCTGACGGATCTCGACTTGGCCAGGTAGGTCGAACCTGATGTGCTGATGGTCCGACAACGTGGCTTCGTCTGTGACCCGCCAGTTCACCAGTGAACTCCCAATAGAGTTACTGACTAGGGTAAGATCCAGAACCTCTTCCCTAATGGCATTAATGAATGTTGGCTTACACCCTATGTTAGCAACATCTAATTGACAACACAATAGATATTCTAAAAGGGACTCACCACGTTTGTTGACGTCACTGCTTCCCCAGATCGTGTGATGCGCGTTGGCATCACAGCCGATCACGAGCGGCTTGTTGTTTAAGCGGCAGAACTCCACCAGCCGCTGAACCTCTGTGGGGGGAACGTCATCCACGTCGCCCGGGAAGTAGGCAGAGGCGATCACAACCTCCCGGACGCCCTTAGCCGTGGCTACCTCAATAGCCGTTGCCACCAGGTCTCTGTGGATGAAATTTGATAAAGGGAAGTGTCTCACATTGTTATTAACAACAATAGCAGTGCGAGGGGTACCTCCCGTGCGGTCATATATCAACTTACATGATCCGCATGATAGTCCACGGAGAGCCAGGTTGATTTCCTCTTCGCAGACGACCCTGCACAGGGTGGCAGACGCTCCTCTGGCGTGGTGCAGGTTCGCCTGGAGCACCTTAATGGCGCTCGGCATCCTCCTTTAGGGCCTTTTTGACAAGGCCACCTGCCTTGCCCCCCGAGAGTCGTTGCCTCGGATGCCCTTCGGCAATCTGGAGGAACCACTCGGGGAGGTCGCCTGCGACCACGGTCGCCGGAGGGGCCCTTGCGGGGGTCTCCGCACTATGCCAGTGGAGGGCCTGGTATGGACGACGGGGCGTCCGCTGCCAACCACCGGCTTAGTACGGTCCGCTGTGGGCTTGGGGGCAGTCACCACTATGACTGGGGGGTTTGGGGATGGGTTTTGTCAGCGCCACTGCAGCTGCGGCGCTGGTGGACGCCACCGGAGCGTTAGCCACAGCTGTCACGCCGGTAGGGCCCACCGTCGCCGCCGCTGGAGGATCGCTGACGGGAGGGGGGTTGGAGATGGGGAGGGGGGAGGGAGCAGGAGCGGGGGAGGCCCTGACGGCGGAGTTCTTAAGGATAAGCTTGATCCTGCCAAAGCGGAATTTCACATTACCCTTAATGTCCGTCAGAGCCTTATACGACTTCTCGTCGACCATCATCGCGAGGTGTGTCGTATTGCCGTTGAGGCTGTGTTGCACCACCCGCCACAGCTCCGTAGAGAGCTCTCGATTTTGGATACCCAAGTATTCTACAATCTCGGCGGGTGTGTATTGCGCGCTGTTGGGGAAGTAACCTCTAATGAGGTGAGCTCTTGGGAACTCTGCTTCCTCCAACAACTTTAAATCAAGGCCGCTGATGGACTTGATATGTCCAAAAGCTTCCTTGACCCAATCGGCAGTGCTGCTGTTCTCGCACACCAGGAGCAGCCACTCGTTTCGGGGTATACAACCCTCGAAACCTGGGCCGACTTCTGATGTGAAAGGCAGCCGCATCGCCTTTAGGATGCTCTCTTGCACCGTGGCCATATGCTCCGGTGTAAGAGGTTTGGTGGGGTCAGCCGTAGTGAAGCCCAATTTCACCCTGCTTGCCACTTGGCTGAAGAGTGGCTTTGTGGACTCCACATGAGTCTTTTTGGGCTTCTTTGAGGACCCTTGGGGTTCGGGGATGGTATCGTCACCGCGCATCCGCTTAGCCTTGGTTTCCACGGGGGGCGCAGTGGCGATAGCCAGAGCCTCTGCTCTGCTCGAACCCTTTGCGAGTGCAGCTTTGAAGAGCTTCTTCTCGCGGGTCTTCAGTTTGACGAAGGCGTTCCCCGAGTCCAGTCGCAGAGTCTGGATTTGGGAGCCAGCTTCCGTGAGACCTGACCTCTGAGAGGCCACGGAAGCGTCGTCAGCAAAGCTGATCAGGTCACCCTCAGCTTCGGCGTCGGAGGACATCACCTCGACGGTCTGCTGCGTGACTGAGCAGTTGTTGGACGAGAAGGCAGCACTAGCGAACTCAGTGTCCAAGGGAGTTCGTGGCCTGTCCAAGTCCCCCGGAGTACCAGGGTCGAGACCCGTGGTATTGGGGGTGGATGCCAGCAGCCCAACAGCTGCAGTGCTGGTATTGGGGTCGGCCGTGAAGGCTTCGCCCTGGGTTGATGCGTTCAAAGCCGCATCAGGCTTGTTTTTTAAGTTATAAAGATCCATAAAATTGATCCCACGAGTAGGCGGGAAGAGAAGGTCACCCACGACATAGCCCGCTTGCCGTGGGAAGTCTAAATGAAACTGGAGGGCGACAGGTATCCAGAGTCCGCATACTAGAGACCGGGCTACCCCCCGGCCATGCATCCATTAGCGTATGCTGTTCCGCCTTGGATTGGGGTGATTTATAGATTCACGATCTTCGCCCGACTACAATTAGTCAGCACCCCTAGCAGAGACATGACCGTGCTAGGGGCCTGCTTCCAGCCGCCCTCACGTGGAGAGTATAGCCGCACTTCCGTCAGTAGGAGCAAGGACGGCACTTACCCCAGCCAGAGCTGTGGTTAAATTTAATTCCCCTTGCTCTCTCTGACGGCTGACGGCCCACCTTTCAGTAACGCCGCGGAGAGTGTAAATCGCACCGTGCTGACAGCTATCCGCAGCTACTTCCAGGGCGACCATAGGGAGTGGGACACACATCTCGCGAAAATCGAAGTTGCAATTCGGAATGCCGTCCACGAAGCAACAGGGCAAACGTCGTTCTTCACCGTAATCGTCCACCACCTATACTTAAACGGCGGTTGCTATAAGTTGGCAAGAAATCTGAGATCAATGTGTGACCATGAGATGGATGGTATGACGCGAAACGATAAACTCACCATTATCCGAGCGCGAGTACGCGAGAAACTTAATGACGCTTACGAATTGAGTAAACAACGTTACGACCAGAGAGCCCGAAATTTCCATGCTGTTCCTGGGCAAGAAGTCTATCGGAGAAACTTTGTCCTTAGCGATTTCTCCTAGAATTTCAACGCGAAATTCGCGAGGAAATTGTTGCGCCACTCGAAACATTAGGTGCTGTAGCATTTTGCGGGAACAGCTGTTTTTGAGTTGATAGATAGTTATCGATGAATACAACTGCCCTGGTACTGCATATCTACCGACAGAGCAAAGAGTGCAGTTTTGGCTCTCTCTTAAAAGCCAGATCGGTCAGCGAGCCCGCTTACCGTTTGGATCTATGCACCGTTTGAACTGTCGGTTAGATGCCCGAGACCACAGGCTCAGCGACCGTCAAGTAGATTTTCCAAGGGCAGATCTTGTCAGTTATAATCAAGAGCCGAGGGCGGTCGATCCAGCTACGAGGGTCGTTTGATAAGTCCGTGACTTTTTGTATTTGCCGCGCACCTGCTCTAAATACAACACTGCTCCTGTCAGCAGTTATCGATTAACAGCTGACTCGTATCTTGCCGCGAGTTAATTTTCAAAATGTGCGTTCGAGTAATTTGGAGTTTTTATTTTTTGAAATGTTAAGAGATCTAATATATAATAATTTTATGTGTGCAGCTGGGAATAAATTCGGAGACGGAACGACACCAAATACATCTCCTCTCCCTGGTGAGTCCAGTCCATGCGGAGAGCCGCCAGGGTATATTAGTCGCCCTTACAAGAACAAATCTCCATTCGCCGTCTACCAAACTGTGTCCAGCTGCCATGAGGAACAGGAAAACACCAACATTAGAAAAAAAAAAATAGATTTACAAATTGTTCGATTTATTCATAGCAAAATTTATTGTCTAATTTAGATAATCTTTGTCTTAAAATAACTGTCTAAGAAAGCCCTTGCTTTCTTCTGCCCCTTTATTTATTATTACCGCTCCTTAGTGAGTGAGTGCCTCATCCGTCGATAGAGCTCTGTAGGCAGGTAGGGCTAGAAAAGGAGAAAGGGAGGGTATGAGTTGATAGTCTTAAAAATAAAAAATGTTAGTTCATAAACCTACCTAAAATAAATTATAATGCACGCTTAAAATGAACGGCTGCTAAGCGTTTATTACTGGGGGATGACACGGTCTTAGTTGGCCAGGATGGGCTCCACGAAATGGGTGATGCTCGGGAATCGTGGAGCAGGAGCATCACATGGCTGGGTGGGTGCGCTATGGCCATTGGCCACCTAAAGTTGTTGTTGTTATGTTGGTAGTTCGTCCCTTTTGTAGCACCTGTTAATGAAATTTGACTTCGGTAAATATATGAATTAAATATTTATTTAATTAAGAATTCAAAAATAAAAATGTCTTTATTCATTCGGTTCAGTTCTTAGACTAAAATATTACAAAAAGGGATTCACTGGGGGCCGCCGCTGTCGCTGCCGTTGTTGACGCTGCCGCTGCTGCCGCTGCCGCTGCTGCCGCCGCCGCTGCTGTTGGTGCTGGTGTTGTTGCTGATGGTGTCGGGTTCCTGCAGTTGGTCGCGGCTTGGAATTTGCTGACCAAGCGCACGTGGCGGATGTTTAGGCTACAGTGGCCAGTGGTCCCACGGTTTTGGGAATGCTGACCAAGTGCGCGTTGTTTCAAGTGCGCGTTGTTTATGTAACTCTGCCTCATGAGAAGTTGCGCTTCTCGTTGTTGTGTGGCAAGAGTGTCGTTAACTCCTCCCCCTTTAAGCGCGGACGTCCTCGGTCGCGATATATAACCTCTTTTGCGTTGTGGTTGGCTTAGGGTCTTCTTTTGGGGCTGCTGTTTCTTCGTTGGTCACCTTAATGGTTACTTGGCGACTTTTCTTTCTAATTATGAATCGTGCCAGCAGTACCACCAGTAGAACTATGAGTGTTGCCGACATTGTGAGGTTCGCTGATATGCTGATGTTGTGGCTCCCATTTAGTCGTTCTAGCTCTTTTGTGTTGTTTATGTTGACCTCCTTCAACATCTGTAGAGATAATACTTCATCCACTTTTGTTTTTTCTGCCATTAGTTGCAACAGAGGTGGTGTCGCTTCGACGGGAGTCATGGTTTTAGAGATATAGATGTCATCTCCGACTCTTATAGTTGCATTTTCGAACTGTATGAGGAACGTCCCTTTCAGGTCCATCTTTTCCATGTCTATTTCGATTGTTCCCACGAAGTCGTTTAGCAGGAGCGTGCCGGTGAACAGCTCTTCGTGGTTGGGTACGTGTTGGCTATTTATTACTTTACATTGGGGTATTTGATTTCTTAACAAGTGGGTGATACATTTGTCTTCGCTTAAATCTACTAAACTATTTCTATTACAAATTATTTTTTCGTTGTGGGTTTCGCATGGTTTTTTTATTCCTAAAATTTGCTGTTTGCATCTTACTATATTTTCGAATTTTATTTCGTTTATTATATCTCCTACTTTTACAGTTTTTAATAGCATTGGGATACATAGTTCTTTTGAAATTAATGGGATATTGATCATGTATAGGATATTTTTGTTGTTGGTTGCTATTTTTATTTTGGAGAATTCTAGTAATTCTTCTGGGTTTATAAACAGTATATCTTCTGTTTCTAGAATATCTGTAATTTTCTTTATTTCTACTTCTGACAGAATTAGTGAATTTATGGTGTTAGTTTTTGCCCAGTCTATTGCGTAGATTAGATTATTTAATTCTTCTTTAAAGGCGTGTATCTTATACTTTAATGTGGTGGTTTTTTGATTTTTAATTTCTGGGTTATCTTTTTCTGTTTTTATAATTGTGTTTGTTATCTGGGTGATCTGGTTTAGTCGATCATTTAATACTCTGTTTATTACAATTTGTTTGTTATTATTTTCTAGTTGTTCGTTTATTTTTTTCGTAATAATTTCGTGATCATTATGGTCCGGCGTGCCGGCCAACCATTTCCAGGCGGTGCCCAAGATTTCTATTGATCTTGTTTTCCGCTGGAACGGCCTGAGCCTTCTGAGGTTTGACTCTGCCTTTGAGAGCTCGAACGTGAGGAATGGGTGTATCGGGTTGTTTGTTCCTATCTCGTTGACTTGGCTTGATAGATTATTGAATGCTGTCTCGTATTCTTCCACGTCAAACACGTGAATAATCTTGAATGTGCCATTTTGAATTGCCGCGGTGCCTGTCTTGATGGGTATCAACTGTGAATGTGAATAGTCTAGTATGGTCGTGATGCCAAAACATGTTGGCAAGAAAAGTAACCTGGAAGAATATCATGTTTTTATGTTATTTTTATGGACTACTTTTCCTGAGCGGGTTTTTATTGTTGTATTTCTATCTTCTGCAACTATTTCCTTTTTATACTTTGGCGACAACTTAGAACCTAACCTTTTATCGATCCTAACGTAAACTACGTCGCCTTCCTTGTATGATTTTATGGGCAATTTCTTTCTATTGTGGTACTGAATGGTTTCCTCTTGTTTATTTTTCAACTTTTGAACAACCTCTTTGCGTGCCGAATCTAGTGTCTGTGGGTCCGTGATTAGTCGGTGTCCGAAAAATATGTCTATTGGTTTTTCCTTGGTGGTTGAGTGGATAGATGCATTGTACTCTTGAACGGCTTTGAAGATTATTTCTTCGAATGTAGCCGCGTCAGAGTCTTTGCTTAGGCATCTCATTATTTCTGTTAAAGTCGAGTGGAATCTCTCGACTTGACCGTTACTGTTAGAGGAATAGGGTGGTGTCGTGTAGACAGATGCTTTTAGCTGTTCTTGCAGCAGAAATTTTATGTTGGCGGAGTTAAATGCTTTCTCATTGTCCATAACGATCAACTTAGGCATGCCAAAGGCTATCATTATTTCCCTTAGTGGGTGTTTCAGATCTTCTGAGGCTTTTGATTTTAGTAGTTTAATTTGGGCGTACTTGGAAAATTTGTCTATGGCCGTGAGCACCAATTGCTTTTGTGTGGTATAGATGTCTATATGGATGACCTGTCCGGGATAGGTAGGTATGGGGGTTGGTTGGATTTCTCCGTTGTTCGGGTGTCTGTCGTACTTCGATAACTTGCAAGTTTCACATGCCTTCGCTGTCGCTTCCGTTTTCTTTCGGAGGCTTGGGAAGAAGAACTTGCTTATTATCTGTAACTTGTTTTCTATTGCGTTCCTATGTGCCCTCATGTGTTCCTTCGCTACTATGTCGTCTTGTTCGTCTTCTTTAGTTATATCCTTCACCTGTTTCTGCGTATACCTGACCTTATACCCGCTGAAATGAATCGGATAGATGTTCTGTATCTTTCCCATGATTCTTTCTGCGGTAAGTAGGCCATTTACGAGTTTTGGATCTAATCGATCTTTAAGGATCTGAATTAACTCTTCTTCTGAATATTCTTTTCTCTTGACGATATGTCGATGGTAAGTGGGGAAAGGTATGGAGAATTCTTCGGACTCCTCCTCTGAGGTAAGCAATAATAACTGGTTTTTGAAGACATTAATTGGTACGTCTTCTACCGGTATCAAGTTATGTGAAGAGCTCTGATCGCTGTGAATTGTGGCTGTTGTGGAATTCACTTGCGTCCCTACTGGAATTCTAGACAGAGCGTCCGCCACTACGTTTGAGGTGCCTGGTTTGTATCTAAGCTCGTGGTTGTACTCTTCTAGGTAGCTCTTCCACAGCTTCAGTTTCGCATTGTTGTTTTTTGCATTCAGAGCGAAGGTTAGGGGTTGATGGTCGGTATATATTATCACCTTGGTTGTACCGTATAGGTACATACGCAAACTCTGAAGAGCCCATACTATCGCTAGCATTTCTTTTTCATTTGCAGCGTAGTTTTCTTCGGTCTTCGTTAGAGTGCGGGAAATAAAGGTGATGGGTCGAGAATCTTGTTCGAGGACTGCGCCAATGGCATAGTTTGATGCGTCGGTAGTTAGTTGGAATTCTTTGTTGAAGTTGGGGTAGGACAGGATGACATCTTGAGATGTTAAGGTTCGTCTTATTTTGTTAAACGCACCTAGTGCTTCCTTATCTAATTCTATTTTAGTTCTGTTAGAGATGTTTTTTGACGCACGTCCGTTCTCTCCTCTAAGTAGATTTGTGAGTGGTTTGGCTAATTTAGCGAAGTCACGGATGAATCTTCTATAATAACTGGCTAACCCCAAGAATGACCGTAATTCTCTTAGGGTTTTTGGAGCCGGGAAATTTTCGATTGCTTTTACTTTTGCAGGATTTGTCTTAACGCCATCTTTAGAAATAGTGAACCCTAGGAAATCGACTTCTTCTTTGAAGAATTCGCATTTATCTATTTGGACTTTCATGTTGGCCTTGGTTAATGTTTCGAATATGGTGCTTAAATGCGAGGCGTGTTCGGACTCGGACCGACTGAAGACTATGATGTCATCGATATACACATAGCATATTTTTCCTACATGGTCTCGTAGGATATCGTCCAACGCTCTCTGAAATATTGATGGTGAGTTCTTGAGGCCAAAAGGTAGGCGGGTGAACTCGTATTTTCCACCGTTTATTGAGAATGCCGTCTTTTCTATGTCTTTTGGTTTCAAGGGGATTTGATGGAACCCGCTTTTTAGATCTAGAACTGAGAAATATTTGTTGTCGCCCAATTGTGCGATTATTTCTCCGATCTCAGGGATAGGGTACCTATCCGAAATGGTGACAGAATTCAGTTTTCGATAATCTATGACTATCCTATACTTCTTCTCCCCAGACGCATCGGCTTTTTTGGGGACTATCCATACTGGAGCGTTGTATGGCGACCGTGAAGGTCTAATGATGCCATCTAGTAGCAATTGATTCATTTGTTTTTCGACTTCTGGTCTCAATGAAGCAGGGTATGGGTAATGTTTACTATACACCGGTAAATCCGATGAGGTTCTTATTTCTCCTTCTACCTGGGTAGTGTAAGTCAGTTTTTCGTCGGGTTCAGCGAATAACTCGACATGTTTCTTGATGATTGAGTCCATGATTTCTTTCTGTTTTTCTGTCATATGCTCGGTTCTCACTTTGATATTGTTTACCGCCTGAGTGGGCAGTTGTTTAATGTTTATTCTGTAGTCCCCGTTTATGATCAGAAGGTCATTTCTAACATCGATAACGGCATTGAGTCTTTTTAAAGTGTCGTTTCCTATTATACCATGGAATGTTTTGAGAGTGGGGAGCAAGAAAAATCTTATTGGTATGGTGAGTGATCTTTGTTTGACCACCCACAGAGTTTGCATAAAAAGGGTGTTCATTCAACTTAGGGTTCGTTACTAGGTTTGTTTCAATGTAGTTCTGATTGGATCCTGTATCTATTAGGAATTTAAAAGTCCTTCCGTCCTTCGTACCACAATTGATGTAAGGTAACGAAGAACTATTTAGTCTAAAAAATTGACATCGGCCACATCTACGGACACGGTAGCGTATTCTGGTTCATTCTCCTCTGTTGACACGCCCGTTAACTCCGCTACCCCTTGCTGTTCGACATAATCGTAGTAGGCTTGTTCTGACATTTCCGGTGGGTATGGCGTTTCGTACTCGGGTTCTCTGTCCGGCTCTGGCTCTCCGGTGGTAACATGAAAGTGCCTCTGGTATTTAGACACGGGACCAGTTTGGCCTTGAGGAGGGGGGCGTTTCCCAGCTAATTCGTTACCCTGTGGTCTATTCATGTAGTCGATTTGTTTCGATCGGACAGAGTGATCAACTTCCATGGGTGTTGGTTTTGGGTATGGTTTCGGTGCGGATGGTCTGGGAGGTGCTACTTGCTGTTGGCCCTGCGTGGGTAATTGCATTTGGTATGGGATATAGGAGCTTTGTGGCGGTCTATAGGGTTGGAGTGCAGTGTTTTGGTTAGCACCGGTCGGAGGCATTAGATGTTGGTATATTGCCGGTCTTGGGGTGTGATAAAATCGTGGGTCGAAGTTCCTCCATTGCGAGGAACTGGCGTTCGGTAAAGGTTTTTGAGCTACTACTCTAGTTGTTTGTCTTGGCAGTAGAGGTGGGGGGTTGTTGTCTAATCTTAGGCGCAAATGAGTTTCTTTGCTCCTGATTCTCTACTAGATCACACAGGTGCAATGCGTGGCTCAGATCTTTTGGTTCTTTTATGGCCAATAGGCGTGGTAGGTCGCCATTAAGGCCTCTCACGAATGTGTCGAGTGCCTTGCCTCGGTAGTTTTCTGTTAATGCTCTAACAACTTCTGGTGACTCCTCATGGGCTCCGATTTGATTCAAAATCAATGAGAGCTGATGGTAGACCGCTTGGTAATATTCGGAAATGGACATACGGCCTTGGCTTAGCGAGAACATCTGATACTCGAGAGTTTTTAAATCTCTTTTGTCAGCATAGTGTGCAGTGAGGCACTTTGAAATGGCTTTCCAATTCATTGACGTATTGTACGATTCTAGGACCGCGTCCGCCTCACCAACCACCTTGGTGCGTACAGCTAGGGTCATCAAATAGAATTTGTAGGACTCTTCTTGTCCTTCGTAAATAGCCATTACGCGGTCGACATTTTTCTTCCAAGAATTGAAAGTGGATCTATCTCCAGAAAACTCTTTGATGAGCTTCGTTAATTCTGGTACCCCCCCGCGTTCTTCGCCTGTTCTGGGTCCTACCAATGGAATATCCCTAAAATGTTCATGTCCGAAGTTCGGGCTGAACATTTTTTCACCCTCTAACGTTTCTCTAATTAGACCCATGATAACGCTTTTTAGTTCGGGAGTAGTAGTAGGAGTGCTGGTCCCCGGTTGTCTATTATCAGCCGCTTGGCTGGGACCACCGGCAATGCCCAGCCCTGCCATGGCATCGGTTATCCCGCCTGGCATTCTTGAACAGAACTTGAAATATGAGGAAATGTTCGTTTTGGAATCGGACAACTACTTTGTTCTATTTGATTTTTTTGGGATGCACGAAATTTTACTAATAATTTTTTTATTTTAAAACCTTTATTTTCCTTCTTGTTTTTATTATTTTTTTTTATAGTTTTGTTGCTTGAAGACCAATGGATGGTCTCTTCCTTCTATCCTGGAGGGTCCCTTAGGATTCGCAGGATTGGAATGTGTTATACTGCGACTGCAGTCTCTTTTAATCAGTTATATTTTTCCACGGTGTTATGGGTTATATTAAATTATTCGCCTTTTTGTTTTTCTATGTTTTGGGGCAGAATGTATGTGAATTTATAGAATTTATATTACTTGTGTTAAACTTTTATGGCTTGAATTATTCGCCTTTTGTTTAACTATGTTTAGGGAAAGTGTGTGCGAATTTATAGGATTTATATTACTTATTTTAAAGTTCTATGGCTTAATATCTATTCTTCATGGATTTTGCTTTTATATATTTTTTTTTTAAGATAATTTTTTTTCGATATTGCTTAACCACTACGCTTACAGGTATATCATAATCCGGCGAATCTGCTACTCCTGGCTCCTTAGATTTGTTCCTTTTTGTCCTGCGGCGGTGCGGCGAAGCGGCGGTGCGGCAGGTGACTGGGGATCCTTGGTAGCACTTTATGTCGTAGCCGTCTGCGAACTGGTGCTACAGACGGAGTCGGCGGTAAACACAAAACGAGACCCGTGAGTTCTTTAAAAGTCAATCGCGCTCGCTCTTACGAGGTATTACGAACTCGGTACACTATGTGGCGATGGGGCACTGGTACATTAGACGCGAGGTACACTATGTGGCTTTTTTTTTTTTTTAGGCACTGGTACTACGACACGATGTCTTTTTCGGATACTCTCAGGGTCCCTGCTCGGGCGCCAATTAAATATTTATTTAATTAAGAATTCAAAAATAAAAATGTCTTTATTCATTCGGTTCAGTTCTTAGACTAAAATATTACAAAAAGGGCTTCATTATAAGAAGGCTGCTACTGCTGGGGGCCGCCGCTGTCGCTGCCGTTGTTGACGCTGCCGCTGCTGCCGCTGCCGCTGCTGCCGCCGCCGCTGCTGTTGGTGCTGGTGTTGTTGCTGATGGTGTCGGGTTCCTGCAGTTGGTCGCGGCTTGGAATTTGCTGACCAAGCGCACGTGGCGGATGTTTAGGCTACAGTGGCCAGTGGTCCCACGGTTTTGGGAATGCTGACCAAGTGCGCGTTGTTTCAAGTGCGCGTTGTTTATGTAACTCTGCCTCATGAGAAGTTGCGCTTCTCGTTGTTGTGTGGCAAGAGTGTCGTTAACTTATGTATTTAATGTTGTTAAATTTTACTTATCCGTTTGTGTTGTGAGACGTCTTTGTAGATCGTATCGAAGCTCATCGATAAATAAGTTAAAGTCAACTAAATGCAGTCGTCTGAATTGACAAAAGAATAATTTAAAAAGTGATAAATTTATAAAAAATTTAAGCATAAAATATATATATATATATAAGATTTAAAAATAATTTTAGGATATTTGCATTTAAGATTGTTTTTATTTTATCTAATCTGGGCTAGGCAAAGATACAACCGATCCAACATTTCAAAGAATTGGGTAAAAACCCAGAATAACCCAATCAGATCAAAAGAGTTAATAGTATTAGTAAAAAGTTAGTTTATATTAAGACATGCCCAACCGACCGAGGGGCAGTGTCATAAACGCGAGCATGCAGAAAGAAGCTAAGAAAAAATAGACAGGCATTTCGAGGGAAATTTAACTTCTACCAAGGTAGGACAAAAGTTTCAATTTTAAGGCTGGTACGGAGTTTGTATTTGTTAATATGAAGGAGTACTCAATAAAATCAGAACATAATTGGACGTTGAATACAATGACTGTATTAACAAGTGGTCCTACGACACCAAGCCGATGCTTGTTGTGCGCAGAACCCAAACGAAGTCCACCTCCCGCCTTATCGACCGAGAGGCACCGTCGCATAGCGGACGACACGGAAACGCGGTAGAAACGCGAATAGGAACGCGAGGAGAAATTAACGCAATATGGAAAAAAACTAAAATAAAAAAGAAGAGGCGATAGAACGCGGCATGCAAATAGGAAAAAAAGAGAAAAAACATAGAATAGAATATCCAGGAAAATACTTATTACTAATGTCGTGCTAGATAGGCAAGAATTATGAGCTTCATAGCAGCGATAGAGTTAGTGCCAGCTATGACGTGTTGGAGCTTATTGTAGTCCGAACATAATACCCTGAAAAGATCATGCAGTGCATAGTTCGATCTATAATAAGGCAGTGTTAGTGCAAGTGTAGCTGCCTTACCAAGGCCTTACTGTCACCTTGCATAAGGTTGTTAATAAATAAGACCCCTAAGATGGTTCTGCGGTTAGTTAGGAAAGGCAGATTTAGTAGCAGAAGTCTACTATTAAAGGAAAGTAGTCTCAAATTTTCATCCCAGTTAAGGCCGCGTAAGGCAAAAAGTAAGAAGTTCTTCTGTACAGATTCGATGCGTTCCTTATGAATAGTGTACTGGGGACACCATACGCATGAACCGTATTCGAGAATGGGACGAACAAGTGAAACGTAAAGGGTGTTTGTAATATAAGGATCGTCGAATTTCTTAGACCATCTCTTGATAAAGCCTAGGACACCCATGGCTTTATTGACCATATTAGTTACATGATTGGAAAACTTTAGTTTTCGGTCCAAACGGACCCCCTGATCATCAACTAGGGTGATTCTTTCCAAGGCACAACCACGAAGAGTATAAGAAGCAAACTTCGGACTGGCTCGAGAGAATGTCATCAGCTTGCATTTAGAGCTGTTCAGGTTTAAAAAATTAGCACAGCACCAAGAATTGAAACTATTTAGGTCGGTTTGTAAGTTTGAGTGACAGTGGTTGTCTTTAAATTGGTAGCAAAGCTTTACATCATCCGCATACATAAGAGTACGGGAGTTACATATGACCAAAGGAAGGTCATTAATGAAAAGCATAAAAAGTAGGGGACCAAGATGACTCCCTTGAGGAACACCAGATGTGGCATGAATTGGGTTTGAAAGGGTGGTTTTAAAGAGGACTCTTTAAGTTCTGTCAGCCAGATAGCTTACAATCCAACTAAGTAGTTTTGGTGAAAAACCTAGAAGGTCAAGTTTATGTGCCAGAAGGGAATGATTCACTGAGTTAAAAGCTTTACTGAAATCAGTATAAATGACATCAGTTTGAAGATTTTCCTGAAATCCTTTTACCACGAAGGATGTCAGCTCAAGCAAGTTTGTCGTAGTAGAACGACTTTTAATCGTTTGAAAAAACTTTGGAAGCATATCGGCCATGGCATGGTCGGTATCTGCACTAGCATTTCCAAACATTAATTTTGTTGGAAATGCGGTAGACTTACGCTTCATGTTAACGAAACTATAAAACTGTTTGGGGTTCTGAATAAACTGAGCCTTACAACGAGTTAAAGAGTTCTTATAACATTTCGCGTTCAAGACAGTAAAATCTGACCTCGCGCTTAAGAAGCGGGAAAAGGCTGTAGATGAGCTATTATTTTTATATTTTTTAATTAAGCTTGACTTTAAATTTTTTAACCGTGATAACTCTCTTGTAAACCATTGCGGCTTACTCGAGGAAGTTGGATAAAAACACGGGACACAAATATCTAAAAAGTAGTTAATTGTGTTATAAAAAATATTGGTCGCTACTAAAATATCAGTACCAATCAAATTGGGAAATCAGCTGATTTAATAAGTTAAAATCTGATTTTCTAAAGAAGCGTACACGATTACACAGTTTTTCATGTTTATCCATACATGCACCAAAATCAAAATTAACTTCAAAAGTGGGATGGTAAGGATCTTCAGGAAGAGAAAATGGTTGTGTCTTGTTTAGACTCACTCTAGATGTATCCGAGACAAAGCATAAGTCTAACGATCTGTTACTACTGTTTAAGACATGATTGACCTGTGACAATGACATGTCAAACAGACCGTCAAAAAGGTCATGTTGCCTTGAGGGCAGTAGAGAGTTTGAATCAGCACTTGTTGTCCAATTACAATCGGGGATATTGAAGTCACCCAGGACTAAAAATTGATCTCTGTCTGATAACAGATTAAATATGGTCTGTATTGCAGACAAATGTTGCAAATAGACTGATAATTCCGACGATGGCGGAATATAAGAACAGGTTATATAATGAAAAACACAGAGACCTCTAACATTTTGATATGAAAAAGTTAGGAAGCTTGTTAGTTTTTTTTTTTGTTTGATTTTATTTGGGCTGTTGCAAGAGAGGGCAAAGGAAGTTTAACCGGTGGGTGAGTTTTCTTTTTCCTTGCTTCAAACTCTTTGACCATTACATGTTCCGGCCACAATTGAGCCGAACATAAATTGCCTAAGATTTCGTTTGGGGCACTTATTTTGAAAGAGTATATGTCGCTCTCATAAGAAAACTTAAATTTTTCCACATTTATATCGACGGCTTGAGTTTTAGCATGAATATAACCTTTAACATCATTTGATGTGAGGTCAGGGGCAAGCCTAGAAACAAAAATCAGTTTCTTTTGTGAAACACCTATAATCTTTTTTGGCGCCTCGGGTATATTTCAAGAGCAGAAGTTCTCTTCTGGTAAGCAAGAACTTGAACACGCCTTAGGTAACACTAGTTTCTGTGGCACGGACTACGAGACCACAGCGGACATAACGGAACATTTGGGCGTCACTGGTTGCATACACTCAATGACATTTTCGGGAATCGTAATTGATTTAGCCGCTGATCTCGTTACCATCGGGGGATTGGTGAACGACATTAACGGCTGTGTCATTGGCGTACCTGGCTGGTCAATTATAGGGAGCTGGGTGGCGATAATAGGCTCCTCTATGCAGGTGGATTTTTTTCGCTTTGGGGATTCGTTCAATAACTTAAGGTTATTGAAAGATGAATCAAGCGCTGAGAACTTGTCGGATAGTGTGCGAAAACTTCCAAACAGTTTCCTAAATCCAATCTATGTTTTCCGCATAAACGAGCAAATTTCGCCCTCCACTTCTCAACACATATCGCAGCAATAACGCAACCCAGTGCGCTTGGCTACGGCACACTTCGCGTGTACTACGTTATCACATAGCCAACACGAAATGCTTGGCAGGGCGGCCGTCACCTCCTTAAAGCAGGATTTTTTAAAACAAATCAATGCGTCCATTATAGGGGACACCTACTGTAACAAATAAAAACTGCCGCAAAGAAAACAAAACAAAAACAAGAAAAAGAGGTATGTGCGCAAGAAAAGAAATTAGCGCGCGCAAAAGGCTGAGAGCAGAGAGAGCAAAAACGATCAAGCAACAACAGTGCAGTAGAGAGAGCGGCAAAGCGTGAGAGATGCTTCGGCGCGCTCAAAGAATTAGGATAGATAAGAAAGAGAGTAATAGCGGTGAGCCACTAACAACAACGTTGCTTACCGAAAAGAGTAAAGATGTTAACAAAGCACCAGAGGAGCAGCAATGCACAAAAAATATAAAATTTCCAAACAAAGATTAGTTTGACTATTTTGAAAGGCCTGCACACGCGAACGGGTTATCAAAAGAAGATCGTTTAAAAATAAAAGATTTATAAAATACCGGTTGTTTTTAATAAAAAGGCGAAAATATCGAAGCGCAGGAAAAAAAACTTCTATGAGCTGGCCAAAAAATTAGCCGTGCGTATGTGGTTAAAGCATTCGTTAGGGTCACAAAGTTTAAAGTATGATACGTCCCGTTCATAAGAGAACTTAAATTTTTCCACCTTTATCTCAGCGGCTTGTATTTTGGCTTGAATAAAAGCCATAACATCATCAGTTGTGAGATCAGGGGCAAGCCTGGAAACAAAGATTTGTTTCCTCGGAGAATCCGTACAAGAGGCTTGGGAGCAGTGGTTGTTGCCCTGGGTGAAGCAGACACAGGTATAGAGGCTATAGCAGGTGCTAACTTGGTAGGCATTTTTGGCGTCACTGGCTGCGAAGACTCACTGTTGACACATTCGGTAACCGAATTCTTCTGAGCCGCCGATCTCGTTACCACAGATGTGGCGACCGGTATCAACGGCTGTGTCAACGGAGTACTAGGCTGAGCTACGTTTGGTGGCGGAACAGCAGCAGACATGGTCTCTTCTTTACGCGTTGATTTTTTGCGCTTCGGGGACTTATTTAACAGCTGAAGGCCATTAAAGTCCGAGCCCAGCTTAGAGAACTGTTTAGATAGCGTACGAAAACCACTAAACAATTCCTTTAAGCCTTTCCGTGTCTGCCGCATGAAGGCTCTCATTTCATTCTGCACCTCACGACACTCCACGCAACAATATAGTGCAGCTCAATGCGCTTAGCCAAAGCATCAGCAGTTGAACCAGTGACGTTGACACATTATCACACAGCTAACATAACATAATCTCACCTTTGCAGGTTTTAACAGCACAAATAAGATGTCCTTCCATTATAATAAGACACCACTGTAAGAGAGTAGCCAAATAAAACGTTAGAAAAAACTAAGGGCAAGCTACGTACGAAAAAAAGAGCAAATGCTAAGTAGGCGAGATCGTTAGCTGTCGTTACAGTTACTGCAACAACAAATTCATAGCGCAGATGAAAGTAGGAGAGAGAGAGTGTTTGCGCCAAAAATGTAATACTTCAAATTTAATTTAAATTGTTCTATCGATATATTAAGAAAACGATGTATTCACACTACAACTATTGTAACAATCGTGCATGTTGGAGAAGCACGCCCATCTCTAATGAGATGCAATAAATCCATTCTAATTTTCGTCTTGGTTAAGCGCAGCAGCATTTTCTTTAAAATACTTTTTATCTCGTCTTTACGAGCTCGCTTAAGAAGAGCGAAAATAGAGAGCGAGCAGAAGAGAGTAAGCGTGCTCACGACAGAATCTGAAAATAGATCAAGCTACCAAGCAATGCAACAACAAAGCTACAAAGAGTGGATGTAAATAAAGAAGCAAATTGCAAACCAATTACCAAACACAAATGTTTGACTAATTTAATAGAAAAGCACTCGCGAGTGAACAGATTCTGCAGCAAAAGAATAAGAGAAAACACTACAAGAAGTATTAATAAGCTTTTGTTACATAGAACACCGGTTGTTCAAAGAAATAAAGAAACTTCGAAGAGAAAAGAAAAACGCGTCTGTTCACTTGAAGAGAAAGCTCTTATTTTAAAGACATTAAAGTCGTCTAAACTATCTAGAAGTAACCACTCGAACCCACCATATGGTAACGGCTGTGACATTGCCCACCCATATAAATTATTGGAATCTAAATATACCAGATATGAAGTATCTTTTGTTACATCATATTCCGCTAGATATTAATTATTTGCTTTTGTATATTTTTTAAGTACATTGTACTAAACCACCATGTATACTTGATTGAATGAACCTATACATATCAATGTCTGTAAGTAGATCCAACTCAATCTTGGTACTTGTTTATACCAACGTGGCAACAAAGGGTTAAACTAAAGTTGCGAGCATCTCGCTTAAGCGGAGCTTTCACTCAATGAGAGCTTTCCCCGCTGAGATCCTCTCTCCACATAGGTTTAAGAAATCTCTTATCTTCTTGTAATAGTTAGTCTTAAATAACCATCTGAAGTGAGCACACGCGAATAAATAATTTGCAAACTAATTGCAAAGTGAAAATATAAAAAAGTGCGTTTGTTTAATCTACCCTCCCTCTTTTTTAGCATTGCCTCCCAAGACAAACCTGGAGTAGTGAAAAACTGAGCAGGGTCTAGGGAGCATATACTTATACACAATTGTCTAAAATTTTCAAAGATATCTGCCAATAACAGAACATCAGTTTTCAAATACAACTCTAAGTAATCTTTTAAAGATGTGTAGGAAAACTTGTTCCAGAAATCTAGGGCATGTGCATAGCTTTCTTCCGAACATTTAGATTCAATTAAGTAACTGAAAAAAGCTTCTCTTGGTGGTAGAGAAGTTTCTCCAAGTCCATAATATTGATTCGGACTCAAACATATGTCTGGTAATAGACATTTGTGAAGCATCTAGGTTAGATTTGTCTAATGATGATGATATGAAACGGAAAGAATCTAGAAAACGAATTTCCAAATTCTTTCCATCGGACATTGCAACAAATTTTGAAACAAATTAATTTAAGTTGCCCAGGTATATTGGCCAACGCGTTAATAAACAAGTGACAATCATACCTGGTGAAATTATGAAAAAATACTGGGATAAAATTGGGTACGTTGTTCTTTAAGTTGCAAGAATTGAATTGTGTGCAGCACCTCTGAATTTACCAGTAAAATGACAATAATCTCTAACTCTATCTTCCAACAGGGGTGTTGCACATATAAAACAATTCTTTGTTTCCTGAAACTCAACTTTGTCATCAAAAGACATTTGAAGCGGAACATTTTTTGATAAATACCTATCGTATATATAGGTTAAATTCTCTACTATATATGCTGAACTAGCCGTCTCACTTGTTTCTAACTTAAAGCTACTTAACTCTTTATTATATGTACACTTTATAAAGTATGCATATGAAATTGGTAAAATGTTATTAATATCTAATATTTTATCACTCATACTCTCATTCTTCGGTTGATGAATGGCTTCGAAGTCAGCGTAGACGGTGAATGGTACCATGGCTTCCTTTTAAAAGTTTTTATATCGAGGTATTGTATTTTTTCCAGTGGGTAGTTGACAGACCTTCTTGATGCCGATTTCGTGGTGACGTCTGGCTGTTGCCTCACTCGTAGAATGGTTCAAACAAATATTACAGAACCATTGTCTACACTTGTGGGTTCCAGTCTGTGTTGTTATCAATCTATAAAGAAAATATATAAATAAAATTTTTATAATTATAAGTACTAAAAAGCATATATATTTCAGTGTGCACTTACAATGAAAGGTTTTTAATCCAGGTATAGTGAGCCTTCTCCGCACTTTCCAGAAGCATCATGTTGATATGATGCGGTTTCACTTCTTTAGGATAGAAAATGGGGCCGATTACATTCCTCCCTCCCAGATCATACCCAAACAATTTTATCCTGATCATTGGGTTTTTATCCATAAACTTTTTGATAAGTTTACGATTGAGTGGAAAATCTAAACCATCAAAGTTCAAAACAATATTGTTAACTTTGATAATATCTTCAGATATCCTTACATCATATGATGCACATCTTTAGCATTTTTTTCTTTCCCCATTATCGCAGCCATCACTGTCCGTTTGACACAGTATTCATCATTGTTTTTAACGTTCACGATTGCTTTTTTACTAGCCAAACTCTTCGGTAGTGCGATATGAGAGGATCCTTTAATGGGTTTGTACTTATTCACATTCATTTCCAAACGAAAAATGTGCGTTTTTGCCCATCCACTATCCTTCTCTTTTGATTGCAAAGACTTCACTTCCACGCAATCAATGTCTTTTTTTACCAAAAAATATTCAGCGCAAAGCTCAAATTTTACTTTTATTGAAGTGTAAGCTTCAAGCACGTTGAAGAGGTGAGGAATGAATGCCTCACCTGCTTCCTGCAGAAATACTTCAGGTATTATCAAGCCTTCATTATTATTATATTATTAATATATTGTAGCATTTATCTATATCATTGTATTTATATTATATACGAGTAAGCTTTATCGGAGTTAACGATTTATCGATGTTTAAAGACAAGTCAAGAGGTTCCGATAGTTGTTCCTCTGTTTTGAAATCATCGTGTAATTAGAACGATAGAATAAGAGGTAAGGCAATTGTTCAAAAGGTTCAAAAACGCGTTTCTTGTGCTGCTTTGTCCGAGTATGATGTGACCAATATATAATATAATATTTGGTAAACTCACATTGCGGAGCTCACAATGTTTCACACTATTCCTTCCACATCTTTTATGAGCAGCGAAGGTAGACCCCACCTGCTTTCGTTCTTGTTGTAGCTGCTGTTCCATAACTACAGCGATTTCATTCAAATCTTTTGTCACACATTTTCCGTTCAAAGCCATTTCTTGATGTTATTATTGTTATTGTTATTGTTGTTTAGCTGTTTTACTCTTGTTGTTGCTGTTTAGCTTTTGTTACTGTTTAGCTGTTGTTATTGTTTAGCTGTTTAGCTGTTGTTGCTGTTGTTGCTGTTTAGCCATTGTTGTTGATGTTGTTGTTTAGCTGTTGTTGTGATGATTTGCTTTTGGTTGTTTTTGTTTTCTTTTCACTGATATAGGAAACGCTCTCTAATCGGTCTGAAGTCTTTATACTTAAAACTTGGTTACCAATCACTTTTATAATGGTCTAACAAACCATTTTAGAAGACTATAGAAAACCATTAGCATGTAATGGTCGCCGTGGCACCACGTGTTGAGTATATACTTGTGCGTCAAAATATCGTTAAGTCTGTGAAAAATAAAAACTGCACATATATGCAGTTCAAATTATTTCCGTGTCGGTGCCTTTAAATGCCCAAAAAGATTCACCGAAATTACCAGACTAGAAGACGTAACCTCACTTGCCACTCCCATTTTCGGCAGAAGGAAATCTGGACACATCAGCCTTCCCGATCAGATTACGAGCTCATTTTTGATTTCTTTGTGCTCAGCACAAGAAAAGGTATGTCACCCCCCTTCTATTTTGTTCAATTTGAACATTTCACTAAAGTCATCATTTGCACCTAGATAACCTGGTTGACACGAGTCCCAGTTACCCAGCCTGCACCAATTGACGACTTCATAGCCCACCTTTGTGCAGAGGCTTCTGCTTGGCATTGGTGTGGGTTTGCCTAATTGGCATTGGACAATAAAATTCTACTGAACAGCGTTGTCCATTTGGAGTCTGTTGCAGAAGAAACTTCCACCGTTGGACACCGATTGCCTGTGTGCATCGCCTCGCTTTGCTCTGAGATCGAGCTTAATTTTGCCTCACCCCCCCTTGCATCGCAAGTGCAGCTGCGCAGCCACTAGAAAGCTTTCTAGCATTGGCTTATGTTTAGTCTTAGTTTTACTTATCTTTCCTTGCACTCGGTCAGTGCAATTGTTCATTTATATTTTTTTTTATATTTTTTTTGGATAAATATCCTGAGTATAGAATCTATCTATCGCAGTGAACAGGGTATAATTGTGTGTGTGAAGCCAATCAACGAAATAATATAGCTAAAATCGTTTAAAATATGCTATGTATGTGAGCTTGTGTATTGGCATCCATTGATTCGGTCAGATCAATTCGCAGATCAACTTTTACAAATTAAAAATATAAAATCATTGCCAGTCCCGTAAAGATAAAATTGCCCCTAAATTGAACATTTGCAGAATTCATGTTAATAAGAACAATATAAGAAAATTAGTGCTATAATTAACCTAACAAAACCAACACCACCAACACACACCTACATCTGCATCGTTGGAAGGCCTTTCATCGTGGAGATTCATGTAAGTGACAAAACTTATTTTTATATTGCTTTAATCTCATTGTTCTGCAATGATCAGTTCATTTTAATTGTTTTCATTCCTGTACATAAATTGTACATACGTATATATGTACACGCGCATGTACAGCGGCAAAGTTTTACCGCCGGTTGAGTGCTTGTATGTAAGTATGTTTGTATTTATGCTCAGCCTCTGATCATATACATGCAGGCATACCTACATACCAAAGCTCGAGCTGTATGTACATACTGACAATAAATTGTCTGCTTTGCGAACAACGTGAAATCAATAATTATTTTCTCATTCCACTGCTGAATTATTTACTATAACAAAAGATAATATTAAACCCGACTAAAATTTTAAATTATGTATGCATATGTATATATGTCTATATATATCTAAAAATATATATATATATAATTATATATCATTACCTATATATGTGGTATATATAGTTATATATATGTTTGTATATATCTGTTAAATGTATTGCCTACCATATTTTACCATAACAATCATTAATTTCTGCAATTAATAAAATCAATGTTTGCGAACAAACCATTGCTCACATGCCTACATACATACATACATATTGCAAACGAAAGCTCACGCAATATTGATCAGCTGTTGCGCTGGTTCAATGATCGGCACAACTACACTACCCTACACAAACTTAGGAGAGTACATGAATATTTCTGCGTTTGATAATTTTGCACTGTTAGACTGTATTGAATATTAATTAAAAAGAAAAACAACATTTATTATGAGCCTTTTGCTGGTACACCAGTGAACAACAAAATAAGTTTTTGTTTGTTTTTATATTTGGAAGCAAAGAATCCATACAATGCAAAAAAGTATCATAACAGCGCAATTAACAGTAAATATTAAAACCAAACCTCGCACAAGCATGAGAGGACTTACGACTTTGTCTCATATTTCTTTAAGATTGTCCAATTGTTTTGGCGAAACCCTTCCTTTTTAATCTCCTTAGAGGCCTCACAGGGAGTAAGCGTCTAGCAAGCATACTGTGGTGTCGCCTAAGTCTATCACTATATCTGCTGGTGTGCCTGGAGATCTGCTCTTCCACTGTATGGAGATTCAGATCACGGTGCAGGGTAGTGCCACGCACATAGTATGGGCAGTCTGTAATTGCACGCATGGCACGATTTTGCAATACCTGTATGCGCTTGTAATTGGATTTTGCAGAAATACCCCAGACCTGTATTCCGTACAGCCAGATCGGGGCTATGCAGTGGACGTAGACTGCTCTTTTGGCTCTCAGTGACATGGTACTTTTCCTGTTTATCAGCCAACGCAGTTGTTGCATCCTTTGATAGCATCTCCTAGCCGTAGCTTTCAGGTGCGGGCCGAAAGTCAGACGTTTATCAAGGGTAATCCCAAGGTACTTAGCCTGTAAAGGCTGATCTAGAATTACACCTTCCAATTCTATGGGTGCAGTAATTGGAATTAAGGTCTTCAAAGTGAAGCAGGGATTGGTGGTCTTTTGTGGATTGACCTTTAAATTCCATCTTTTCAATTAGAGCTGTACAACAGTGCGATGTCATCAGCGTACGTAGCAAGTAGGGCCTTCCTGGCATCTACCATATGATAGGCATTTGGACAGGGAAGATCTACAGTAAATACTGAGTAGAGCAGCGGTCCCAGTACGCTGCCCTGCGGAACTCCAGCCCTCATAACGCAGGGAGTCGAATAGGTGTTTCTGACCCTGACCATGAATTTCCGATCTTCCAAGTATGATCTTAGAACTCCATAATATGGTGCTGGGAATAAGTTTTTAATTTTGCTTAGAAGGCCGTCATGCCAGACCCTATCGAATGCCTGTTGCATGTCAATGAACACAGCATTACAGTATTCCAAATCATCAAAGGCCTGTAGGATGTGTTTTGTCAATCTGTGTACTTGCTCCACAGTGCTGTGTCCCTTACGAAATCCAAACTGATGATCCGGCAGGATACGACGCTCGTTAAGAATGTCACCTAATCTGTTGGCAATCAGTCGTTCCCATACGTTAGATAGCGAAGATAAGAGACTTATGGATCGGTACGATTCAGGGCTCTCTTCAGGTTTACCGGGCTTATGTATCATTAAGATTGCAGCCAATTTCCACTGCTTTGGGAAAAACTGCATCCTGAATATGGCATTGTATATTAGCGCCAAGAATTGCTCGAACAGGTAGTGCTTTTAATGTGACATTGCAAATATTGTCGATGCCAGGAGACTTCTTTATCGGGAGAGATTTGATAACTTCAGCAATTTCCTCAACCCTAATGGGCCTAATGGGTAGTGACATTTGCAGAGGTGTCTCTAGGCTATCAAGCGTCTCTTGATACTGCTCCGTTGTAGCGAATTGGAAATGGGTGAACCTAGTCTCCAGATGATGTGCAAAACAATTAGCCTGCTCCTCTTCATTTTTAGCAAGTTCACCTCCTGGACACATTATAGGAACCTGTCTAAACGGCTGTCTTTTAAGGGACTTGGTGCATTTCCAAAGCGAGTATCCAGCATCCACAGTGTAGTCCATATTAGCTAGTTTCTGCTCAAAAAAGTTGCTTCGAAGTTCTCTTAAGACTTTTCGTAGTTGCTTTGCAGCACGGTTCCATAAAATTCGGTCCCAGGGGTCTTGAGATCGGATTGCTCGCCTTCGCAGTCTTCTTTTCAGTGTCAGAAGCTCTCTAGCCTCTCTTGACAAGACTATCCCATAGGTGGTGCCTGTCCAAGGGACAGAAGGCGTAGAGACAGCCGCAGCACTGTGAATGCTTTCTGTAAGGTTGACAACAGCCATTTCAATTTCCTCACCAGAATTAAGCGTGGTGTTTAGCGAAATAAGACTCTCCAAATGTTGGCTAAAGGCAAGCAGGTCAGTGTGTTTGGTGACTAGCCTGGGATTTGGATTGACATGAGTACTATCTGTCTCAATGCTAATGATCAGAGGAAAGTGATCAGAATCCAAGTCCCAGCTTTGTGTTATAGTTGCTAGGTGATCTGGTATACCATGATACACTGCAAAGTCTATGCAGGAAGGCGTATGGCTGGACACATATGGATACCTGGTTGGAGAACCAGTTGCGAGGATCTTAGCTCCAGTCACGGACATGGCTTCTGCTAGTTCCCGCCCGCGAGGTGAATTGTAAGTGTCGCCCCAAAGCCAGTGGCGGGCATTCCAGTCGCCACCAACCAAATACCTTTGGCCGCAGGCGCGTATTATGTCAGTAAACTGTCTTTCCTCGATTCTAGTACTTGGGGAACAGTAGATGGCGCAGAACTGCACGTCTCCCAGTCCTGAGGCTACTTTTACTGATGACAATTGTATGTGGGGTGTCTCAATGACCCATTGTGGAAAATGGCGAAGGGTACTCTTCACCAATATCGCTGCACCTCCAACGCCGTGATTATTACGCGATGGTTTGTACGCAGGATAGAACGTATATCCAAATATCTTCACTATCTTT